>CM057245.1:29283667-29321167 GCA_029931835.1 Etheostoma nigrum
TCCCTAGGGAGGTGTTCCAGGCACGTCCAGCTGGGAGGAGGCCTCGGGGAAGACCCAGGACTAGGTGGAGAGATTATATCTCCAACCTGGCCTGGGAACGCCTCGGGATCCCCCAGTCGGAGCTGGTTGATGTGGCTCGGGAAAGGGAAGTTTGGGGTCCCCTACTGGAGCTGCTGCCCCCGCGACCCGACTCCGGATAAGCGGATGAAGATGGATGGATGGATGGAGGCTGATTTAAATAATTTGAAATTAACTAAATTTAAAAGCTTATATTTATCTAAAATTTGGCAATGGTGATATGATGAGGGTTTCTTGTCTAATATTTTCAATGCTCTTTTGTAGCATACTTTGATTGGCTCAATAGCAGCGTGACTCGTATAGGACCAACTTGTGATACAGTACTCAATATGAGCCAGTATCATAGAGTGCAGGAATGTAATCGCTGCTATATCTGTTAATGATGAACGAACCTGCCTAAAATACCGTATATTAACATTTACTGTTTTCACAACTTTTTTAAGAAATAAACAACGGACAAATAGAGTCTTTAAACGCTTCAGATGGAAAATTATTCACTGTCAAAGTGGTGCCAAAATGAATGGGAGTCAATGGGATGCTAACTGCAGGTGATGGCTTCGTAGCATTAAAATGGCGCCATGGGAGCTACGCTTAGAGAGGAGAGGCTGACCCCCCTTGGTGAATACAGGTATAGACAGTATAAGAAAAATGATGTGTTTCATGACCACGCGGTCTCACAGCAGTTTGTGAAATGTTCACGTTATTTAATCTATTGACACGATATTCTTGTTTATTTCGTGGTGGTCACCCGGTCTCTGGTCTCTGGGGTGAAAGTCCTGTGCTGTTTGACCCATCCACCCCCCCAACCAACCTCCTTACACGGATTTTGAATACTTCTCGCTACCGTACTCGTGCTATTATCATGAAAGATGCTTTACATTGAAAAAATTTAAATTTGTGCTCACCACCACGAAAAAAATAAGAAAACCATGTCCCTGTACACGAATCAATAGATTAAATAACGTGACCATTAGACCGGGCTGTTTATGAACATTAAAGCATGTAAACATGTTCTAGAAGAAACCCCAAAACAACTATGAACCTGAAATTAAGCATTATATCCTTTTAATTTTATATTGCCTATATATATATATCTATATATATAGGGCATTATATGGGCCCTTTAAGTGGCCGGCCAACGGTCGCAATCATTACATAAGATACTAATTGTAATAGGAGCTGAAACTTTTGGGAGCAGAAGAAGATTTGAAGGATTTGAAGCTTGCTCTCATTGACTTTAATGTTAAAAAAAATTGTTTAAAAGCTTAATATTTGAAAAAGTATAAATAGTAGAAAAATAGTCCCAAGAAGACCCATCATCTGCTAAAAGAGCTGAAGATTGTACAAGTTGAACGGTTTAAATAGCAGAAAGTATTCAGAAGTTAGAGAGAGCCAAAAAACGCACTGAATAATAAAAATAAGTAAGAAAAAATAAAGAACAGAATAACATGCTGTGGAATTAATTAATTAAGCATTATATGGGCCCTTTAACTGGCCGGCCAACGGTTGCAATCATTACATAAGATACTAATTGTTGTCAGTCCATGTGGTGAGACCTGTCTTGCTCTGGAGCAGAGATAACACACATGTTTGGGCACACTGCTGCTGTGACTTCACCCTTCAGGTGTTAGAGAAGGAGAACAAGTGCTGAAAAAAGAGAAAGCAAGACAGGAAGAGAGAGAGAGAGAGAGAGAGAGAGAGGGTGGCAGACAGGAAGCAGCGCATTGGTATTCACGGCGGGTTTCAGCTCACCCATCCGTCTCTGCCTCATATTCTTTACATCACATTTGTCCTTCAGTGCAGCAAATGTCTCACACACAGCTGGTGGAAAAGACACGTCTGCTCGCAAGGGAAGCTGCACGTTCGATCACGCACGCACTCCTGCGAATGCGCAAAAAAACAAGCTTTTTTTTTTTTTAATTGCTACACGAGTGGATCAGGTGGTCCATTTTCATTTTATCACACAGTTATGTGCACCATGATAACTTTGGGTTGTATGTTCAATGCATTATTGATGCCTTGCGTGGAGGAAAATAAATCATTGAAGCATAAACTCCCAGTGAAATAATTGCTGCTCACTCCTTGGAAGTTTTAGCAGCATTTCCATATGATTATGATTCTCAGATTCTCCTCTCAGTGGCACATTGCTTCGACTTCTGAACGTCGGGGTGTTAGCTGGAAGATGTGATGCAATATGAGCAGTACTCTGTTTTAATGAGGCTGAATCCCAAGACAAGCTGTGGAATTCTGGTATTGAACAGAAAACTGAACGTAAAGTATGAGTCCAACTTTTGGCATTTTTCCATAAATGGTACCTGATCGACTCGCCTCGGCTCGCCCCGTCCTCCTTTTTCCATTAAAGATTAGTACCGCCTAATGCGTGAGGCGAGCCGTGGCTGGTCGCCATAGCAGCAAACTGCCGTGACCTAACGCCAAACACACACAAAAATTCAAAAGTGTGTTGTTTTGATTTGTGCCGTGTTGCCATAGCCAGAAGGTGAATACGTTTCTAATAAACCTAAAGGGCAGCATAAAAAAAAAAAAAAAAAAAATGCTGGATGAATTATTTGTATGCAACACGTTACCAGTGGTCATGACCGAAAGAACGAGATCCAGGGTACAGGCGGCCGAAATGGGTTTCCTCAGGAGGGTGGCTGGTGTCTCCCTTAGAGATAGGGTGAGAAGCTCAGTCATCCGAGAGGAGCTCGGAGTAGAGCCGCTGCTCCTTCACCTCGAAAGGAGCCAGTTGAGGTGGTTCGGGCATCTGGTAAGGATGCTTCCTGGGGGGGTCCCTAGGGAGGTGGTCCAGGCACGTCCAGCTGGGAGGAGGCCTCGGGGAAGACCCGGGACTAGGTGGAGGCACGTCCAGCTGGGAGGAGGCCTCGGGGAAGATCCGGGACTAGGTGGAGGGACGTCCAGCTGGGAGGAGGCCTCGGGGAAGACCCAGGACTAGGTGGAGGGACGTCCAGCTGGGAGGAGGCCTCGGGGAAGACCCAGGACTAGGTGGAGGCACGTCCAGCTGGGAGGAGGCCTCGGGGAAGACCCAGGACTAGGTGGAGGCACGTCCAGCTGGGAGGAGGCCTCGGGGAAGACCCAGGACTAGGTGGAGGCACGTCCAGCTGGGAGGAGGCCTCGGGGAAGACCCAGGACTAGGTGGAGGCACGTCCAGCTGGGAGGAGGCCTCGGGGAAGACCCAGGACTAGGTGGAGGCACGTCCAGCTGGGAGGAGGCCTCGGGGAAGACCCAGGACTAGGTGGAGAGATTATATCTCCAACCTGGCCTGGGAACGCCTCGGGATCCCCCAGTCGGAGCTGGTTGATGTGGCTCGGGAAAGGGAAGTTTGGGGTTCCCTACTGGAGCTGCTGCCCCTGCGACCCGATACTGGATAAGCGGATGAAGATGGATGGATGGATGGATGGACGTTGCCAGTGAATATACAATAAATTACCGCAAATATACAATAAAAGGTCTAACAGTGTACATGTACATGTTCCACCGAAACCAGTTCCTCCCCCAGGGCCACTTTGCAGAGGCGCCGTACCTGTGATTGATTTTAAGAAATCCTGCTGAACCAGAGACCACTTTTCTACTCTCCAGGGATGTTGTGTGGGCTAGCCAGGACCTTCCTCCGTAGCACTGTGGAGATATGTTTGGCAAAGTTCATCTGGCCCTCACCTTTGGTCAGGAGCTTTGGGTAGTGACCGAAAGAATAAGATCACGGGTACATCATGCAACGAGAGATCTCCGCTACTCCTAACAAGCAACGTAATTGCCGGTCATTATGAGCTGCTTGCATAATCAACCTATACGGTCGTTTTCTGGGTGTGGACGATTTGTCAAAGAAACATGATAATAAGGCACTTAACTGACTTTTTTTGGAGCATGGTAATAACAAATGCAGTTTGAATACAAAATGGAAAAAGAGAGATGGAGTGAGGAATGGATGGAGTGAGCTGGGGCAGGACGTGAAGCTACTGTGACCTTATGATCCTTATAATTACATACAAAGGGATAAACATGGGAGCCAGGGGCTGTTTGATGTTAATTCAAGCTTTACATGAGCACATTACAGCAGAATTTGGATATTAACCAGCGGAGAGTTTCTTCCCAGAATACATTATAAAACGACTAAACCAGAGAGCAGTGTGCGGGATGATGGGTATTATAAGATAATCTTCTAATAAGAGAAGAGACTGAGCTGAGGGATAAGCTGTGGAGGGCTAAGGGATTCAATTCAATTCAATTTTATTTATAGTATAAATTCCCAACAAGAGTTATCTCGAGACACTTTACACATAGAGCAGGTCTAGACCACTCTCTATGATTTACAAGGACCCAACAGGTCTAGTAGTTCCCTACAGAGCAAGCAACAGTGTGACAGTGGCGAGGAAAAACTCCCTTTAAGGAAGTACGACCGGCAGAGTTAGTACATCAATGTTTTGAAAGTTATCATAAATATATTTATTATTTTTATTTATTTATATATATTTACAGAACAAAAAATGGAGGCATACATGTAGGTCTCCATGTTTTGTTCTGTACATGCCGTAGTGCCAGTTTTTACAGGTATACACAAAGAAAAAGAATATGTTGGAAATGTTTATTTAAACATTTCCATTTATTAGACAAATGCAGCTCAAAGTGCTTACAAATTTGTAAAAATTATTGACATGGTACACTGCCCTCACAGCCTCTCAAAATGACGACTCGCTCATGGGAATTTGTCTGTGTGTGTGTCTGTGTGTGTGTGTGTGTGTGTGTGTGTGTGTGTGTGTGTGTGTGTGTGTGTGTTATTAGCTGGTACACTGAGCCATGTAATTGTGTGCAGCTGAAAGAGCACACGGACGCTGGATGGCGACCCACAAACATGGCAAATACTAATAAGTACACACACAACAAGCTCAGCAATCGCTTGACCTTAATCACATTATACAACCATGATGCCCTACACATATGCACACACTCTGGTGTGTGTGTGTGTGTGTGTGTGTGTGTGTGTGTGTGTGTGTGTGTGTGTGTGTGTGTGTGCGCGCTCAGTTGCTTCCCCCATACAGTAGGATTATACTGAATGTTAAGCTGGGACTTTTACTCCCAATGGGATCGAGGCAGGACATGACTTAACCATGAACCCTTCACACTCACATGTATGTGTGTGTGTGTGTGTGTGTGTGTGTGTGTGTCATTAGTTAGTTCTGGACAAGGTGAAAGTCCAAATATAAGCATCTGACGGGCTGTAGATTTCTGATTCTCCTTCAACATTTTGGGAAATATTATTTTTTTTGCTTACTTTTTTTTGTTGTTGCTTACTTTGAAAAAAGTGATGAAAAGATGGATATTAATGCCATGTGTGTCTGTAAGTATAGCATGTCTTGTTTTGGTCCGACCAAACCCCAAAAGTATTCGGGTTACTACCATAAAATAAAACCAGCAAAGCCAAAAAGACATAGTGACATTTTTGAGAAGCTGGAACTAATACATTTCCATATTTCTTTCAACGAAAAAACAGCTGAAAGACAAATATTGATTCATCCAAATGTATCAGTTGCACAAAAAACTCAACCAGAGTCGACTTATTCACACGCATCTCGTTCGTTTTAACTGGACACAAACAGAAAACCTATTTTGTGGTTTTAGGGGGATTTATATGCTGTATTTCAATCAGTAGGGACTTATTTGCAGATATTCAAAGGTTTATTGTACATACTGTATGCATAATAAAATGTACAGGGTCTTTGTTATGCGATGCTGTGATTGGCCCTTGAAAGTCTTGCCTGATTCTGATTGGTTTAACAGTAAGGTGAACAGCTCCAATAGCCGACTGATGATATGATTTGATTTTTGGAAGAGAGCCGCGATTAAGTGTTCGGTCTCACTGAAGGAATTTACGCTGAGCTCCATTACTTGGGGAACACCATTTCATGTTTTCAGCATCTCTTGCTGCTACGGTTGCCAGGTTTGGTACCACTGTGTTTGTGCAGAGACAAAGTTTTTCTCATTTTTTTTCTTTTTTACATTCTGTTCATATATAAGTTTAACAAACAAAATGCATGGTGAACTCTAGAGGTGCTCTAGAGCAGGGATCTTCAACAGGGGGTCCTCAGAGTCAATGCAAGGGGACCTCCAAAGTATTGATAATCTTTTAAAGTTTTTTCAAAAATTTAAAAGTCTTAACATGAATAAAACAAAAATATTTGAAAATACAACACCCCACTGCTGATAGGTTTACTGGCCTATAGGCAAGGTAGTCACTCAGTTACAGTTGTACCTAAGGATTTACTGTTCCACATGTATGTCAAACATTAAAACATGATTTATAAAATCATGCCTACAATTATTAGGCTATTACAATGGCTTAGTTTTCTATGCAAAACAGATATGTATAAAGGCTCTAGGCTAACCTCAAAGTTATTGTAAGCCCAGTTTAATGTGCAGCTTCATTTAATACAATATACAGTATGTAGTAGGGGGTCCCTGCTTCATCTCTCTTTCAGTTAAGGGGTCCTTGGCTTAAAAAACGTTGAAGACCCCTGCTCTAGGGTGTATTTTGCAACTCTGGACAGAACCAGAGAGCCAGAGAAGGAAGAAACTGAACAGAGAGAGACACTGTCAGCAGCAACAGCAGCAGCCAGTTTGCTGATGAAGTTTCTGAGCCGTACACTCTAAAAAGTAATTCAGGGGACCTTTAGTCATTACTTAAATACATATATTGCTGTAAAATAAAAAATAAAGTTCTGAGATACTAATAGACTTTTTACTTGTAATTGTTATTTTATTGAGCATGGATGACACAGAAATTATGCCTATTGATTCAGTATACTATCATGACTTGTCAGAGTTTAACATTTTCAGTTAATCAGAAAATAATTTAATTTTAACTTCTGTTAATGTAAAATACAATTTTATGACGTGTAAACGGCCCGCAGTTTCCCTCTCCTACATGTGCGGGGCATGTTCAAGGCCAGACAAGTGCTACAGAAATTGCTACAAGGGAATGTGTTGAATTGTAAGTAATTTTATGCTTAATTTCACATATTTGCATTCATTCAGTATTCTGCTGGTGATAGCCGACTGTAACCGAATACCAAAATCTGGAAGTCCTTACTCTGAAATTTGAGCAGTGTTGATATGTGTGCCGAGGTAAAGTTAGCTTGTAGCAGCAGCCTGTCCTGATTAAACAGGCTTAAATGTGGGAGTAAACGGTGGCCAGGTAGCCAGGGAAAACGTCTTGGCAAGCTAACTTAATATGGGATACCCATTAGCCACCGCTCCGGTTAGCGTGTAGTCTTGCCACGTTTTATAAACTGTAAATAGCTAAAACGTTAGCTAGACACGATTAGACTATGATGCAGATAAGTAAATACTAAAGGTAACTCGCCAACACACAACCTTCACCTGTTTGTTAGTCAGCTAGTAAATAAGTAATAAGTAAATGAGGTAGCTACTTGTAGTTTATAAATGTAGCTAGCCTACATGCTAACTGGAGCGGTTAGCATGTAGGCTAGCTACGTTTATAAACTGTAAGTAGCTATAACGTTAGCTAGACATGATTAGACTATGATTCAGATAAGAAATACTAAAGGTAACTTGCCAACACACAACCTTCACCAGTTTGTTAGTCAGCTAGTAAATAAGTAATAAGTAAATGAGGTAGCTACTTGTAGTTTATAAATGTAGCTAGCCTACATGCTAACCGGAGTGGTTAGCATGTAGGCTAGCAGTAATAGCCACTGCTTGCTAAGAGGCTAGGCCTCCATTTTGATAGCCTGTGTTTCACAGGAGGCTAAGTTGCTCTAAACTCTAACCTTGGTTGTTTTGTGGGTAGAAGGAGCCTGCAACCAAGGTTGGAGTTTTGAGCAACTTAGCCTCTTGGGAAACACATGAAAATGTCATTATTATAGGACAGGGCTTGAGTTAACTCTTGCAGAGATCAACTTAATTATTAAGTTCATGTTATTTAGAAATGTGTTTAATTGTGACCAAAAAGCTTCGTCACCTAACTTAAAACATTATGTTACATCAACTTCAATACTTGCACTAATGTTGACAATTATTAACTTCATGCTACTTAGAAATGTGTTTTATTGTGACCAAAAAGCTTCTTCACCTAACTTAAAACATTAGGTTAAATCAACTTAAATACTTCCATTAATGTTGACAATAATTAAGTTCATATTACTTAGAAATGTGTTTTATTGTGTCATAAAAGGTAATTCACCATACTCAAAACATTGCTTTGAATTAATGTAATTCTGCCAGTAGTCTTAACTTAAATATTCTAGTGGAAAACGTTAACATATTTTTTTTTGTAGACCCAATGTTTTATTTTTTAGAGTGTAGATTTCACCACCGAACCCTCCTCGGCTTCGTTACCAGCCAAAGAAATAGCCTGAGAGAGAAAATGTGTGTGTGTGTGTGTGTGTGTTAGTGTAGGTCATATTCTTGCCAAGCTGCGGGTGCGGCTTGCGTGCCTGGGAAGGAAAACAGCTCATAACAAAAGCAGAGCGAGAGGGCCAGAATGTGAATGTTTGGGAGGTCACGATTCTCCCTCTTGTTTTTTAGTACCGATGCTAACGTGCTGGCTGGCAGATGGGCAGCACGAGACATAGAGCTCCACATGCAGGTGATGTCTTGGTGTTTTGTCTATAAGCTTATTCAGCGTAATTTATCATCTGCTCTAGCTTTTTTTTTTACATTTTAGACACAGATTTGGAGATAAAAATGGTCCAAAATGATGTGAAAAGGGAAAGAACATGACTACAAAGAGACGCCAAATGACCCCAGGGACCCAAAACAACCCCAAAGAAAACAAAAATTGACCAAAAAGAGTTTTAAAATGTGGGGTGGCCTAAACCCCCTGCGCAATACGCACACCTAAGTCTTTCACAAAGCTGGGGAAAACACTGCACACACGGTGCAGAGATGCTTAGCCAGGGCACTCAGGTGGAGCAGGACTGGTAGTGTATTCACACTCCATGACTCCATTTGGAGAACATGGCTCGGAGGGAAGCTCTCCCGAGAGGTCAATGGGTATCAACACACACACACACACACACACACACACACACACACACCTCTGTTAAGGGGTTAACATACCGCCAACAGGCACTGTGCTAACCCTTGACCTCCACTAATGCTGTCTGGAGGGGTGGCAGGGGAGGTAATGGGTGAGAAAAATGCTCACACATGAACCTGACCTCCCTGCTTTAGCCTTTCTCTGTCTCTAACTCAAAATCCCTTCATCAAACAAAGGAAAGCTCAGTGACTGACAGACACACACACACACACGCACGCACGAATGCCATTAAATCACAAAACATCTCAATGTTTGTGCTGACCGGGTCCTGAAAATGAAATAATACTACAGCGACTCCTGAATTATTCTAGTTTACGTAATATGATTGCACAATTCAGAGTGCATTAGGGCTGCAACTAACTATTATCTTCATTGTTGATTCATCTCTTGATTATTTTCTGGATGAATGGTCAGAAAATGATGATGAAAAGTGTTGATCAGTGTTTCCCAAAAGCCCAAGAGGACGTCCTCAAATGTCTCGTTTTTTTACCACAACTCAAAAAGATAAAGATATTCAGTTTCCTGTCACAGATGAGAGAAGAAACTAAAAGATCTGTGTATCCTGGATTTCATTTACATTCAACTCGTGTTACCTTTTGCGGTTTTATATTCAAATCTGTCATTCATATGAAATGACTTCAGGGGTTAGCTGATTCCCAGGCCTGCTTAAATGCAGAACTAAGGTGTCTCAGGTGAATTTACGCCTGCCTTTATAAACAGATAATTCCGCGTCTGGACAGAAAAATCCAGATGCTCAAGACTAATGATACGACTACATGTAAACAACACGAGGAGACTGAGAAGAAACGAGATGGAGAACAGTGTGGGGGGGTTACATCAGTACAATTTCCCACATCATTCCCCTGATTAAAAAGCACAGAGAGGGATCTGAGGCTTTATTCAGACACCCCACACACACAGAGAGAGAGAGAGAATTACAACAACAGAATTACATTTCCTATGTACATGTCCCAAATATGAAGACTTGGAGACCAAATATCTCCAAAACTTTCACTCCCTACACTGAGGACAAAAAGATTCTTTTTTTTTTATTAGGGGAAGATAAAAGCACGGCATGGCTAGCACCTAATATGTCTTCTCCTGCCACAATACAAGGCTAAATAAATAGAGAATTTTATATATTATCATTTTTATTTTTCTATTCTTTTTTTTGTTTCAAAGTACCCTTTGAGGGACATAATTTGTTTAGTATCTACAGTTATATCATAAGTATCCTGTTAACTTGTATTTTTATATCAGATGTATTTACTCCTTGTTAGTGTTTACAGATGTATTTTTTTGCCATGCCAATAAGGCAACATGAAATTGAAATTGAGAGAAAGAGAGAGAAAGAGAGAGAGAGAGAAAGACAGCGAGAGAGAGAGAGAGACAGCGAGAGAGAGAGAGAGACAGCGAGAACGAGAGATACAACAAGAGAGAGACAGCGAGAAAGAGAGAGACAGCAGGAGAGCGAGAGACAGCGAGAGAGAGAGAGACAGCGAGAAAGACAGAGACAGCGAGAGAGAGAGACAGCGAGAGAGACAGTGAGAGAGAGACAGCGAGAAAGACAGAGACAGCGAGAGAGAGAGACAGCGAGAGAGACAGTGAGAGAGAGACAGCGAGAAAGACAGAGACAGCGAGAGAGAGAGACAGCGAGAGAGACAGTGAGAGAGAGACAGCAAGAGAGAGAGAGAGCAAGAGAAAGAGAGAGAGACAGCAACAGCGAGAGAGAGAGAGAGAGAGAGAGGGGGGGTTGTGGAAGATAATTTACAAAAGACACGCTTCAAAGACACAAAAGACAGAAAAACAGCTCCCTCTGGTCCTTGTGCTGCTGTGATGTAAGTAGGGTTGGACATCATTTGGATTTCTTTATAAATGTTGAGGTACAACAATAAGGGTTGCCCTTGACATTGAACCCTGAATGTGCAAAAAGCGTGCATTTATGTATGTTCAATACCAAAGTAACTCCTCCACATTAAAGAAAAAGTTAAACTCGTTTTACTTAACAATACCTAACGCTCAAAAGAGCCAAATGACACTCCAGGACCCCCTGTGGAGAAGCCCTGTAAAACGATGCCTGTGTTAAGACTTTCTAAATCCACCTGAGCATGTTGAATGTCCTTGTTGTGTGTGCTTCCCACCAGGCTACATGGCAACACTGGCATTTTAAAGACATTGTGAATGAAAAGGGGGAAAACTAATCTGAAATCTCCAGTGGCAGCCCTGAACCCTGATGTATTCATTCTCTTTCCCCCACCGTTATTCCATGCATTATTGATTGTCCTCCAGACATCATCCTGTCACCCACAAAAAAGGAAAATCGAACCAATGACACTGGAGTCCCACCTATGGTTGAGTCTGATATCTTTATGAGGTGTGTGTGTGTGTGTGTGTGTGTGTGTGTGTGTGTGTGTGTGTGTAGTCTGTGTTTGTCTGCTGTATTGCGCTGTCATTTAACAACATTCACCCCTTAACCTGAAAGCTGAGGCCCATAAAAGTACCTTAAGATCAAGGACATCTAAGGGTTAGAGAACACAAACAATCTGACTCCATAGAAGATAAAAAATATATAGTAATGGGGATGACACAGAATCACCCGTCCTCCGCTTACTGATATTTTGCTGTGGAGTTAAATGAAGTTGTACGTTTTTTCCCACTGGAGGTGCTCAGCAATGCAAAAGCAGCAAGACAAACTTTAAAATAATTACAAAAAGCCACCTCAGGCAGCTGATTGGGACCTTACAGAGGAAAAACAACGGACAGTCGGTTTATTTATACACACAATATGGGAGGGAGATTAAGGGGAGTATAATAAGCATAACAACAAAGGAAAATCTTGCTATTTTGAACATGTTTCTGACCAAGAAGAAACATGAATGAAAAAATGAGAAGACCTATGATTGTACCTTGTGGGACGCCACAGAAGATAGTAGCTCAGCCAGATGGAAAATTAAGCAATTGAACTGTGAAAAGGTTCTGGTTGTAAGATGAATTAAGAAAAAATAACTAGCCTAAGACCGTGGCATTAATAAAAGTCATGTAACAAAGGTGTTTACTTAAAATGGCATAATCCACAGTGTGTAAAGACAAAATGAGGTCAAAGAAAAGTCTGAGGTAATGTTCCGGCCCGCCGATCTATCCAGTGTTGGACGGAGCGGATTTTGTCCAGGTCAAGCCTGGTTCTGTTTTAACCATAAATCAGACTCTTATCTGCTCAGTAGTCCATTGACCTTTCCAACATCACCTCTAAATGACCCAATGGTCCATAAACATAACCCCTGAGTAGACACTATCCCTGGCCAGAACAGACCAGTACATCCTTACACACAAGCACATTCTCACACACACTCTGACCTGCTGACATTTATAAACACACAAACACGCACTGACCCAAAGAAAACGACCTCAGCAGACTGGCTCTGCCCTTAAAATCAGCCACACACCTGCTGTCTGACCCTTTCTTTAGTCAATAGGTAGAGTCTGAATCATCTCTCCACAGCACTTCATCTCAGAAGACATATCATAAGCACGTTAAAGCTAACCCTAATCCGTGCATATTCTTTTTTTTCTTCATCTTGCTTAAAAAACTGGCTACAGCAGTCTCTACATATTTGTGGTCTGGTCCATAATAAAAACAGCTGGTCATCAAGTTCTTGCCTTTTGTTTGGGGGGGGATGCATTAACCAGAAAGACAGAATATATCTTGTTTACCATTATGCATCTATGACCGGCAGGCTAGGCTACTTTTTTACAGCCGTTACTAACTTTAATCAGATCAGATGACGATGTTTCTCCTCCATCAGAAACTTTTTATTCTAAGAAAGCATGTTGTTTTTCTATGCTTTTTGGGAAAATACTGCTGAGAAAACGTGCAAACTGAGCACTCCATATGCACTGAACCAAAGCTGCCACGCTTACATCCCCCACCCCCCGCTCTCAACTATAACCGTAATCAAGCAAAGCAGGAATGCAACCAGAAAAACAGCATGAAGCAGGCGTGTTTTGTTAGCATAAACTCTGTACATCCGGACTGTAAATTGACCTTATGGAGGGCAGAGTTAAAGCTGTTATTTCATGCTTCATGCCCAATTTATCACAGCAGCTTGGTCAAAAAAAGGTCTGTTTTCCACATATTTCATAAACCAAATGTGTCTATTCTACTGCAGTTTTGTGGTACAGCGGTAAAAAGGGAAAGGGAATGTCATGTTTCCAGTGCCAGACATGCATGGTGATACACTTGAGAAACAAACTTCAGGCACTTTGTCACCAAACATTTGAAAATGACCTGCACGTGTGTGTGCTGAGAGACAGAGCAGCTTTGCTGTGATTTTACACAAAGTCACAAAGATGTCCAGACCAAGCAAAATCATACCAACCAAATACTGTTACACACCTACAATCACATACTCAGGTTGCAAATTGAAAGAATGAAAGCGTGAATGCATACGGTGTGTGTAGATGGAGAAGGCCTGTGTCTTACCTGGTGCAGCCTGCATCTCCATGAGACCCCCGGTTGTGATTAGAGCCTCCAAGATTCTGACGTGATGCTCCGGGTTCACGTCGCAACTGTTGAGCAAAAACACAAACGTGAAGAGGAATTTGGTCAAATACTAAAGAACCCATCCTGTTGTGGTTTTGGGGTTTTTGTTGGGATTATTTGTCCCTTTTTTTGCCTCTTTGTGTTTGGGTCCCTATTTTCTCCCCAGTCTTGTGTTGGTCTTGTCTTGTGTTCTCCTCAGTGTCTGCATGTTCTGTTTCCTGTTTTATTTTGAAGTCTGTTTTTTGTCTTGTCTCTAGTTTTACTTCTTGTGTCTTTCCACTCTTGTGATTACCTGATGTTTCCCACCTGATTCCCTGCCCTCTCATCACCTAACCTCTTGTTATCTAATTACCTGGTGTATTTAATGCCTCGTCTGATCCTTCCGTCTTGTTAGTTTTCCCAGTCTGCGTGATCCTGCCTGATCCTGCCTGTATCCCGGCTATCCTCCATGAGTTTCCCCTTGAGTTTCCCACCCTGTCTGTGCGCCGCGTTCCCTGTTCCCGTTTGGACTGTGTTTTTGGACTCCTGCTTTTCCCCGTGCCGGTTTGGATTTAAGTTTGGACTTTGCCTTTCGCTGCTTTTATTGTGAACTGTGTGAATAAAACTCCCCTGTGTACCGGCGTATTCCTGCCTCCTCGTCTCTGCTTTTGAAGTTACAGTATGTCTCTCCGCCACAACGTCACACAAAAGACACGCTTCAAAGACACAAAAGACAGAAAAACAGCTCCCTCTGGTCCTTGTGCTGCTGTGATGTAAGTAGGGTTGGACATCATTTGGATTTCTTTATAAATGTTGAGGTACAACAATAAGGGTTGCCCTTGACGTTGAACCCTGAATGTGCAAAAAGCGTGCATACTGACACTTGGTCAGTGGCTCTCAGCGGGCTGTAAGATGACGTCCTATTAAGAGCAAAAACGGTGCGTATTATTGAATCAACGCAAGACCCGCCCTTCAATAGCATTCACATGCTACTATTGGCCAGGCGGCCATGCTTACACATGGTAACAGAACCGGATTTGTTCAGGTCCTATCCCCCGGCCAGTTGGCTATCCTAACCTTAACTACTCAATGCCTATAGACCAGGGGTGGGCAATTAATTTTTACCGGGGGCCGCATGAGCAATCCGAGCACTGCTGGAGGGCCACATCGACAATATTTCAATTAAATTTTGCTCAATATTATTTTTGATATACCGTAAGATAAATAATAATAATAATTTCATGAAACTTGTCCTGACGGCTGAATCTCTGGGGTTGTGAAGTTTGATAAAAAGTCCTTGTTGGGTTTACAGTTTTTCCTTCAATGCATCAGCCTCCCTTGCGTGCTCTTCATCAGACAGATTTCGGTATTTATCCTCATGCTTCGTCGTGTAGTGGCGATTCAAATTATAATCTTTAAACACAGCAACCTGTGTACCACAAATTAAGCACACGGCTTTACCTTTAATTTCTGTAAAGAAATACTTGGCACTTCATGTCTTGTTGAAAACACGGCATTCGTCATCAACTTTTCTTTTTTTAGCGTGAGCGGACATCTCGGGGGTAACCGGGCATCACTTGTTGCTGTGCACCTTCACTCACAGGTTACGCACGGGCATACGTCCATAAATAACACTTTTCAAAATAAAATCAGCACAGTTGTATTGCACGCACGACATAGATGTTTTTTAAAATGTATTTTGTAATTTGTGATTGCCGCTGTTCACCTTCACTCACAATCACGCACGTGCATACGTCCACACGGAAGTAATACAAATAATGCTTTTCAAAACAAAAGCAGCACCGTTGTATTGCACACTCGACAGATATTTTTTACATTTATTTTGTAATTTATGATTGGCCTCACGCGGGCCGGACAGGGACGCACAAAGGGCCGGATGTGGCCCGCGGGCCGTAAGATGCCCAGGTCTGCTATAGACCAATCTGGCTGCTTCGTAGGGCGGGACCTGCCTAGAAGTTGGTTGGGATTCATAATAATGCAAAAACGGTAGCGAGTAATCAAATAAAAACAGAATAACATCAACACCAGGGTTGACACAAAAAAAACAAGACAGAAAAAAACATGCGCTGACCTTTTTTAATATTCCATTTAATTAATGATAACCAACCAACTAAGCCCCCAATCCCCCTACCCCACCCATAGTGTCCTATTTACTTAAAAATGTACATACTGTAACTTCATTTATACACAGCCATATTCTCCTGCTCTTCATACTGTTCATCCTGCACATACACCTATTCTTACTAATCTTATAATGTTACTGTTTCTGCACTACAATGGCACAGTTACCACTTGGAACATAGCTGTACACAACTGTCTATATGGTTCACACTGAATATCCATATTTATTCAGTTTTTCTTATAATAATCCACTGCATACATCTACATTACATGTTAATACTATTATAATGTTACTGCTACTACATTACACATATCTGTACTTGCTGTTCATACATTGTTCATATTACATAGCCATAGTTATTCTGCTCTTATATGGTAACTGCTAATACACTGCACATATTTATAATTAAGTAATATTACTCTCAACCACCTTCTGTAAACCATGGTACACTGCTGTCTACACTGCATTATATTTATTGTCCTGTCTATACTTCACATTGCACTTTTCTGCTCTTTTTGCACTTCTTTTGAACTGTATTTTGTTGTCGTTGTACTCTGCACAATGACAATAAAGTTGAATTTAATCTAATCTAATACACAGTTAGTTATACACAGCAGGATGGTAGCAGGATGTGACTCTAATCAAACTACAGTGTGGGATTTAATTTCCCCACAGCATGCTGCAGTAAAGCCCAAACGGTAGTGTGACTGTCTAAATACTTGCAGACTGCAGTGTATGCTCCAGAACCAATTAGCATTAATCAACATTTCCACACACACATTTCAAGCTAACATGGGATACGGTTTGAGATAGCACGGCATGCTATGAGACGCTGCTTCGCTCTTTATCCACCCGGTGTGCACGTCAGAGGTAAATTACATGACCAGGCTATGCAAACAATCAGTGCTTCTGACTCACTGACTGGCTTCCCAAATCCACTACATCTCCACCGCACACAGCGCCGCGAGGGGAAATTCCTCGGTAATTTCTGGAAAAACAGACGCAGGCGAGCTTGTGCAGTCAAACAAAACAACAGCATCGGCCTCGTTAATGCTGCTCTCAAATCTGCAGGATGTTGATGTTATGAGCCCAATATGATGTTTGGGTTTTCCTGTTAGCAAGCGTAGATCTTTCTCTAGAACAACATCAGGTCTTTGGGCGGGATCAAGACAATCTTGCTCAACTGATACGAGTGTTGTCGTAGAAATCCGCAGAAAGTGATTTGTGGATTAAGTAACAAAGTTCCTTGGCTGGCTGATTCACACTCATTTGATTTTAACTTAGCTTTTACATCATTCTTTAAACACCATAAAACACAAGACAAAGCAAAAGAAACATTAGTTCATCTGGGTGGTTCAGTCCGTGGGGAGTTGGGTTGGGAACCAGAGGGTCGCTGGTTCAATTCCCAGTACGGACCAAAGTATGGTGGTGGACTGGTAGCTGGAGAGGTGCCAGTTCAACTCCTGGGCACTGCCAAGGTGCTCTTGAGCAAGACGCCGAACTACCAACTGCTCGGGGTGCCTTTCCAAGGGCACCCCCCCCCCCCCCCCCCACACTCTGACATCTCTCCATTAGTGCATGTATAGGACCTGAGCATGTGTGTGTAGTTCAGCCCTGTGTGTAATGTGTGTAATAACAACAGAGTGTAAATTGTAATTTCCCCTTATGGGACTAATAAAGGATACATTATTATTATTATTATTATTATTAACTCCCCAACCCTGTACATACATATTACATATACAGTAATATGGGTTCTGGTGGTCAAACAAATTCTCAAAAACAAGGCTGATTTAGTTGAAAAGCCATGACATAACAAACCCATTTTGTTGGTACATTATCTGAGAGACTTTTGTGTTTCAATGCTCTGGATAAATGAATAAATGTTCTCATTTATGATTAAAACAGGAAGTTAAAGTGATACTAGATCCTAGAAATGCTATCCCAATACGAGTCTGTTTGAGCTTTAGCTCCTCGGAGGGGACCCTTCCAAACAAAGTCAAGGCTAGAAACTACGGACAACCACCTGACCGATGATATAAGGCTCGTTGAATCAGTGACTTCTTTTAAATCGCTTCTTTAGTGTATTTGTTTCTGTCCTTTAAAGCTGCCCCATCTTCTGTTTTCACTATTACAATAATCTAAAGGCTAGAGGTGTGAATCTTCACTTATCTCCCGATTCGATTACGATTATAATGTCAGCAATTTGATTCTATATCTCGATGCATCTCGATGGAGGAAATACATTTCTTTATTAAAGCCATATAGGATATTTAACTCATAGCAAACAAAACATGCTGCAGTGCTCTAGTACTAAATAAATTGGAAAATAAAACTACAGCACTGAGCACATGGCACTTCCTGAATGTGCAAAAAATAACAAAATAATTAATTATGGCCCGGTAGATTATCGATGCAGCATCGACCATGTCCGCGATCCAATGCATCGATTATTTGATTTATTTCAACACCTCTACTAAAAGGCCGATGTGGTTGTATGTGCTTTGGTTTCATCTGTCAAATCACTTATTTTTAAAGGTGCTATACAAATACAGCTATTATAATTAGTGTTACTCCCACCACCAGCAGTGCCTCAGAGACTGATACTGTGATTAACAACCATACACATACACCTGACTGGAATTTAAATACATAGAAAAAGCAAATTAAAAAGCCATTAAGTGAGTAATTACACACAACATAAAGTCCTCATAAAAGAAAATAATTGCGTGGAGGCAAAATATGCCGCAAGGTGAAGTAATATTTCCTCCTGGGTTGCAATGTTTTCTTTATATGAAGATCTTAAAATGAATCAATGAATCATTTTATTATTGTGTCATGCTTAAAACAGGTAAGCGCAGACAAAATGGGCTAAGACGTTATATTTCGTTATAGCAAGGGACCATGCTTTAGAGACAAAATTCACCAACTTATATATATACAGTATATACAGTAAAATATATACATTAAATATAAACAACCACTCCATTTGGTCATCATCAGTGTACTCCAGAATATTTCAGAATTTCAGACATTTCATTTAAGATGGGTGATCATACCACTTTGAGTCAAATTTGACCCAAATGTTTTTTGTCTAAATGTCTACATCAGAAATATGGGTATCTTTTTAACTACCTAAAATGGATTACCCAAAAAATAATACAGATGTGGTACAACAAAAGATCGGATCTCTACTTTCATTGAATTGTGGGTGTTTTGTTGAATTTTTTAGCTATTGAAAAAACTATTTTGAAATAGTACCCCGACTGAATCATTCATATTTTCTGATTTTGTAACTCAAGAATTAGGTATAATTTCCTATAAATTAGTTTTTTATTGACCATTACTTTAAAAATATAAGTGATAAGTGTAAAACTATTAAAGTGAATGTAGGGTGAAGCCTGTGTACCTGAGAGGAGAGTGCTTGAAGATGGCCTCGGCGAAGGCCTGTCCCAGCAGCCGGGGGCCGGCCTGGCTCTCCAGGCTGACCCGGGCCAGGTGTCTGCTGAGATGGACCAGGAGCTGGTGGTTGGCCTGAGGGATGCTGGGAGACTCCAGGATCCTCTTCAGCCTCTCCCGCACTCCTCCACACTCTGACTCTCTGCAGGACAAAAGCAACACCAGAGTGGTTTCTTTGGAGCTGGGGCCTTCAACGTTTTGTTAAGCCAAGGACCCCTTTAAAGGGGCCCTGCCGCGCGTATTTCATGACTTTGTGGTAATGCCTGAAGTTCTTTGTGGTAATGTCCATGGCCTCTGTAACGTGGTTACCTTGGTTACCTTGTTTCAAGCCATTCTAGCGTGGTATAGAAAGCCTGCAGCTCCATTTGGGCCAGTTGTCATAATAATAATGAGCTAGGCTGCTTGACTCTGATTGGCTAACAGCTAGCCAATGAGAGCCTGGCTATCAGCATCCTTTACCCAGTGCAACTGGGCGAGCTCATGAATAGTAATGAGCTCAGGCAACATGACGTCACGACCGCTTATTTCTTATTTCAGTGGCTAGAGCTGACAGGAGGCAGCGGTTCATTTTCACATAACGTATTTCAAAAAAATTCAAAAAAGTAAGAATGGTTTTGTGTAGGGAACCCTACATATACTGTATTGTATAAAATTAAGTTGCATAATAAACTGGGTGTACAATAACATGTAGGGCGGCCTAAAGTCTTTATACATACCTTTTAAGCATAGCTACTTAAATAGCCTAATAATTGTTGGCGTGATGTTTTAATGTTAGAATTACACATGGGGGTGCCGGGTTAGCTCACCTGGTAGAGCAGGCAACCATATACTGTATATACTGTACATAGAGGTTGACTCCTCAACACAGCTGTCCTATAAAAATAAAGGCCTAAGATGCACCAAAAAAATCTTTAAAATAAAATACATGTGGAACAGTGAGTCTTTAGGATTAACTCCATCTATAGATGGCTTTCTTAACTACCTTATGATTTCTGTAATATGTCCACAGCTCTGGGGAAGAAGCTGTTCTGGAGTCTAATTGTGTGTGTGCTGGGGGTTCTCAGTCTGCCTTATGGGAGGGTGGTGAAAAGGGAGCGTCTGGGGTGTGAGATGTCCCGCCTGGGGGGGGAGCCGATGACCCTCTTGGCCGCCTTGACAACCCGCTGCAGGTCCTTTGTTTCAGCAGGATGTCAGGGTGAAAGCGGTAAAAGCGTGTCAGAAGTTCCTGAGGGAGCCCATTGTATTTCAATCTCCTGCGGGGCTTTTTTAATGGTGTGGGGAGTTGATCTGGCTCCAGGTTAGATCCTCTGCTATGTGCACTCTCAGGAACTTAAAGCTTGCCACCCACTCCACCTCCTCCCCGTTGATACAGAGGTGGATGGGTATCATTATTCATATTATTTTCTCCATTAATCAATTAGTTGTTTGTTCTTTAAAATGTCAGAAAATGGTGAAAAATGTGGATCAGTGTTTCCCAAAAGCCCAATATGAAGTCCTCACATGTCTTGTTTTGCCCAGAACTCAAAGATATTCAGTGTACTGTCACAGAGGAGAGAAGAAACGAGAAAATATTCACATTTAAAAAGCTGACAACAGAGATGTTCAAGCCGATTAATCAATTATCTAAACAGTTGCGGTTTAATTCCCTAGTTGACAACTAAACTATTAATCGTTGCAGCTCTTGGGAACTGTTGAAAAGCGTGTTTTTTTAGGCTAATAAAATATTAACATTTAATCCTCATGTTGCCCTTATGTTTTGCAATATACAGTACATGACAAGACTTTTCTGTCAAAGTGTGCAAAAGTAAAGAGCCTTTTGGTGTATATTAGACATTTAACCTCATGTTGTCCTCATGTTGTCCTCATGTTGTCCTATATCAATGTTCTTTATAATTCCCCAAAATAACATGATTGATTCCACACAACGCTCTTTGCCAAGTACAAATCTCTACTTTCATTCATTTTGGGGCGTCTTATTCAATTTTATAGCATTGTAAAACAAATGGAAGTGTTTTTGAAATAGTATTGAGTAAAAGTTGACATATTTCAGTCTGTGATTATCATCAGCATCCATTCCTTTAATTTTAGTCTAAATAATTCCTAATTTCTGCTTTTCTAACGCAAACATTAGGTATAATTTCCTATAAATGAGGTTTATTGACCATAAATTCCAAAAATAACTGTAAAACTAAAGTTAATAAGTTAGTGTTACGTAGCGTTAATTGTTAAAAAAGTGACAAACATTGAAAAAAGCGTCAAATGTGTTGAAAAAAGGGACAAAAACGTAAGAAAAAGTTAAAAACATTGATAAAAAGCGTCAACAAAAGTGTTGATTTTCGGGATTTCGGGAAGACAACACGAGGGGTTAACAAGCAGCAATCGGAGAAGTTGACTCAAATCTGATTAATCGATTGTCAAAACAATTGCTGATTAATTGAATAGTTGACAACTAATTGATTAATCGATTAGTCTTTGCAGCTTGGCGTCCGCTCCAAAGCTGATGCAAGGTGTATTTTCAGGTTTGCTCTACTGGTTCACATTTTACAGAAGTTAACAAAAAAAAACCTCGATGTATCCATTTTGCAACCAAACGAGGTAAGATGAAAGTACACGTATCTGCGTCTCACAGAGCTTAGTGGACACCCTGGATGCCTGCCCGCATGCATAAACATCTACCAGCTTAGGAAACACTACCCCACTTCGCTTATACATGTTGAACACAGAGCAGGCGGCCCCCTGCTGTGCTCTCCCTCCGTCAGCATCCATCCGAGCATACAGCCAACTGCTCGCTGACTTTGAGGAGATGTATGGTCTTGGCAGGACATCAGCGATTTCAAAATTGAGACAGTCCAACTAGCCAGCTGCTAGCCAGCAAGCCTGACACACTCCATGGGGACAATCTCAGGGGCTTCCTATAGGGATGCTTGTAAAAATTGAGCCAGCGCCGGCGCCGGCGAGGCCTGGGATGATACGGGTCCTAGTCTTGTATGAGCCGGGGGTGCAGACAATGGGCCGTGTTGGAAGAGGACCAGACGTATTGAGCACAGGCACTTAACCACGCCAAACAAGCTGCGAACAAGTAGTGAACATCTGTGCCTGAGCCTGCTGGGTGCTGGGTTTATGACGGGGGAGGGGGACTCAGTGGGAGAGCTCAGATCTGCCACCAAACATCTTATCAGCCATTTTTTTCTGAAACTGCTGTCTGGCTGTCTGCTCACAGACTCCAACTTTGTAGATCCTGTTTTTTTTTTTAATAGTAATTTATTTTGGAAACATCAAACAACACAAATTCAAGATGGTTTGATGAGACGGGACACACTTCCTGTCTCCTAAAGGGGCGTGGCCTCGTTTGAAAGTTTTGTTCAGGAGATCACAAACGTTAGCTGCAACTACTCAGATTACTTTTACACACCATTCACGTACTGTGGCCGACAAACCATTCACCATTCCCACACATCCACACACTGTGGCCGTACAAGGTGCCACCGGCCAATCGGATGACAGTAACACACATTTGATGCCGCTAAGGATATTTCGACATGGGACTGCAGGGCCAGGGATCAAACCACCAACCTTCCTAATGGCAGGCAACCGCTCTACCACTGAGCCACAGCCACGGATGCTAACCAGTGTTAGGGTCTCTGCGTAGCCAGATCTTGTGAGAGGTATAATTTCCTATAAATGAGGTTTATTGACCATAAATTCTAAAATAACTGTAATAAGTTAGTGTTACGTAGTGAAAAAAAGCGTCAAAGTGTTGAAAAAAGGGTCAAAAACATAAGAAACAGGTCGCAAAACCATTTTCTCCTGATGTATCCGCTTGAAAAATGCCATTTTAGTGTGAGAATGTTCTGGAGATATGTGGCCTGTGAAGAAGGGCTCCGAAGGGACGAAGGAATCGCTCATAATCTGTCTTCACGTTCACGTCTCCCGTTGGAATTAGAGGATGGATACCCGACCCGAGCCCGACGGGACCCGACGGGTCGGGCCGGGTTTGAACAGATTTTCAGAAAGGATGCTCGGGTTCGGGTCGGGCTCGGTCACATCAGCGCGATAAGGCATTGAACATTTTGAATTTAAAACAGCTTATTATGTAGGTAACCAATGGGCCTGTTTCACCTGATGCAAATGTTCGTTTTTGGATTAAAATAAATGTCAAATATTACCCTAACATCCGTCTTCCTGTGTGCTGTGACAACCAAAGACGTGCGTATTAAGCTCCATGTGGCAGCGCAACGATGGAAGATGTTAAAAAGAAGTTGGCCGCAGGAGATTTTAAAACTATTGAAAACGAAGGAAAGTCAGCTGTGCATTGATGCGCTCATCTGTTGACATTTCCCAATGCCTTCCTACAATTGCTTAATAAAAGCGGCTTTCCACACAAACGTACATGTGTCATTAGTAAGGGTGTGACGAGATCTCGTTTTACGAGATCTCGCGAGATTAAAACGTGACGAGATTTCTCGTCGAGGTGAAAAGTTGTCTCGTGAGGCGATGTGATGTCAGCGTGATGGAGCGTGAAATTACTATTGAAGATCCCCCTGCCACTTTTAAATCATTTGTGTGGCAACATTGGTTATTGATACACTTACTGTTTGCATTTAAAGTGTTATTTTTCTGTTATTTACACATTTATTTTATTTATACTGTTTATTTTTTTATGTTCGGTTTGTGGAAAGGAGTTAGATTTCTCGTGTGAAATTGTACAGGGCGGAAGCCAGTTGGTAGAGTTTATACAAAACATTTTGCAGTGTCTGCACGTCCTTTACTGCATATAATTCATTAAAATAGTAAAAAAAAATAAAGTTAAATAACATTCATCATTAATAGTTGATTTCAAAATGCACCTAAATTGTTTTGCATTTTGTGATTTTTCAGTTGAATAAAAAAACTATTTTCCATTCATATATTTCATGGAGGATTTCTTTAAGTTTTTTTTAAAAATCTCGTCTCGTCTCGTTCTCGTGAACCCAATCTCGTGATGTGTCTCGTCTCGTGGAGTAAGCGTCTCGCGGAGATTTCACAGTAATACTACTGTATATGATTTTACAGTAGAATGCTGTAGAGTTACATTACAACCTTGTCGCCATGACAACATCACAGTAGTTTAAGTATTACAGATGAAATCACAGTAGTCAAAGCATTACTGTAAAAAAAAAAAAAAATCACAATACTGCCACTATAGTACTGTAAATAGTACAGTAAACTACTGTATTTTTCCTTTTTTTTATCTTATGTTGTGTTTAATTGTTTTGTCTTTTACAATGAATACATAAAATACTGTAAATGGAAGTACGGTACCTTTACTGTAAAAAGAATTCACAGTAACTTGCTGGACAATCGTTGCCAGTAAGTTACTGTAACTTTAACATTAAATGTTACAGTGCAGGAGGACTTAAAGAGACAGGCACTAACACGGAGCATTTCAGACAGGTGAATACAGGTACATTCAGGAGAGAGCATGAGAGAGCTATAGTGTGTTCCAAATCGCGCACTTCTGTACTAAATACTAACTATTTGAGTACATAGTGCGTTCACATTGTCGAAGTGCGGTCAAATGCAGTGCACTTAAATACCCGGATGGTGCACTCAAAACGGCCAGAAAATTGAGTGCGGATCGATGGACACTTTCCACACTCAACGGTCGCCATCTTGGCTACGTAGCGGAAGGGGCGGAGCTAACAACAGTCGAAAAACTTTAATTAATGGCGGCCGTAGACGCGATAGCGAGGACGGCAGAGCAATACAAATGTAAGTTGAACATGAGTCTTTTTGCTATACTTATAACATTTTATGTACCTGTATTTGTATATTTGGTTAATCTTACAGTTTTTAATGATATTTTTATCGCGAATTATAACGTTTATTGGTACCGTAATTTGACATGCTAGCAAGTTAACCTTAGCTAGCTAGCTAACAGCGGCACAGTTTAACCATACACGGCAAATAATTTATAAGCTAATTTATAAGTTAACGTGTCTGGGTGCAATTCACAATTTCACAGAAGAAGGAGGAGGAATGAGCTGTTGTCATCGTAATTTCCAGTAAGTACATCAAGAAGTGCGCGATTTGAGACAACACTCTCCAGTCAAATGTTACGCACAATGCAAGTAAGTACGTAGTGTACAGAGTGCACTAACAGAAGTGCGCGATTTGGAACACACTACAAGTCTTTTTTAGTAGATAAAGAAGTGGACCTTGACTTGTAGAGGTGCAGTGGTTATGCTGTCTCGACAAGCAGGAGCAGGGTTTTGCAGAAAGAGCTTAACTGGGCCGCTGCTTTTTTTTTAACATTTTCCAGTGATTTATGTGATGCAGTGTTCTGCATGTGTGCACGCTGTATGTATTCTGATGTTAGGATGCTGATATGTATTGATTGACCATGTCAGGTATTGCTCTGTGCAGGAGTTCAAATCGATCCCAATAATACAGAGAGCTGAGAGAACTGACAGATTAACAATATATTTTGTATATTTGACAGCTGAGTGATTGAATAGTTGAAGAAGGAAAGGGAGAAAGAGAGAATAAGCTCCATATATTCCCACAGACGGGTTTTTTCTCATGTCAGAAGAAAGACAGCTTAATGCTGTATCACATTCATAAAAACACACACGTCTAAAGATCCAGCCCTAAAAAAAACAATTGTACATGACGTCATGACATCCATTTTACTCCATTTGTCTAGATATAATATATTATATATAGATATTTTCATTGGCAATGCTGTATAGATACTGTGTTGATCTTTTATTATATATGTCTTGGTCAGTTTGTCCCATTTTGCAGCGATAACATTGAAGTGAGATGAACAAACAGAGAAATGTTTCTTTTTAGATGAAACATGTTGACAAAGTTTCCTTTTGGGGAGGCCATTTGAAATTGGGAAAAAAATTAGAAGTTGGGAAACAGATTTTAAATTGCAATATATCGAATAGCAATATGTTAAAAAGTATTGTGTTGATATCGTATCGGGAGGCGTCTGCTGAGTCCCACCCCTACTAGATATGGACGGCCGCTTAAAAGAAAAAATACATCATGAAAAACTGTCAACAAGTTCAACTCTCACGCTGTTCTGAATGTCTGAGTAGTGATATCTCTCAGCTAATATGCCTCGAGCTTCTCAATCAGAAACGCACCCACTGCATGGCTTGCTGCTCAATCACAGGAGCACTTTCAGTGAAAGACTCATTCTCCCAAAATGCACCACAGAGCGCCACAGGAAGTCATTCCTGCCTGTGGCCATCAAACCTTATAACTCCTCCCTCTAAGTGTCTGACACACACACACACTTAGTGAGGTTGAAACTGGACAATATTATCTCTATATTATCTGTTTTATGCAATAACATTGGCTTGAAATATGTGCAATACTTATTATTATTATTATTATTATTATTTCTACTGTTCACCATTACAACTCCTTAATTATGTAAATACCGTATCATAACATTCCTTTAACTATGTAAATACCGTACATATCCACACTCCTTATATTTCTTTATTTATATTTCTACTTAATATTTCTACTATTTGTGCAACTGCAACACAGAATTTCCCTTTGGGGATCAATAAAGTATTTCTGATTCTGATTCTGAACATGATTCGGTACATCCATGCATCATTTCCTGTGAGTCCCTTGTAAGCAGGGTTGCAGTGTGAAGCCCCCGCAGACTGAAACTACTTTATAGAGACAGAATTACAGAATGGAAAGGCATTTAATGGATATTGATGCAAAATTGTAGCCATAAAAAAATGGGGTTTGATGTAATGAATATCATAATTATTATAAAATGTAACATGTAACACAACAAGCATACAAGACTCAAGAAAGTTAAGGGACACCTGAGGTGTGTGCGTGTGTGTGTGTGTTAGTGTGTGTGTGTGTGTGTGTGTTAGTGTGTGTGTGTGTGTGTGTGTGTGTGTGTGTGTGTGTGTTTTGGCTGGGGAGGTGGGCGCTGATGGAGGGATGACAATCTGCTGCAGACTGATGGGGTCATGGAAGTCACTTCTCTCTGTGTCTGATCATAACTAATCAGACACACACACACACACACACACACACACACACACACACACACACACACACACACACAATAATGGATTGCGGTTGACCCTGTTGGTCAATACAGGTCAAGGCTGGAGAGAGAACTTGGCCTGTCCATCTGGCCCCGGGGGACTCCAGGAGACTGGACATCTAGACGGTTGGGTGATGGGAAGGAAGGAAGAGGGTGGTGGAAAAAAATAGAGGACTCTTTTTTGATGACAGCTGAAGACATGAAAGGGGGAATGACATGCAGCAAAGGGCCACAGGTCGGAGTCGAACCCGGGCCCGCTGTAGACCTCTATATGGGCGCCTGCTCTACCCACTGAGCTACGCAGGAGTCCAAAAGCGGACTATTTTGAAAGGAAAACATAGATTTTGTGTCCACTTCATCTCTTAATTCTGATTGTTTTGTTTGCAACCTGGAAGAATACAAGTAAAAACACCCCCACTTCAACGCTTAACCCCGTGGTTTATTCTACAATTCATACGATGGCCTAAATAATTATGGGGGGGGGGGATATATGAACAAGCACCATGTCCCATTAACTTATATATAAAAAAGTAGTTTTCTCCATACTCCATCTCGCTCCTGTACGTGCGGACGTTAAAGGCACTTATTCCAAGTTGCTCTGGATGAAGGTGTCCCCCTAATAAAATACATTTAATTGCATTACACAAATTCCATTTAGATGCTAAATAGATTATCCAATCAGATGGTTCCAGGAATGAGGTCAGCTGCTGCCTGAAACAGCTCGGGGGAAACAGGATAGCAATCCAGATAATTCAATCAAAAATGTATTTCCATCGACGACGCCACGGACGACGATCGTGGAGGTTGAAAAACATATAATAATAAACAATAGAAATCACAGATCTTTTAAAGGCAACACCAGAAAAGAGAAGGCATGGAGTTTTATCACAGCCTTGCTTGGAGTGGACGGAAGATACTAGCTTAATAAACACAGGATTGTTCTGTAAAGTATTAGTAGAGACAGGCAGCAAGATGAGAATCAGAGTTTCATTAGCAAATGTTAGCATGCCAACGCTGAGGTAAACATTACAGGGCTGCTAGTGTCGACTTGGTGTCTTGTAATCGTTCATAACACCTATCACACAAGATCGAGTAATTTGATTAAATTTAGTACCCCTCCTACTTCTACTACCTTTGGACGTAATGCCTTCCGTTTTGCAGCAGTACATGACTGGAACATACTACAAAATACCCTGAAACTTACATCTCTGATCCCAAGCAAAACCTTCTAAAGTACATTGTTGACTCTTGTTCCTGCTGACAATCATGAACCATATTTATACACACATATTTAAGCACTTTATTCCTTTTCTTTCTTTGTTGACTGCCTTTTTTAATTTAATTTAGCTGCTTGTTCTGTGTGTCATGTGTTTGACTATGTAAAGTTGTACAGTATGCTCCTATTTATTCTGTAGCCTCTTGGCCAGGTCATGTTTGTAAATGAGAAGTGGTTCTCAAACAGTTTACCTGGATAAATAAAGGTTAAATAAATAAAAAAATAAAAAGCAGAATTCTGTTACAGGATTTGAGGGGCAACCATTGCAAGCATGTGTTTGTTTCTGTATACAATAACCAAATATCCAAATGGAAATATATAGTAATAGAAAACTGCAAAATAATAAGAATGTGAGTTTATGGGAACCTTATAGTCCTATTTGTCTTCAATCTCCTTTTTTTTTAAAGGTGTCAACAGTCCAGATGGACAGGGGTCAGTCAGACTTAGCCAGCTGGCAGACCATGACCCTGGTCAGGCCATTAAGGTTAACTAACACTCGCAAAACCAAAGGAATGAGAGGCGAGCATTAAAATAGGCATGGGGTGACGGAAAGAATGAATAAAAAACTAAAATGACAGAGGGGAGGACGTGTAGAAGGTCTGAGATGAGACCAAAGACAGACGGAGGTCGAAAAAGAACACCACCGGGCGCTTCTGTGCTGTGGCCTCCACGAGCAATTGCGGACTTTCAAGTCAAGCTCAGTGGTTAGCACTTCTGCCTCAGAAGGTTCTGGGTTCGAATCCAGGTCGTTCTGGGCCTTTCTGTGTGGAGTTTACATGTTTCCTCTGGGTGCCCACCATAAAGACATGCATGCTGGGTAGGACTACAGTTGTGAATTAGCCGACTGGGCACTGGGACATTTACAGAAATGTTGATTAATGTGCGTTGTCCCAGATTAGATTACATAGTACTTTATTCATCCCACAGTGGGGAAATTCCCTTATTACAGCAGCAGTTTCTTGCAAAAAAACAAACAAGTAAACACACAAACAGACAATGAGCAAAAGGTATTGAATGAATGTAAAGTGGCATTAAATTAAAGGTATTATAAAGTGTGATTGCCATAGTACAAAAAAACAATATTGCAGTGTAAAGTAAGTAAGTGACGTTAAAAGTAAATATGTAATTAAATAATATAGCAAAAGTAAGTAACCCTAATGAAATAAATAAATCTATACGCTCCAGCTTCTATTTTCACGTAAGCCGTGGGTCCTGAAATAACTTCTGTTAGGGGTTGACACTATAAATAAAACTTAATTGAATGATATTGAGATAGAACATGATTGGACTAATTCGAGGGTTCAGTGGTGATGCATATTAATTTGTATTTCTAGATTGAATTTAGCTTCAAACTACACGTTGGAAAGCCATGTTCAAATGGGATTTTTAATCTTTTTACATGCATATCACCCATGGTATCTGAGCTCAAGATCTGGTATTTTTTGGGGATGGTTGATCAAAAGTGTGTGTCATGAATGTCCCACTGGTGGATCATTGGAGTAGATCATGTATCTGTTTATTTCTTCCAAATCTGGACATTTTAAATCTTTCTTTCTAAGAATGCGTTGGGGAAACGACTCGTCTCCCAGAGAGCAGGACAGCCACATGAAAGGATTAAACAATTAAAATTAAAAAGGAATAAGACGGGGATTACAACTGTTACGACATCGACAAATCTCAGGGATTAGACAAGGATAAGAGGTAAATTCACTGTCTTCTTACAAGGTAAACTTGATTCCATCCATATGGATATTTTACAAAATCACACCCTCAAAATCCAGTATTTACAAAAATAGCTTATTTCTGAGAATAATGCAGCCGTTTGCTGGTGACAGCACTGCTGGTATATTTGGGTCCAGTGTATATGAGTCAATCTAATACTTATGAAATTAGAAAAAGAAAGCATTGTGTTCATGATAAAGTTATTTTAGCTGATTAGTAATATTACTGGCTCATTAATCTGCTTCTTGACTTTTAGCTGAATAGTAATTTCACATGTGTCCAGGCTAGCCGCTTAACCTGACTACTCATTAATACTCTATCAATACACTCATGCCAATGCTGCATGCTTAAATTTATTTGGGGTTTTGGACTGTAGGTATAAAAAAAAATAATTCAGAGACATCACTTTTTTACACATTTTTTTAACCATTTCATTTGAATAGTAAAAGATTATTCAAATAATGGAAGAAATAACTAAGTATTCATAAATAATACAGATAATGAGTTGCAGCCCAAGTTAAGACAAAGTTCATTCTTTTTTTTAACTGTATGTTTGGGGGTCTTATACAGTATATGTCTTTTCCACCAAGGCTAACCAGGTGCTGGTTCTGGTTCTGGTGCTATAGCCAGTGTGGTGCTGGTTCTACTCGCCAATTATCTAAGAACCAGCTCGATTTTCCCCAGCCTGAGAGCCAGAGCAGGGCTACGTTACGTCACTGCAAGTACCTCCGTTGTCATAGCAACGCGTCATGAAAATCAACAATAATGGAGGACTACATCCCGATACTTTTGCTCATGGCTTTACAAATTCCCACTGGAATTCAAAGACGGGCCTTGACAGCTATTTGTGACCGCTATGGACCGAGGACACGTCCAAGAAGAAAGGTAATTATCTCGCATGATTTAACTTTTATTATTATCTTTTGCTAGCTTGCGATGGCAACATCAGTAGCGTCAAGCAAAACACCGTTAGGGTGAACAGACGTCCCGGTTTGACCGGGGCGGTCCCAATTTTCCCGACAAAAAGCCTACCGGGACCCGCTCCCAGCACCTGACGTAACCGGTTCTTATCTCTAGACCAGCGCTGAGTTGGAACCCGTTTTCTTGGCCCAGAGCCAGGTTTATTTGTGTGGAAAAGCAAAGAACCGGTTCAATATTTGGCACTGACTCCGAACCAGCACCAGAACTGCCTTGGTGGAAAAGACATAATAATGAACTAGGGAGGTGGTCCAGGCACATCAGCTGGGAGGAGGCCTCGGGGAAGACCCAGGACTAGGTGGAGGGACGTCCAGCTGGGATGAGGCCTCGGGGAAGACCCAGGACTAGGTGGAGGCACGTCCAGCTGGGATGAGGCCTCGGGGAAGACCCAGGACTAGGTGGAGGCACGTCCAGCTGGGAGGAGGCCTCGGGGAAGACCCAGGACTAGGTGGAGGGACGTCCAGCTGGGATGAGGCCTCGGGGAAGACCCAGGACTAGGTGGAGGCACGTCCAGCTGGGAGGAGGCCTCGGGGAAGACCCAGGACTAGGTGGAGGGACGTCCAGCTGGGAGGAGGCCTCGGGGAAGACCCAGGACTAGGTGGAGGGACGTCCAGCTGGGAGGAGGCCTCGGGGAAGACCCAGGACTAGGTGGAGAGATTATATCTCCAACCTGGCCTGGGGAAAGGGAAGTTCGGGGTCCCTTGCTGGCGCTGCTGCCCCCCGCGACCCGATAAGCGGATGAAGATGGATGGATGGATGGATGGATGGATGGATGGATGGATGGATGGATGGATGGATGGATCGATGGATGGATGGATGGATCGATGGATGGATGGATGGATCGATGGATGGATGGATGGATGGATGGATGGATAATGATCAAGGCACCTCCAAACCTCTGACTCGATGCCCTAATCTCTGATTTCTTCAGCATTTCAGACATCTTGTTTTTTGCTCAATGGTAAAAATACCCGAGCCAATCCAAGCTTTGTAAGGACTAAGAATGTGGATGCCATCTTTCTGGGCTCGAGCCAAGAAAAACGACAGAAACTGGAGACAAGTATGGATGACATCTACAAAGCTGTGTCGGTTGTTTTAAGTCGAACTAACAGAAATAAATGAGTTGCTTTTTACCGCTACCACAGGTACTGGGTCAACTTAAAATGACATTAAAACGTCGGGCAATGCTGATTGGTAAGGATAAAATAACCTGCTAAAATGAACACGATGAATAATAGAGAGAAAATGAAAAGGTAATTTAGTAGAGTGAAAAAGCACGCTTATATGTTGCTGCTAATTATGTGCAGCTATATGTTGACTGAGGAATATATGCAGTAGAACATCTGATATGTACAGTAGACTGAGTCTACTGAAGAAGAAAAGGACATCAAGAGTTCTCAGTACACGCCCCTCGGGCAAATAACTCGCCTAATATTAGTGCGTGACTTATCCTTATTTTATAATTCACAGAAATTCACAGAAGAAATCTCTGTATGCTCCTCAAGTGACCCCCTTCCTAAATAAGTTCAATTTCAGTGGGCTTAACCTAGGCCAACCTGCGGAAAACACTTTGCATGCATCCTTCCAAAGTGGTTTATCTTGACTTAAAATGTTTCCATGAATAAGTAAAAAAAAAAAAAAAAAAGGGTTTTCACTTCACTTAATGGGGCGAGGGCCACACGAAAGAGAAAATCGCTTTCATTATTGAGGGGGTTTTCAGCTGGAGCTCATGTCGGGGAGCTTAGTCGAGTAATATTTTGGGAAAAGGTTGCAGGGAAGCTGGTGTGAGCGATGCCTGTGTCCTGACGCACACCTGCTAACGTGCACGATGCTAATACACACCGGCACGCACACCACCCATGCAAAGCACGGAAACTCCAAACGTCAAGGTAGGGTTCATTAAAAATACATAAGAGTCGAGAGTCCCTAAAAGCCTGAGAGAGGAGGGCTGGCTGGGAGAGGTGGGCTGCAGGTGAAAGGGTGAACAGGCAGGTCAGCTGTACAGAAATTCTGAAAAGAGAGAGAGAAGTTGACAAGCGGCCGTGTTTCTGCTCAGAGTTGCTTTAGGAGCTGTCAGGGGATTTGCAGAAATTTGATGCTGACGAGAGGGAACGGCCTCGTCGTCTTTACATCCAGACATGGCAGAAATCTGTCAGGTGTGAAGAGCGTTGGAGCTCATGCCAAATGACAGAGGCAAAAGAAAAAAAAATGCAGCTGAAGGTCTAAGCTTGCATCACTCACCGGCTATTAAAACGCTGCCGTTAGCTACAGGAAAACTCAAAATCCTACTTTTTATGTGGGTCATACAGTGGCTTGCATAAGTTTACACACCGATGCTAAAGTTGATTAAAAAGAGGAATAAAAAAACATCTTTTGGAAATTGATCTTAATGCCTAAATTCAAACAATTTGGAAAATCTAACCTTTTAAGGACACCAATTTTTGAATGAATAATGTATTGTAAATAAATAAATGCTCTTCCTTAAAATACAGGGGGCATACACCCCCTATGTTAAAATACAGGGGGCATAAGTATACACCCCCCTATGTTAAAATACAGGGGGCATAAGTATACACCCCCCTATGTTAAAATACAGGGGCATAAGTATACACCCCCCTATGTTAAAATACAGGGGCATAAGTATACACCCCCCTATGTTAAAATACAGGGGCATAAGTATACACCCCCCTATGTTAAAATACAGGGGCATAAGTATGCACCACCCTATGTTAAAATACAGGGGGCATAAGTATACACCCCCCTATGTTAAAATACAGGGTGCATAAGTATACACCCCCCTATGTTAAAATACAGGGGCATAAGTATACACCCCCCTATGTTAAAATACAGGGGCATAAGTATACACCCCCCTATGTTAAAATACAGGGGGCATAAGTATACACCCCCCTATGTTAAAATACAGGGTGCATAAGTATACACCCCCCTATGTTAAAATACAGGGGCATAAGCATACACCCCCCTATGTTAAAATACAGGGGCATAAGTATACACCCCCCTATGTTAAAATACAGGAGGCATAAGTATACACCCCCCTATGTTAAAATACAGGGGCATAAGTATACACCCCCCTATGTTAAAATACAGGAGGCATAAGTATACACCCCCCTATGTTAAAATACAGGGGCATAAGTATACACCCCCCTATGTTAAAATACAGGGGGCATAAGTATACACCCCCCTATGTTAAAATACAGGGGCATAAGTATGCACCCCCCTATGTTAAAATACAGGGGGCATAAGTATACACCCCCCTATGTTAAAATACAGGGGGCATAAGTATACACCCCCCTATGTTAAAATACAGGGGGCATAAGTATACACCCCCTATGTTAAATTCCCATAGAGGCAGGTTTTTATTATTAAAGGCCAGTTATTTCATGGATCAGGATACTATGCATCCTGATAAAGTTCCCTTGGCCTTTGGAATTAAAATAGCCCCCCCGAGAGGTACAAAAAGGAAAATGTTGTGAATTTTGTAATTTGAGTGACTCTTTAATGTTGCCAGGGCTAACAGCAGATCACAACTGTGTGTGTGTGTGTGTGTGTGAGAGTGTGTGTGTGTGTGTGTGTGTGTGTGTGTGTGTGTGTGTTGCGGTGTACCACTGTACCTTGTGCAGTGTAGACCAGCTCGCTGTAGACTGTGGCTGGAATGATGGGGGTGGTCAGGTCCTGCAGGAAACCTCTAAGAGCATCAGTCAGAGAAACCACATCATACTGGTCCAGGTCCACTGAAACTGGATCTAAAAGGACAAAAGACAGAGAGGAAGACAAAGGGGAAGTTATTATTTATATTATGTATATGATATATGCATGTTTTCTTTTGTAATTGGGGGCCTAATCATTAATGAGTTATCAAAAACACAAGTCTACTAAGGGGACAAGCCCAAGGACCCAGATGTTGTTCTTTGAAAAGTATGATTGAAAAAATGAATGTTGGTAGTCTCGCATCGGCAGACTTGCCTCCACAGCGATGGTGAGGCAAGTCTGGCAAGTCCCCAAAGCATTCTGGGATGGGAAAAAAACCTGCTCTGGTTTATTGGCATTTCTTTAAACCAATCACAATGGTCTTGGGCGGTGCTTAGCGCCAGAAGGAGCCACTGCAAAATCGCCTCGGGAAGGAAACCTGTTTCAGTGAAACGTGAATGTTCAAAAGTAGTTTTAGTCGTGCAACAGAAAACTCTGACAGATAGTCTAGCTAGCTGTCTGGATTTACCCTGCAGAGATCTGAGGACCAGGTAACCATAGTTCTCAGATTGGACAGATAGTCTAGCTAGCTGTCTGGATTTACCCTGCAGAGATCTGAGGACCAGGTAACCATAGTCCTCAGACTGGACAGATAGTCTAGCTAGCTGTCTGGATTTACCCTGCAGAGATCTGAGGACCAGGTAACCATAGTCCTCAGATTGGACAGATAGTCTAGCTAGCTGTCTGGATTTACCCTGCAGAGATCTGAGGACCAGGTAACCATAGTCCTCAGATTGGACAGATAGTCTAGCTAGCTCTCTGGATTTACCCTGCAGAGATCTGAGGACCAGGTAACCATAGTCCTCAGATTGGACAGATAATCTAGCTAGCTGTCTGGATTTACCCTGCAGAGACCTGAGGACCAGGTAACCATAGTCCTCAGATTGGAAAGATAGTCTAGCTAGCTGTCTGGATTTACCCTGCAGAGATCTGAGGACCAGGTAACCATAGTCCTCAGATTGGACAGATAGTCTAGCTAGCTGTCTGGATTTACCCTGCAGAGACCTGAGGACCAGGTAACCATTGTCCTCAGATTGGACAGATAGTCTAGCTAGCTGTCTGGGTTTACCCTGCAGAGATCTGAGGACCAGGTAACCATAGTCTTCAGATTGGACAGATAGTCTAGCTAGGTGTCTGGATTTACCCTGCAGAGATCTGAGGACCAGGTAACCATAGTCCTCTGATTGGACAGATAGTCTAGCTAGCTGTCTGGATTTACCCTGCAGAGATCTGAGGACCAGGTAACCATAGTCCTCAGATTGGACAGATAGTCTAGCTAGCTCTCTGGATTTACCCTGCAGAGATCTGAGGACCAGGTAACCATAGTCCTCAGATTGGACAGATAGTCTAGCTAGCTCTCTGGATTTACCCTGCAGAGATCTGAGGACCAGGTAACCATAGTCCTCAGATTGGACAGATAATCTAGCTAGCTGTCTGGATTTACCCTGCAGAGACCTGAGGACCAGGTAACCATAGTCCTCAGATTGGACAGATAGTCTAGCTAGCTGTCTGGATTTACCCTGCAGAGATCTGAGGACCAGGTAACCATAGTCCTCAGATTGGACAGATAGTCTAGCTAGCTGTCTGGATTTACCCTGCAGAGACCTGAGGACCAGGTAACCATTGTCCTCAGATTGGACAGATAGTCTAGCTAGCTGTCTGGGTTTACCCTGCAGAGATCTGAGGACCAGGTAACCATAGTCCTCAGATTGGACAGATAGTCTAGCTAGCTGTCTGGATTTACCCTGCAGAGATCTGAGGACCAGGTAACCATAGTCCTCAGATTGGACAGATAGTCTAGCTAGCTCTCTGGATTTACCCTGCAGAGATCTGAGGACCAGGTAACCATAGTCCTCAGATTGGACAGATAATCTAGCTAGCTGTCTGGATTTACCCTGCAGAGACCTGAGGACCAGGTAACCATAGTCCTCAGATTGGACAGATAGTCTAGCTAGCTGTCTGGATTTACCCTGCAGAGATCTGAGGACCAGGTAACCATAGTCCTCAGATTGGACAGATAGTCTAGCTAGCTGTCTGGATTTACCCTGCAGAGACCTGAGGACCAGGTAACCATTGTCCTCAGATTGGACAGATAGTCTAGCTAGCTGTCTGGGTTTACCCTGCAGAGATCTGAGGACCAGGTAACCATAGTCTTCAGATTGGACAGATAGTCTAGCTAGGTGTCTGGATTTACCCTGCAGAGATCTGAGGACCAGGTAACCATAGTCCTCTGATTGGACAGATAGTCTAGCTAGCTGTCTGGATTTACCCTGCAGAGATCTGAAGACCAGGTAACCATAGTCCTCAGATTGGACAGATAGTCTAGCTAGCTGTCTGGATTTACCCTGCAGAGATCTGAGGACCAGGTAACCATAGTCCTCAGATTGGACAGATAGTCTAGCTAGCTGTCTGG
>CM057245.1:29326167-29413667 GCA_029931835.1 Etheostoma nigrum
GATAGATAGATAGATAGATAGATAGATAGATAGATAGATAGATAGATAGATAGATACAATAGATAGATAGATAGATAGATAGATAGATAGATAGATAGATAGATACAATAGATAGATAGATAGATAGATAGATAGATAGATAGATAGATAGATAGATAGATAGATAGATAGATAGATAGATAGATACAATAGATAGATAGATAGATAGATAGATAGATAGATAGATAGATAGATAGATAGATACAATAGATAGATAGATAGATAGATAGATAGATAGATAGATAGATAGATAGATAGATAGATAGATAGATAGATAGATAGATAGATAGATAGATACAATAGATAGATAGATAGATAGATAGATAGATACATACAATAGATAGATACATAGATAGATAGATAGATAGATAGATAGATACAATAGATAGATAGATAGATAGATAGATAGATAGATAGATAGATAGATAGATAGATAGATAGATAGATAGATAGATAGATAGATAGATACAATAGATAGATAGATAGATAGATAGATAGATAGATACAATAGATAGATAGATAGATAGATAGATAGATAGATATAATAGATAGATAGATAGATAGATAGATAGATAGATAGATAGATAGATAGATAGATAGATAGATAGATACAATAGATAGATAGATACATAGATAGATAGATAGATAGATAGATAGATAGATAGATAGATAGATAGATAGATAGATACAATAGATAGATAGATAGATAGATAGATAGATAGATAGATAGATACAATAGATAGATAGATAGATAGATAGATAGATAGATAGATAGATAGATAGATAGATAGATAGATAGATAGATAGATAGATAGATAGATAGATAGATAGATAGATAGATAGATAGATAGATAGATAGATAGATAGATAGATAGATAGATAGATATTGATCCAATAAAATGGGAAATTACAGTGTTCCAGCAGCAAAATCAGTTACACAGCACAGAATAAAAATATAGATGAAATACTAGGATACAATATACTGTACATACATACAGCATACATGAAATAATAATAGGAATAAAATACAAGAACAAATATTTGAATATATACCAGTCGGGAATACAAAAATGGCCAACTGCTTAAATAATGTGATATTGTAAAGTAGTTGCAGGACGTTCGAAGTGCTTGTGGGATTGATTTGTATACGATTGTGCTTTATTCGATTTTTTTTTTCTCTTTGAAAACTTTTAGTTCGTGGTAACTTAAAAAAAAAACTAAACCTTTCATCTTCCTCATCCCATCCTCCATCTCCAGCCCCCCCCCCCCATCCCCCACGTCCACCTGACCTTCTGGAGTCAAAGTGGTAGTTAACTCTCATTGATTTGCCCCTCTAACTAATGCCTGAATAAAGTTAAGCAATCACCACCAGGCCAGTAACCCACCAGGCCATTAATATCAACAGATGACCTCTTCACATCCAGTGCTGAGGCCTGTGTTATCGTGCAGTGATTCGATCATCCCAACACCCAGATAGAGCAAAATTGGTGTTGCCATGAGACCCATGAAACGAAATTAATACACTTTTCTTGTGTGTGTGTGTGTGTGTGTGTGTGCGCACGTGCGTTGTACGTACATGCATGTGTGTGTGTGGGTGTGTGTGTAGGGGTATTAGAGCATAAAACAATTTGATTCCACAAGAGCAGATTGTAATTGGTTTATTTGAGAATGCTGTTTATGTTATTAGCTTGGGATTTGTGCCTGGATTCGTGATAACAACAATGGTGATGGTGTTATAATATGTTCAAGACTCAATGGATGAGTACGATGTTTGGTGTAAAATGGGGAACTTATATACAACCACTGACATACACTTGTCCTAAGAACACCCGTCTTACATGAAATGTCTGTTCCAACTCCTAAAATGTTCTGGTGTACTGATGATGACCAAATGGAGTGGCTAGATTTAATGTATATAATACGTTAGGGATATTTTGCTGACATGGCAAAATAGACAAAAGTTTGTTGTTAAATTTATGTTGCTATTCTGGTATCTGGTCCCTTGCTATAAATAATAGTGTCTTGTCAGCCCATTTGGGCTGGGCATACTTTTTGTGTGCATGACACAATAACAAAATTATTCATTCATTCATTCATTCATTCATACAACCAAGGCTCTTTCTTCCCCAGTTGGTTATGCATTTGTTATGTTGACTCATTAAAATCTCTCTTAAATAGCTGTTCACATTTCAAGAAGGGAAATACTGCGAACCCTGAATTTTCTAGACAGTCCCCTGCACTGTCAAAAAGAGGTACAATACAGGTCCCTTTTTGTTCCCTAAGGTACAAACTTAGCAAATGTTCCCTTAAAAATACAAAAATGTATCTTGAAGGTACATTTATGCACCTTCCGTTGTACAGTGTGTACTTTCTGAGGTGTAAGGTACATATTTGTACCTTTAAGGTACATTATTGATCCTCAAAGGTTTAATATTGTCCCTTAGAAGGTACAAACAGGCAGGGCTGTAGTCAAGACCACCTTAGTCGAGTCCAAGACAAGTCCAAGACCAGGACTAGTCGAGTCCAAGTCAAGACAGTGTCCAAAGAGGTTCGAGTCCGAGTCAAGACCGAGTCCAGGACAGAAAAAAGGTCTTATGCATGACAGTATCAAGACAATCATTTTGGGTTTCACTTTCCCTCCAATATTATTATCAATATAATAAAGACACCTGGACTCGGTCCAGACCAAAAGCCATATCTGGCAAGACCAGTGGACGAGACCGAGACAAGTCCGAGTCCAAATACTAGCGAGACCGAGACAAGTCCGAGTCCAAATACTAGCGAGACCGAGACAAGTCCGAGACCATAGAAAAACGGTCTTTAGTCCGGACTCGAGTACTACAGCCCTGCAAACAGCTAAGGTCCAAATGTGATCCTCTTATTCAAGGTACAACAATGTCCCTTTGAGGGTACCACCCCAGGGACAAGCTCTTGTTCCTTAAAGGTCCTGGTTTGTACTTTTTTTTTTTGACAGTGTGAAGAGCCAAGAATGTCTGAATCAGTTGGACCGGACAATGAACCATCTGTTTATCCATCTTAAATTCTGTGTAATGTCCGATTGAGCCCATTTGTGAGTAGAGCAGCTCATTATCTGGAGAATTCACAGCAAGCCACTGGGCGTGTAGATGGCATTTCTATCATGCGGCCGGCGTCTAACCGGAAGAAAATCTGAGGGTGAAGACGAAGGTGGACTAACACGCCTATGTCAACGAAAATGCCTAACTGTGGAGACAACAAGATTCAGGAACTTTTGACGGTACGGGCCGACGGAAATCGTCAGACAAATTCAAGGAACGACAAGAGACTCAGTTGTTTATGACCAAAGTACAAACCGGCTATGTGACCGAGGTGAAATCTCTGTCATCTCCTGCCTCCTGCTAGAGGATGACACGGGAGTGGATTTTCACTCCTGTCCCGTCCCACTCCCATAGAAAGAAATCTTGTCCCGTCCCACTCCCAGACCAAAGTTTAAAAACTAATCCCATCCCGCTCCTGTTTAAACTGACTCACGCTCCTGTACCGCTCCCATTTATTTTTTTCTTCAATTAGTGTTTGATTTAATCTGCTCTCCATCCTGTTTTAGACCAGCTGCTGAGCCTGTTTCTAGATTTTCTCCAGAAAATGGAAGACAGCAAATAAAAGAAAAACAGTACATAGTTCACACCGAATTTGCCTTGCAAGTGTGCCTCTTCAGACCGCTCGTCCCTGAACCACTTGCGTACTTGACTAAGACTCAGCATGTCTTACAAGCAGCGTACATCGTGCTATCACCGTCACATTCTACTCTCATAAACTTAATTCATATTTCAGACTTTCCGACCAGTTCTGTGAACTTAATAGACATGTCATTACTTCTGACGGCTGTTAGCTCCCTCCATCACTGCTCTTTGAATTACGGCGGTAAGCCGTGACAAAAAGCACTGATGGCTTCTGGGACGGCTGGGTCGTGTAGTTATTTTTTAATTGCGTTACATTGTAGGCGTATTAAAAGGAAACTACAAAATGGTGCATTTACTTTTTTTTGCATTTAGGTGCATTTAGATTTTTTTGGCGTCTTTGCTATTGGTTGATTCCCGCTCCCGTCTGCTCCTGTTAACATTTATCCTGTACCATCCAAATCCCGTGATTAATAGTAAATATGACTCCCATCCTGCGGGAATCCCACGGGAATCCCGTGACCCGTGGGATTCCCGAAAAAATGTCAGCCTCTACCTCCTGCACGCCCAACCCAGGCGCCACCCCTCGCCTAAACCAAACTGAGAATTTCCAATAGGTGTTAAGGTGTCGCGGACAATTTGTTGGGTGCTACATGTTGTGGTCTGCTGCTTTTCCCCCATCCTGTGTGTCTCGTTTCTCCCTTTAGTCCTGTGTGTCTGTCTGTGTGGTCTGTCTCTGCATGAGGGGGCGTTCCTAGAGGAACTGGGTCAAGAGGCCACCTGCACAGCTGATTCTCATCTCATGATTCACATCTACAGCATTTATACCCAGGCTGACCACCTCTTCAGCGCCAGATTGTTACATACACCTTCGTGGGAACTTGGCTCAGTAGTTTTTAGTAGTTGTATTTTTTTTTGTCTTGGGTTTGAACTTTTTGGATTCCTCGTTTTAACCCAGCTCTCTGTGCAGATTCCTCTGCTCCTGTCTGGTCCTGGTTCATCGCTGTGCTGCTTGTCATTCCCTCTCCGACCTGCCACCTGCTTCGCCCGGATTTCGCAGTAGAGTTGACTGTTGCTTTAGTTTTCGCCGTCACTGGACATACGTCTACGGACATTTAAATCACTTGAACTTCTATCCGTCTCCTGTGTTGTATCTCTGTGTTCTGGGTCACACTACAATCCTAACACTACATGCAAGAACGGGAAACTTCAGACCAGATTCTCCTGAAATTGTCCAGACTTCATCAGAGAAAACAGCTTACTTCTTCTGATTGACACACGTGTGTCCTATGGGTCTGACATGCATGACATGACATTCTGTAATAGCCAGTGTTTGTTCCACATGATCAGCTAGATATGACAGTATATGAATAGGTACAACCCAGTCTCACGGCAGTTTGTGAACTAGTCACGTTATTTATTCTACCGATTTGTGTACACGGACACGTTGGTGAGCCCGAATTTTGATCTAATGTATTTCAATAGGAAGCATAGGAAGACTACAGTAGCGAGTAGTATGAAAAGCTGAAAATCTGCGCAGGGAGGTTTGTTGGGGTGGTGGATGGGTCAAACACAGGACTTTCACCCCGGAGACCGGGGATCGTCTCCCGCGAGTGGGTGTCATTTAAAAAAAAAAAAAAACCTCCGTATAGACGCTTCCTATTACGTGCTAAGCACCATGAAAAAAAGGAGCAATTGAAACACATGAGATTAAAATTCATGCTCACCACCACGAAAAAATACAACATTAACGTGTCCGTGGACACAAATCAATGGATTCAAAATAACTTCACCATTTCACAAACTGCCGTGAGACCGTGTTGAAAGGTATGGGAGAGAGGCAATGTTGCAAGGTATAACAACATGTTGGTATGATATTTTGAGACGAAGACAAAAAAAAGGAATCAAAGATAATGTAAAACAAATTCATCAGTTTGTTTCATTTTGACTACAATCTTTTCCAGGTTGAACAACCCCAGACTTTACTGAGAAATGTTGATTTGGTTGTTGGATTTAAATACAAGAGGGCTCTGTATAGTGTTTCCTCGGATCAGGGAGGCTCCAAAATCATGGTTGCAGCTGTCGCCATGGTCCCGCTACACGTCCTGTGATGCCCTGCTACATCTTGCTACGTCCTGCTACGTCCTGCTACGTCCTGCTACGTCCTGCTGGGCCTTGTAACGCCCCACAGTGCCCTGCTATGCCATGAACTACTACAAACTACTATTTTTTGGGACTGTTATTGCCACTCTTCATTCTAACCCCAACCGGTCGTCAGACTCCGCCTACCAAGAGCCTGGGTCTGGGCCTGGGTCTGGGTCTGGGCCTGGGCCTGGGTCTGTCCCAGGTTTCTGCCTAAAAGGGAGTTTTTCCTCGCCACTGTCTCATTGTTGCTTGCTCTGTAGGAAACTACTAGACCTGTTGGGTCCTTGTAAATTCTGGAGTGTGGTCTAGACCTGCTCTATCTGTAAAGTGTCTCAAGATAACTTGTTATGAATTGATACTATAAATAAAATTTAATTGAATTGTATAGCTAAATTGTGTCAGACGGTGACAATATTTAGGACTGCAAAACTTTAGAATTTCCAATAAAAGCAGATAGTGTGTGTATGAATCCAGACAATGCGTTGGCTGGTCATGAGATAGTTATGACTTCAAAGATTTGAAGTAGGCAGCTTTGACAAAAAACTGCTTGTTTGGGACACATTTTGCTGATATATGATTGTCTGACTTTCCCACGCTAACAGCAAAATGGCACGATTGTTTCCAAGAAACGCACATGATTTCACTGAAGTCACTGGGTTTATTATTTAGTGCTTTGAACAACTAGACAGACATAATCTGGACACAAATAAATAGGATTTTACAATAATTTACCGTAAGCCTTTCACAGACTGAACTGGCTTGAAATTGAAAAATGACTATTTTTATTCCATGATGGGAAATGAAGAAAGCCGCTATTTGTTTGTATCAGACACCATGGAAATTGGTGTCTGATATCAGAAACCACCAGATGAATTGGTCGTCCAGGATATGTCTTTGCCCTAGTGGGAATAATTCATGCTTTCTTTTTGCCCCAACTCTATAGAGCTGTCTGCATGTGACTGACCCAGTTTACTGTCTGGTTGGTCTTCAGGGCAACAGCCAAACAGGAAGAGCAGAAACGTTATAGTATATGCAATCAGAAATCAGAAAAAAAGGGGTTTATTGTAACCCGTTCTCACTCCCAACTCGTGGAATACCGACGCTTGGTCAGTGGCTCGCACCCTTTAGCGTCTGAATTAGAGGCCGACATTTTTTCGGGAATCCCACGGGTCACGGGATTCCCGTGGGATTCCTGCAGGATGGGAGTCATATTTACTATTAATCACGGGATTGGACGGGAGCGGGAATCAACCAATAGCAAAGACGACAAAACAATCTAAATGCACCTAAATGAAAAAAAAAGTAAATGCACCATTTTGTAGTTTCCTTTTAATACGCCTACAATGTAACGCAATTAAAAAATAACTACATGACCCAGCTGTCCCAGAAGCCATCAGTGCTTTTTGTCACGGCTTAAAAGTCTGAAATATTGAAAAAAAACTGAAATAAGTTTATGAGAGTAGAATGTGACGGTGATAGCACGATGTACGCTGCTTGTAAGACATGCTGAGTCTTAGTCAAGTACGCAAGTGGTTCAGGGACGAGCGGTCTGAAGAGGCACACTTGCAAGGCAAATTCGGGAAAAGAATCAGCCAAGCATCGCTTCGTGCATCAAGCGAAAATTGCCGTCAGGTGTCAAGTCTCGTCTGACCAACAAAATTGCTCGCATGTGCAGCCAAGATCTCTTTTTTCTTATTGAAGAAAAAAAATAAATGGGAGCGGTACAGGAGCGTGAGTCAGTTTAAACAGGAGCGGGATGGGATGGGATTAGTTTTTAAACTTTGGTCTGGGAGTGGGACGGGACAGGATTGAAAATCCACTCCCGTGTCATCCTCTAGTCCAGGGGTCTTCAACAGGGGGTCCGCGACCCCTAGGGGGTCCGCGGAGGTACTGCATGGGGGTCGCGAAAGTTTTGGTTGATTAGACTTTTTTTTATATTTTATATTTATGCATGATTACATGCAATTGACAGACATTGTTGATCTTGGCAGGTATCAGTTTATTGTGTTAATGTTATGTTTATAAATGGCAGTGGCATGGCCACCCTACTCACTGTGCCTCGCACATGTTTAAAATAAAAACATGAATATATGAACCTGTGTATTATTTGAGTATCTTAGTATTGAATGCACAATAACAAGGTACATTTACACATGGCACTATAGGACCAGTTTGATAGAACACAGTTTTATACAATATATATAATTAGGGGGTCCCCGCTCCATCTCGCCATCAGTTTGGGGGTCCTTGGCCTGGAAAACGTTGAAGACCCCTGGTGTAGTGTGTATGGAACGCACCGGGCAGAGCAGCAGCTCCGCGGTGCTGTACGATGATGTAGTATTAAGAGAGACAATGGTAGGGAGTAGTATGAAAGACCAAAAATCAGCATAGGAGGTTAATTGGGGGGGGGGGGGGGTGGATGTGCCAAACAACACAGGGTCTTTCCCCCCAGGGTTTGTTTCCCGTGCTTGTCCCGAAAATCAAATATCATGATATTCTTGAACAAATACCTGGATGACGATATTGCGACGATATTGTAGGGTTGACTATTGGTGCTTTAACAAAATGTTATTTACACAATGAGGTTTTTAATAAATAATGACTTAGTGGTTAAAGGTATATGATATAACATCACATCACTGTAATCTCTTTGGGTCAAATTTGACCCATTTTTTAAAAAAAGTGTCTACATCAGAAATGTGGGTTTCCTTTAATCAAATTGCTTAATATGAACATGGATGGTTTTATAAAACACTCTTCTCAAGTAAAATGAAGGATCATTTCAATACTTTCCTTGGATTTTTGGTGTTGTTTTTGGTTTCTAGAGCATATTTCTGCTTTTTAAACTCCAAAAAATAAGGTTTATTGACCCTCAAGTCCAAGAATAAATGTAAAACTTGTGGTAGAAGTGGGGAAAAAAGCTTCAAACGTAAAGGTAGCGAAAATTTTGGAAGAAATGACAAGTGACACTCAGTCAAACCAAAGCGACAAAAAAAGCAACAACAATATAAAAAATGTGGCAAAAACATAGAAAAAAGCGACAAAACTGAATTCAACTGAAAGTGCCGGAAGCTGGAATAAATATGAGCATTTCAGAACTTAAGGAAATGGACAGCGGCCGACACGAACACACACTCCTATAACTCAATAATAACTTCTCACAAATACAGACATGGTTGGAGACGAGAAGTTTAACTGACACGTAAAAAAAGCAATCAGCTTCTTGGGAAATTAAGTTGCCGTTAAGTTTTGATTCTTGCAAGATTGTCAAGTCATAAACGTCTATGACGTAACGCTTCTCTGAGTGAGTGTCATTCGGTTTTGTCATGACAAGTTATGGTTAGGGTTAATGTTTTAAAAGTTTTCATCCAATGTCAACCACCACACACCAAACTGTATCCATAAACAATTTCTTGAACTGTACAGAGATTCAATTCCTCATAAACAGCCTATCTAAGACAATAACTAGCTACTGACCTGGAAACACCGGAAAATAATACACCGTTATCGCTATTCAACCAAATATAAATATCACAATGGCCACCGCAAAATAAACAAGAAAATCGTGTCCCTGTTGAATCAATAGATCAAAATAACGTGAGCGCTTCATGAACTGCCGTGGGACTGGGTTGTACAGTGTTACCGATGTTTCTTACTGAAATGCACCTTGGGAGTCTTACTGTACGTACACACCGCCACCGACTTGAGCTGCAAAAAAGCTCTGCCCCCCCCCCCCCACGCCAAGGACGCTTGTCAAAAAGTACGGGGACGCTTTCAGACGCTTCGGCCGCTCTGACGTGGCGGCGTTCGTATAGCGCAATCGGTCAAATCGGTGTTTTGAGAAACTGAATTGCATTCCCGCTTTCGTAAATATTTCGCGCTTGTCCTCTATGTGTATCATTGACTGACCTCGAAACTAAGACACTTGCTATCTCTAAGATATACAGCAGTGGAGACTTATTGCATCGGTGGTGCTAACAGCTTTAAAGAAACAAAGTTAGTTAAATGTGCATATAAGATTATAAAATATAATAAGCATGTAGGAATATACGACAAGCAAGATATGAATATATAATAAGCATGAAAGTTATAATATTTTAAGACACTACTACAGAGAAATATAAAATAAAAGACTTATAAAAATGAATTTCTCTGTCATGTATCATTGGATAATTATGGATCATCGCATTTGCGCATTTAATAAGGGTAAAATGATCTGCAAAACAGATTGTACCATTCACATCAAGCCAGGAAGACTACCATGCTACTGCTCATTTCCCTCGTTAAAAACATTATGAATCATCAACTCACCGGACACACCGACTATCTCGGCTACTTTATCCAACGCCTCGTTGTTTTTTTTAACTGGTCGCTATACGCAAACAACGTCATATCATAAATGATAGGAAACCCAGCAACGGCGATGATGAGGTTCTCCTCCATTTCCCTCGGAACCGCGTCATAGCTCATTACCATAAAGTTGAAAAATTTCAACTTTCAGATTGACGCTCAAAACGGCCAAAACGGCCAAAACGCGACACCGACAGATCTGCCGCTCCTTGCAGCTGAGAGAAGCTTCCATTGGAAATGAATGACTTCCGGTATCTTTAGACGCTCAAGTCGGTGGCGGTGTGTACGTACGGTTAATGTTAAATTAATGAATTAATAAATGAATGTAGCCTCCTGGCAGTCTGGCACACGTGGGTCCTCAGTGGGTGTTCAGTATTGTCGGTGGGTGCTCGAGCCCCGATGCACCCACGGTATGGGCGCCTATGATAGTGCTAAACAATACTTCAATAACGCAACCACTGTAATATCTTTGCCTGCAAAAAAATATAATCAAATGATATTTACATATTTACATTATCACAAAAACAAAGAATCAGATTGTGCTCTAACATACCAGCCTGGAAAGTGTCTTAGCCCAGAGGACTTGAGGAATCTAGATGCCAGCGTTATGTGTTTTTCTGCTAAGGAGGACAGTAAATCTCTTTGTAAAGAGAAGAAAGTGTCTGCTGACTTGTTTTCAGCAGATTAGGACCAGACAACTGTTGCAGCCCAACGTAGCCAGCAGTACGACCAGAGGTTCCCAGAAATGGTTTCAGATGTCGAGGAAAAACCAATTTGCTTGTCTTTTTTTTCTGCTGATGCTCTTAAAGCTGCACTAATCCCCCTTGTAATACAAACAGTGGACCAAATAACTGAGTGTATTTTAAAGTGTACAGCTTGTCGTTACAAAGTCACAGAGAATCATCTCCAAACTCGACAATTACTCTCAGCTCTATGGATCTTTTTTTTTTTAAGTTAAGCTCATTATTTTGGTTTTACAGCACATGTACTGTTTAATTCAACTTTGTGGCTCGGAGGTAAAATGGTCGCCTCATAACGACGGGGTTGGCGGCGCATGTTAAATAGTCCCTGAGCAAGACACTGAACTGTATACCTGTCCACTGCACAATTGCTATATATCAGAGGTTGCACAGCTCTGGAGCAAGTAAGGGTGTCTTGCTTAGGAACCCATTGGTTGATGTCTCGCAGTGGGACTCAAACCCGGACCCGGATTCAAACCGACGCAAGCAGAGCACAATGGATTGCATTGCATTGCATTGCATTGCAGCCTGATGTAACTACCTTATTGAATAGCTTCCTTTCTGCTGGACTGTGGCTCTGCTGGGTTGCGAGGTATGGTTAGGGATGACGGGCAAAAAAGCCTAAGTCAGCAGGGCAGCTTTAACGACATCTGATGAAACAGTCGTACTCTGGGGCCGCAGCCAACGCAGCATCATTACACTGCTCACTCGGGGATTGGGAATGAGAAATCCCCAGATCAATTCAGTCCTCTATCTTCCTCTCTCTCTTTCGCTCTATCCAAAACGTCTTAATTATCTGCCTCGCTCCCACCTTTAAGTCTCTCTGCAGCCTTCCTAGAAAACATCCCTTTCCCTGTCACTTTCATTTTTTTTTTTTTTTTAATTGGTTCCTTTAAGTCTTATATTCTTTAAACAGGTGAAAAAATTGCAAGTGGAGTGTCAATATTTCACCACAGATTCCCACACAGCAGGAAGGAACGGATAAGCTTTGGACCTTTTCAGATCACATTTGTTTGCTCATCTTAGCATTTAACCAACGCAACGTCAACTCAGATGTGTAAAGACACACCGACCTACAGACGGGTCTACGTGTGCGCTCATACCTAAATAGGTCATCATTGATTATCACGTCCTGTACATGTCTGTGCATTGACAGGCTGAGTAAGATTTTTCTGATCTTTCTCCCAAAGGAATAACTTCGACCAGCCACTTCGCCTATGATCTGTATCTTCCTTCTCACTCATCGTATTTCTTTTCAACTCTTTCCTTTGCTTCTTTCTGCTTGCATCATATCACTGACTATACGCATACACACACACACAAACACACACGCATTTGCACAAGGCCAATATTCTCTCCGTGTATACTTGATCCGTCAGTCCGCTCATCAAGTCTTTGCCTGACACTGGCTATGGATCATTTGACAGATGGGCAGATAAATGGAGTGAAGCCGGGTCAATTGTCAAGATCAGGATTAGTTATTGGATTGCAGCATCTTACATAGGATCCATTTGGCAGGAATGGTTAATTGGCTTCAAAGACAGATGTGTGTGGATAATAATGAATCTGCATTTCCTTTTTGAAGGTTAAGTGAAGTCATTTTCATCTGGTGTACACAATCAGACCTAAGGTTTTCTCAGTACATCTTCAATTAAGAGAGAAAAGTGCAACCTTTCACACACTTTACAGACTTACAAGAGATAATTACATTTAAATCCATAACCTATTACAACCACAAATCGCTGGTCATCTGTGTGACAACACAACATCATCACTCTTACCAGGGCCGCTCTCTCCATTAGTTGCTGTCTGTCAGTCGCAGTCTTCTTGTAAAATATTAGAAGTACTTAAGGGTTTCTGCAGGTTTCACCAGGTCAATGTCAATGTAAATGTCACCATTATGTGTCTTTTCATTTATAGTGAATAAGTGTTGTATTACTGCTGACTGTCTTTATCTTAGGCCTAAGTCACCTGCCTAGGGACTACAGATGAAAAGTAGTTATTTTTACTAATTCTAGCATATTTACATGGTGTTTTTATACAACAATGTTCATGCATGGTCCTACGGAGCCCAGAGGTGACATTTACGTATGTAAAGTCGAGATCAAGGACAAAAGAAATGTAGCCTACTGGGGACGAACACTAAATTTGAAATCTCCAGTTTGAAACAAAACAATTAAACAGAACATAAGATTAAAAAGTAAAAATACAGTAGTTTACTGTACTATTTACAGTACTACTAGTGGCTATATTGTGATTTTTTTACAGTAATGCTTTGACTGCTGTGATTTCAACTGTAATACTTAAACTACTGTGATTTTGTCATGTTGACAAGGTTGTAATGTAACTTTACAGCATTCTACTGTAAAATCATATACAGTAGTGTTACTGTGAAATCTAAAGGAAATAACTGGAGATTTCACAGCTGTTATTTACAGTGCAGCCACCCTGGTACCCTACATTGATGGTTGTGACAAACATGTATTTTGAAGTATTAAGGTTTTCAAATCAGAGCCCGGCTCACTGCTACTGAGAGCTCTCCAGCAACAAGTGTGTCTGTAATCTGGATTCTGAATGTACAGGGAGAGCAGATGCATAGAGGTCTTATCGGAGGCCGAGTGAATGACCCGGTCTCTTTTGAACTAAATGCTGGCCCGCTTTGTGCGGCGTCCAAGGCCGTTACATGCACTGACGCAAAACAAAGACACACTCTGACTGAACTTGAACTTGAGCCACAGGAAATTTGAAGGACAAAATCCATCCCCTGTTCATACACAATGACGGCAGTATGGTTTAATCAGATAAAGCTGAACTTTAATGTAATACACAAAACCCTTGTGTTCATCCCTGTGCATTGTGTGTTTGCCTGTTAGTGGTGCACGCGTGTGTGTATGTGTGTGTGTGTGTGTGTGTGTGTGTGTGTGTGTGTGTGTGTGTGTGTGTGTGTGTGTGTGTGTGTGCGCCTCGCAGCGGCAGCATTCCAATAAGAATCTCATTACACTACAAAAGCTGTGCGATCATCTGCTCTCGGCGGCATTACAGCGCTCCAATTCAGTCGGACAAAGCAATCCTCAGGCGAAATAAACGGCATCACAATCCAGCGGATTCGTGGAAAAGTTGTTACCCATAATCCAATAAGCGGTGATTAAACTAAAGCAGAGCGACGTAGAGATCGAAAGCTAGGCACAATTGGCCTTGGAAGAATAGCGCGTACAATGGAGATGATCATTTACACTCACCTAAAGGATTATTAGAAACACCTGTTCAATTTCTCATTAATGCAATTATCTAATCAACCAATCACATGGCAGTTGCTTCAAATCCTTTAGGGGTGTGGTCCTGGTCCAGACCATCTCCTGAACTCCAAACTGAATGTCAGAATGGGAAAGAAAGGTGATTTAAGCCATTTTGAGCGTGGGCATGGTTGTTGGTGCCAGACGGGCCGGTTTGAGTATTTCACAATCTGCTTCCTGTAAAATCCAGAATAGAATTTAAAATCCTTCTTCTCACCTACAAAGCTCTTCATGGTCAGGCACCATCTTATCGTAAAGAGCTCATAGTACCTTACAACCCTACAAGAGCACTACGCTCCCAGAATGTAGGATTACTTGTGGTTCCTAGAGTCTCTAAATGTAGAACGGGAGCCAGAGCGTTCAGCTATCAGGCTCCTCTCCTGTGGAACCAGGTTCCAGTCTGGGTTCAGGAAGCAGACACCGTCTCCACATTTAAGAGTAGGCTTAAGACTTTTCTCTTTGATAAAGCTTATAGTTAGGGCATAGAATTGAATATTGTTAGGAAGTGAGGAGTTGCAGCGTCTGCCTAACCCGGCCCACCTGCTTCTCGTCATAGTTGTCAGATCTATCTATCATATAATCAAGATTATAATAAAACTAAAGGGAGACTTGGCATACAGCCCGATCTGGTTGGGGAGAGTTCTAGCCTGACCAGGCCCCTCTCTTTACCCTGTCTCTCTTGGTTATGCTTTGATAAAGCTTATAGTTAGGGCATAGAATTGAATATTGTTAGGAAGTGAGGAGTTGCAGCGTCCGCCTAACCCGGCCCACCTGCTTCTCGTCTTCAAATTGGTTTCTTGAACATGACAATGAGTTCACTGTACTAAAATGGCCCCCACCCCCCCAGTCACCAGATCTCAACCCAATAGAGCATCTTTGGGATGTGGTGGAACGGGAGCTTCATGTCCTGGATGTGCTTCCCACAAATCTCCATCAACTACAAGATCCTATCCTCTCAAGATGGGCCAACATCTCTAAAGAATGCTTTCAGCACCTTGTTGAATCAATGCCACATAGAATTAAGGCAGTTCTGAAGGCTAAAGGGGGTCAAACACAGTATTAGTATGGTGTTCCTAATAATCCTATAGGTGAGTGTATATCGCTGGTGTTTTTGCGTGGAGAGCTGTCACTTCAATATAAATAAAGCTAAGAAAGCAGCACTCCTGGAAAAAAACAACAACCAGTGAGCTTTCTGAGAATACCAAAGGCGGTGTATTGAAGTAGTGATAAACTCATTGCCAGCATTGCCATGGCAGCAGCCGGCACTTCTGCTCACACCTGAAATAATTATGTGCATGACCAAATATCAGAATCACTGCAGTGGATTACAGTATTTACTCAAAGTGAAACATGGGTATTACAGAATATTAATCTGATATAACGCAGCACAAATTATACGTTGTGCCTGTTTGCTCTGTAACCAAGTATATATATTTTATTTTTGGGGCTTTTTTTCCTTTATTAGTGACAATGGATGGACAGGAAAGGGGGGGGGATGACACACAGCAGGTCGGATTCGAACCCCAGGTCGATGCAGGACTCAATCCTCATGGGGCGATCGGTCTTACTGGGTGAGCTAGAGACCGCCCCAGCTGCAGAGGTGGGTAGAGTAGCCAAAACATTTACTAAAGTAAAAGTACTGTTACTTCAGAATAATATGACTCAAGTAAAAGTAAAAGTAGTCATCCAAATAATTACTTGAGTAAGAGTAAAAAAGGACTTAATGAAAAAACTACTCAAGTAGTGAGTAACTGTTGAGTAACGTCTGATTTATTTCTTAACACAAGCATCAACCAGACAGACAAAAATACAAAATAATCATCTTTAGGCAAATTATAGTTCATCCAATCAATATAATTAAAATTAAAATTAATTTATTAATTACAAAATAGCTTAAGAGAGAGACTTGCCACATCCAATTTGGATGGCTACTGCATGTGTAAAACATACTGTATGTAACCTAAAAGACAAACATCCACCTCTCCACAGCAACAACTAAAACTACCGCTACGTCTCCTCAGGTTAGATGTGGAGTTGTTGGATGCTCACATGTCCGATTGTTTTGGTCGACACTAAACGCAGCACAATGTAGCTGCTGTTACCACTTTACTAAAAGGTAACCATGCTTTCACTATGGGGCCGGGGGGGGGGGGGGGTTCCTCCTGGTCTGCGTTGCCTTGGCGACGGTTGATTCTGACATCTTTGTTTTGCTACAACTGTAAAGCTAACCTGTCCCGCCGCTGAGTATCGAGTACGGTCACGGGACTACACGACAACGTTTGATCGGTGGAACACAGTCACGAGGTAGAGCCTTTACAGGAAGTCTCTCTCTCTCTCTCTCTCTCTCTCTCTCTCTGTCTAAATAAAACATTATAATGAGACGTACGCTGGGGTAAAAACGATGACGTGTATAATACCAAAGAGGTAAAAAGAAAAGAAAGGAGCTCATTGCAGCCTGATGTAGCGGAGTAAGAGTACAGCTTCTTCTTCACTAATCTACTCAAGTACAAGTACAAGTATAGTGATTTAAAAGTACTCCTAGAAGTACAATTTTTTCCAAAACTTACTCAATTAAATGTAACGGAGTAAATGTAACTCGTTACTACCCACCTCTGCCCAGCTGTCACCATATATTAATGTTCTGTTGGCGTGAAGCAGGAGGACTTTTGGAGGTACAGCAGCTGAGAAAAATGAATCTGAATATGATATCTCGGTTATATTTGCTGTGGTATGACATGAGCAGAGACATGTGAAGCTCCAGGGGAGGAAGCGGATCACTGGTCACGTAATTTTATTAATTAAAAAAGAGAAAAGATCATCAAGGGAGACGGTTTGTAATTGATTCTATAGAATTTCCTGATGAATACAATGTCAATTGCCATCAGATTTTTTTGAAAGGTTATTTTTCACTACAAGATCCGACAGACAAAATGGTGTAAAAATCAAACAATATAGGCAGAAATGAGCCACAGATGTGCAACACTGAGAAATATCTTCAACAACTTGAACTAGGACTTCTTTATGTGTGTCTCTTAGGGCGTTTCCCCACTTTGTTTGGTAGACTCAGTGCAATTTGTTGGTAAAAGTGCAACGTTTGCAAAGTTTTTTGTGGGTTTGGTTAGCATTCACACTGCACTGGAAACGTTGGCTCGTCTATTGAACAGAACATCTGCACAACCAGGGCTTTAACCCTTATGTTGTCCTCGGGTCAAATTTGACCAGTTTTCAGTAAAGAAAATAAAAAATAATTGTCACAAAAAATGGGCTGTCAAAATAAGCGCTGAAAATGTCAACATGAAATATATCAAAAAACTCAAAAAAGCACCCACAACATTGAAAAAAGTGGCAAAATGTCAGAAAAAGTGATAACAATAACTATTTCATGGTTGACGGGAAGACAACCCAAGGGTTAACCCGCTAACATGGCTAGTAGCTTTTTAACCCTCACGTTGTCCTCGGGTCCAATATGTTTATTTCTTATCAGACATCGGCCAAAAAGAAGGAAATGGGACAATCCCGGAAGTGGAACGTCGTGGATATTAACCAAAACGCACCAAACTGCCCAGGTGTGAAAGCAACCATTGAGACAGCCACTAAATGAAAAGTCCAAATGTTCCTTTTGTGGAAAGAAGCTGAAAGAAACGTACGGCCGGCAGGATTTTCACCTCTCTCCACTGTGTTGTGTGGTCTAATGTTCTTATCTGACTGTTGAGAGATGATCGTGCCCACAATGCTGAAATTCTCAAAGTGGAGACTGTGTCTGTTATTGCATGTATTAATCTTTATATTTCATCTAAACCCTCCCAGATAAGAAGAAGCCATCTTCTCCCAGAGCTCCTGTTGCATGCCCTCAACCATTATCAGATCAAACATGAAAACAGACACAGGCGGGTCATGGGTCGATTCATAAAGAAACACAGGAGGGTTCATACATTCCTAACAGATATGTGGACACGGTCAGACGCTGATAAAAGTGTGTGTCTGTGTGTGTGTGTGTGTGCTTGTGTGTGTGTGAGAGAGAGTGAGAGAAAGAGAGGTCAAGAATTGTTCAAGTTAAAGAAAGATAATGAGAAACAGTCAGAAGGTTTTTGGTCTTATGACTCCAGGTTATCAGAGGTTAGTTATGAAGACACACACACCTACACACAAACACCCACCCACCCACGCACACACACACACACACACACACACACACACACACACACACACACACACACACACACACACACACACACACACACACACACACACACACATCATATGTCACCCTTCAGTGATGTTTTCTAGCTATCACCACACTTCTAAAGCAGATGGGGCATGATCAGCTGAGCTTGAGACACACACAGACTTGAACTTTTAAAAACACAACATGGACACTCAGCTTAGTAAGCTTGCCATGCAAACTCATGAGTTGCAACCAAAGCATGTTCACATTTCCATTTATTCTGAGCACTTTATAAACTTCATTCCAAGTTGGTTGTTAAAAGTGAAAGGGCTTAGAAAAACTTGAGCATCTACAATCCCATGGTAACTACTACACGGACCGTGAGGGGAGACTATTTCTCATCTGCTGTCTCCAAGATCAAAAATATGTTTTGAATTTCATGAATAAATTTGCATGAAGAGATAAAGTTGGGGAATTGCAAAAGTTGATCTTGGTATTAAAGACTTTGAGAGGCGGTTCAAAATGCTTCTGCCAGAGTTTACAGTAATGTGGCCTTATCGTTTGTATCTGTATGAGTTGGTGTATGTGTTACATACTGTATTTCTGGGGTCATAGGGACATGTCTAATGTCTGGATTCTCAGGAATTGTCCACTCAACCTCTGAGAAACAGAAAACCAAACATGACTGTGATGGATTTAAAGAGAGGGAAACGATCCTCACTGGCCATAGATGCAAGTGTACCGGTTTCAGGGTGTGTGTGTGTGTGTGTTTGTGTGTGTGTGTGTGTGTGTGTGTGTGTGAGAGAGAGTAGTGTGTGTGTGTGTGTGTGTGTGTGAACCCCTCACCTCTCCTCTACCCATCTGTCCTTGGCATTCTCCTCACATACACACTGATATCACAACATGGAGTCAGAGAGATGCAGCAAACAGAAATAAAATAAATACCTACACAGAGAGAAAAAATTAGACAAAGACAGACAGAGAGAGAGAGAGAGACAGAGATGGAGAGAGACAGAGACAAAGAGAAAGAGAAGGGAAAGAAAGAGCCAGAAAGGCAGACAGGACAGAACAAAGAAAAAATACACAGAGAAAGAGAAAGAGAGACAGAGAGAGAGACACACAGACAGAGAAAAAGTGAGAGAGGCAAAGAGAGAGAGAGAGAGAGACAGTAACAAATAGAAAGAAAAAAGAAAGAATGAATGAAAGAAAGAAACTCAGACTGACAGACTGAACAAAGAGAAGAGAAAAAGTGAAGATTGCAGAGAGAGGAAGATCATCCAAAGGCCAACATTTAATAATAGTTGAGAGAGAATCGGCTTTAAAAGATAAATTAGTTCCTCTGAAAAAAAAAAGCACATTTCCGTCCCGGATCTGGTTTCCATCTGTCAGTCTCAGACTCAATATACAGCATCCATCCCAAAAAACTTTGGCTTTCATTTTTCCTTTGAAATCCTGTTATGTGACGTTTGAGAAGCCACCGATCTGATGTGCCAGAAGCCTCGTCAGGTTCGAGTGTGAGAGTTTGGTCAAAGTGCAAAAACCTCCAGTTGCTGAGTCAGGATTTCAGATTTCTAAAAACAAATCACACCTAGCGCTTTTGTACTCTAAAAAAGCCGCAGTCTGAAAAGATGACTTTAAAGGAAATTCTACTTAACCCCTATGTTGTCCTCGGGGTCAAATTGACCCGTTGTCCTATATCAATGTTCTTTTTAATTCCCCAAAATAACATGATTGATTCCACCCAACGCTCTTTGCCAAGTACAAATCTCTACTTTCATTAATTTTGGGGCGACTTATTCAATTTTATAGCATTGTAAAACAAATGGAAGTGTTTTTGAAATAGTATTGAGTAAAAGTTGACATATTCCAGTCTGTGATTATCATCAACATCCATTCCTTTAATTTTAGTCTAAATAATTCCTAATTTCTGCTATTCTAACTCAAACATGAGGTATAACTTCCTATAAATGAGGTTTATTGACCATAAATTCCAAAAATAACTGTAAAACTAAAGTTAATAAGTTAGTGTTACGTAGTGTTGAAAACGTCAAAAAAAGTGACAAACAAAAAAAAGGATCAAAAGTTTTGAAAAAGAGGACAAAAACGTAAAAAACTAATTTTAAAACATTGATTAAAAAGCGTCAACAAAAGTGTTGACATTCAATTTTGACGGGAATACAACACGAGGGTTAACATCATTTGATGTTGCAGTGACATACTGGTAACATTTGCTTATATACAGTATTGAAATACATATGCTTCCATTAAAAAAATGGTTTAAGTTTCCATCATAATAAACTATGTTCAACCATAAAAAAAAACTTCTGTTTGACAAGTTCAACCAAAGATGGCATTTGGTGAAATTATATTTGGGTGTATGATTTTGGGATGTAGTGATTCTAATAAATTGCAACCTGCTCTGCCATTGGTATCCTTTTGGTGGGTATTTGTATAGGCATGTATAGGGGTATGTATGCATGTATGTGTGTATATACTATATATGTATTTTTTGCTGTTTGTTCACTTTGTGTTGTATTTTTGGCCTATGAGTGGGCACCCTGGAGAGGGAGGGGTGTGGGTTTGTGTGTACGTATGTATACATATGGCAGTGTGTATGTGCAGTTTTCTCTTTTAGGGTATTCAAAGTTTCAGGTGGTCTGGTTTATTGTGTTGCATTTATTTTGAAATATTGTACATGTGGCATCGGTATTTCAGCTATTGATTTCATTGCTCTTGGCTCAGGGAATGTTCTTTTGTTGTGAAAATTCTTGAAAATAAAAAGTTCCAAAAAAACAAAAAAAAAAAACTTCTGTTTTCCTTTTATGTATGATCCGGTGGTATCGTGAAACTGTGATATTTTCTAAGACGCTACCGTGAAATCTCATATGTTACATGTTCGGTTAGTCTTTTCTCAAATTTGAGAAGCAGATTTCCTCCGTTGTCAGGTCTAGCTCCTTTCAGCTGTGAAATATAGCTTAGGAATATGACTTAGAAAGTTTGATAAATTCCTTCATAACTTCACGACTTGACTATTGTAATTCTTTGTTAGAACAAAGCAGAGTGACCACATTACACATGTGTAGAGCTCCCTCCACTCGCTACCTGTTAGCTACAGGATCAATTTTAACTTTTTGTTAACTTTAAAGACATCTAATATGAAAAAAAAAAAAATCACTTTCTGGGATTTGGGGTGTTATTTTGTGTCTCTGGTGCTTCCACACGCATACACACTTGGAAAAAAACTATCCATGCTGTTTGAGTGAGATCTGGTTTCTGGATGTCCTCTGTCTTCAGTCTCCGGGTGAGGTGTCCAACATCTGCACGGCTTTCTACGTTACTAGCCGAGATGAGGTGGCTAACCGTAGCATGCTAGCTCGTTCTCAATGGCAAAACACTGCTACAACACACCCTAGTTGACCATAATCTCCAAAAGAACTACTTCCTGTCCCTGTTCTACTTCCTGTCCCTGTTCTGCAGGTATTTCACAAGTGTGCTGCGTCTAACGTTAGCGGTCCGCTGACCCGCTGCCCCTGGGTCTAACGTTAGCAACCTGCTGCGTCTAACCTTAGCGGTCCGCTGACCCGCTGCCGTTGGGTCTAACGTTAGCGACCTGCTGGGTCTAATCTTAGCAACCCGCTGGGTCTAATGTTAGCGACCTGCTGGGTCTAATGTTAGCGACCTGCTGGGTCTAATGTTAGCGACCTGCTGCGTCTAACGTTAGCGACCTGCTGGGTCTAATGTTAGCGACCTGCTGGGTCTAATGTTAGCGACCTGCTGGGTCTAATGTTAGCGACCTGCTGCGTCTAACGTTAGCGACCTAATAGGTCTAACGTTAGCGACCTGCTGGGTCTAATGTTAGCGACCTGCTGGGTCTAATGTTAGCGACCTGCTGGGTCTAATGTTAGCGACCTGCTGCGTCTAACGTTAGCGACCTAATAGGTCTAACGTTAGCGACCTGCTGGGTCTAATGTTAGCGACCTGCTGGGTCTAATGTTAGCGACCTGCTGGGTCTAATGTTAGCGACCTGCTGGGTCTAACGTTAGCGACCTGCTGGGTCTAACGTTAGCGACCTGCTGGGTCTAACGTTAGCGACCTGCTGGGTCTAACGTTAGCGACCTGCTGGGTCTAACGTTAGCGACCTGCTGGGTCTAACGTTAGCGACCTGCTAGGTCTAACGTTAGCGACCTGCTGGGTCTAACGTTAGCGACCTGCTGGGTCTAATCTTAGCGACCTGCTGGGTCTAATCTTAGCGACTTGCTGCGTCTAACGTTAGCGACCTAATAGGTCTAACGTTAGCGACCTGCTAGGTCTAATGTTAGCGACCTGCTGCGTCTAATGTTAGCGACCTGCTGCGTCTACTGTTAGCGACCTGCTGGGTCTAATGTTAGCGACCTGCTGGGTCTAATGTTAGCGACCTGCTGGGTCTAATGTTAGCGACCTGCTGGGTCTAATGTTAGCGACCTGCTGGGTCTAATTTTAGCGACCTGCTGGGTCTAATTTTAGCGACCTGCTGGGTCTAATCTTAGCAACCCGCTGGGTCTAATCTTAGCAACCCGCTGGGTCTAATGTTAGCGACCCGCTGGGTCTAATGTTAGCGACCCGCTGGGTCTAATGTTAGCGACCTGCTGGGTCTAATGTTAGCGACCTGCTGCGTCTAATGTTAGCGACCTGCTGGGTCTAATGTTAGCCACCTGCTGGGTCTAATGTTAGCGACCTGCTGCGTCTAATGTTAGCGACCTGCTGGGTCTAATGTTAGCGACCTGCTGGGTCTAATGTTAGCAACCCGCTCCCGCTGGGTCTAATGTTAGCGACCTGCTGGGTCTAATGTTAGCAACCCGCTCCCGCTGGGTCTAATGTTAGCGACCTGCTGGGTCTAATGTTAGCAACCCGCTCCCGCTGGGTCTAATGTTAGCGACCTGCTGGGTCTAATGTTAGCGACCTGCTGGGTCTAATGTTAGCCACCTGCTGGGTCTAATGTTAGCGACCTGCTGCGTCTAATGTTAGCGACCTGCTGGGTCTAATGTTAGCGACCTGCTGGGTCTAATGTTAGCGACCTGCTGCGTCTAATGTTAGCGACCTGCTGGGTCTAATGTTAGCGACCTGCTGGGTCTAATGTTAGCCACCTGCTGGGTCTAATGTTAGCGACCTGCTGCGTCTAATGTTAGCGACCTGCTGGGTCTAATGTTAGCGACCTGCTGGGTCTAATGTTAGCGACCTGCTGCGTCTAATGTTAGCGACCTGCTGGGTCTAATGTTAGCGACCTGCTGCGTCTAATGTTAGCGACCTGCTGCGTCTAATGTTAGCGACCTGCTGTGTCTAATGTTAGCTACCCGCTGCCGCTGGGTCTAATGTTAGCGACCTGCTGTGTCTAATGTTAGCTACCCGCTGCCGCTGGGTCTAATGTTAGCAACCTGCTGCGTCTAATGTTAGCAACCCGCTGCCGCTGGGTCTAACTCCCTCCTCACTCCCTGCAACTCCGAGAACATCTCCCGAGCTGCGTCGGGCGGCTCTCGTTTACAGTTAACAACCCACCAATGCATACTGTCACCTTGACAACTAGCAACAATCGCCATTTTGTTGTGTACCAATCAGATGAACACGGCAAACAGTCCAATGGCCTTTCTATCTATTTTATTTCTGTGGGGGAGCATATTTCAGTGTTTATGCAGCATCAGGCCACCAATCCCAGCTGAGGAGTCAGATTTCTATACCTTAGAGTACTCAGGTCAAACATTTTGCAAACTGCATCCTCTTCCCGTGTGATTGTGTGTTAGGAATAAGAGCAAGACGTGACAAAGTAAAATGTTAGCTTCCAGTTGCAGCGTGAGAGGGAAAAGAGAACAAAAGACGCTGAGCAGTGTGTGTTTCTAACAGACGGTGAAGCTACAGGTATCGCTTTAGTCGTTCATGTTACAGGGCGGGATATGGCAGAGAAGAATCTGAGTCAGAAAGGAAGCACACAGAGATGGAGGGAAGAAGAAAAGACAGGGGGAAGGTATAGATGCAGGTTATCAATGCATTTGCATACGGTACAGTAAATAAATCCAAACAGTGTGTCAGGTTGTGTGTTCACCAGCACTGTGTGAGAGATGACATCATTGACGGGGATGCAGAGAGCCTGTTCAGTGTTCAGAGAGGAGGAGGAGGACGACGAGGAGAAGGAGGAAGAGGAGGAGGACAGAGCTCGAGAGAATTTTCCGTGACTGCAATGAACATTTCCGAATGTTGTCGACTTTGACTGCTGCACCTAGTGGTTCATTAAAAACCAGATTTGTCAAAACGGGGAAAAGATGAGGTTGTGATTTTTTTCACACAGACTCTGCTCTGGTTTGATTTGATCAAAAATCTGACATTCTGACTTCAATCTCACTGCAGATCTGACGTTGTATGCATTTTATTGCGATTCGTTTCACATGTTAGTACTCTGTGGAAAAAACAGACCCCCCCATTATGATGAGCAGATGGGAAAAAACACTGACAGATGAGCAGATGTGACAAGAGCAGATGTGAGTGTCATCAGATGGGGAAAAAAATTAAAATTGTTGAACCTGGCTCAACTTTTGCAGCTACTAGGCAACATCATCTAGCAAGGTGCAGCTGTGGTCAGGCAAAATTGTACCAGCTCATGTTCCTGAAAGGAAAAGGCAGAGATGTAGACTTGAGACACCGTTTGGATGACTAGTACTTGACAAAAAACTAAATGTTTTGAGACTCAACTTTAAAGCTAAGGACTCAAGATTTGACTTGAGGCATGATGACTCGGATGACTTGCGTGTATACATAAGTTTGAGTCTTAGCTGTTAAATAAAGTATGCTATGCAGCAGCAGCGCAAACTGTGAGTTGTGATTGGAGGACTCAAAAAGCTTCGGTATGTGATTGTCATGATTGGGTGTCAGCAGTGACGTGCGGTGATGTCAGTAAGAGGCTAGGCACTGAGTTATGAAAGTCAGATTACCGAATTTATTGTTTAGGCTAATACTCAATCAAAACAGTAGGCTAAACGTTACGCACAAGCGCGGCACACACGCACGGTCGATAGCAAGACATTCCTAATCAATCAATGGGGTGTTCCTGAGTCTCGGGGCAGCAACTGCAAAAGCCTGATTCCCCCCCCACCCCCCATTTATACCTGGACATTGTGATTTCTAAAACTTGCCGATTTGATGATGTGCGAAGCTGTAGTTGCTGGTATTATATGAGCTGACGGTTTTTCATGCTTGGTTAAAGCTGCGGGCAGGTTGTTCAGATCCCAGGACCCCGTAGAGGTCCCGCCGCTGACTGTTCAGATCCCAGGACCCCGAAGAGGTCCCGCCGCTGACTGTTAGCACAGCCACGTAGCCACGTCTTTTCTTCCAAACAGTCAGTTTGAAACGATCGGACGAGTTTTTGTCCCTTTTGCTGCGGTAGTCCGTCTAAGGCTGGCGTAGACCTCCATCTTGCTATTAGTTCTTTTTTGAATTAAAATCGAGTTTAGAGAAATTCCTCAACGCTGTGATATCGGCGGACTCCGCTGCTGTCATTTTGACTTTGAATTTCGCGGGGATTGTGCTTACAACGTAGCTGGTGTAATGACGTCAGCTACGCAAAGGGCCAGTAATATCTCGAATCTAATTGGTCCATGTTTGATATGTAACGCAGATGATTACTGGCATAACACATTTACGTGCAAAGGCACAGCAGAGTTGTGCTTTTTGCCGTACATGTTAGAGAATACAGGGTCGAAGTGCGCATGCGCAACTTCGGTTTATCGCTTGAATGGACAGTAAAGGCACTGCTTATTCTACCATTTTTTCTATTTGATTATGCGTAACTGCTACATTTGTCATCGTACGGTCTAAATAATTGGAATAACACACATATAAATCACAAGAATAAACAGTACAAATCCAAATATAAGTTTATTAAATACATTTATTTAATAAACATTTTTATGCTTAAATTTTGGCAGGGTAGGCAGTGCCTAGCTTGCCTACCCTGACTGCACGTCACTGGGTGTCAGTCAAACCCCTCGCCATGGCAACACATAACGTCAAAGATCCCTGGTATAGCCTCATTTGTTGTGGCGGATATGTGTTTCAGTCTACTAGCAGAAGAAGATCCTGGCTCTCTGTGTAAATTTGTTTCCTGGTGTTCTAGCTTGTTTTGCTAATATAATCTGTGTTTTCTCCTGTGTCCGTCCATCTTGCATCCTCTTACCTCTCCCTGTCTGCCTTACTGCCTGCTTGCCCAACTGTTTCTCTCTGGATTCACAGAAGTTTGCCACATGTTGGAATTGTTTGTTGGACTCTAGACAACGCCATTACCACATGGCCGACGCCACAAAAAAGAGACCCTGATTTACTGGGCGAGATTTTACTGGAGAGCGCACTGCACCCACCACTCACCACTGGATCCCCTGGACACGACACCCCCTTGCCCCCTGGGGGCAAATGTATACATTTATCTTTGTTAATACTTAAAAGTAGTTCTTGTCACGTCTGCTTTTGGGTCCAACCTCCCGTGTCGTTCCATAACATCATTAGTCGGACCAAATGTACAAGGTGGTACAATGATGAGTCATCCCTTTTGGATTTAATAATGTCATGCTTGAAAAAAAGTGACTTGATTTGGGACTTGACTTGCCTTAAAGCAACACCAAAACACTTTTCCTCTTTGGTCCCCCTACAGGTTGGAAGCAGAATTGTCCATTACCGCTGTCTCATTCCAACTACAGATCCGCCACTCGATCTGGCCAACTTGAATAGTTAGTTATATATAGTTATAGTATAGAATAGTTAATTGAATACCGGTTACAGCCGGTAGAGAGCCGTTCACCCTGTTACAAGTTTATGAACCACTGAAACGATTTTGGAAACTTTATTTTAAGGTACAAAAGAATCGTTGGTGTTGCTTTAACTATGGACTTGACTCAATTTACCCGGAAAAGAAATACCTCGAGACTTCCTTGAGACTTATTTGGGACTTGAGCAAATATGACTTGGTCACACTGGGCAAAGGAAATGTAATGTGAACTCATAGTTCTACTGCTGTTGTGGTGTCTGGTTTTCAAACTCAGGGAAAAAGACGAGCTTCACTACAAAGGAGTAAAGTTTACGTATATGTGTCGTGAAAAGACAGATGTACACACTTTATCCACAGTCTAAGACACAAACGTCAAAATTGTACAACTCTGCAAAACAATAACATTAACAAAGTCCAGAGTGAAGTTCTCCTCTAAGTTCTTTGCAGGTCTGTGACTCAACGTGAACTTCGGTTTCCTGCATGACAGTTAGACGAGCGACACGCCCACGTCACCCCGGCCTCCACACCCTTACTTTATGCCTACATAAAGAACACACTAATTCCCGCATTTGCACCAAAACAGTGGCACTGGGTGTAAATTGTGAGGTGCAAAATCATCAAATATGAATGCAATTCTTTGGGGAGAGAGCTGCATATTTGCAGCAGCAGTACAACTCTACAGCAAGATAAGTACGCATACACCTCTACATGTTGTTTTCTCTGCCAGGTGAAGAGAAATGCAAAATAAAACTGCACGGACAGGCTGCTCACGGCAGAAAAAATGCCTTTGCTTTCGCACTGTTTGCCTTCACGCTGCACAATATGGAATTGGCTGCATTCGGTGACAAAGAACCACTCATCAATTTTACCAAATACCTCCAAGACAGCCAGAAGCTTTTATGTTTCCACCTCACGTCCATTGTGCATGAGTGCGTTAGTGTGCAAGTGTGTGAGTGTGTGTGTGTGTGTGTGTGTGTGTGTGTGTGTGTGTGTGTGTTGGCACTTCTTTGCTCCCCAGCTGACTGTAAAAACGCCGGCTTCTAATAGGTTATTGACGGGCGCCAGAGGAAGATGATGACATCACCTCAGACCAATAGCAGGGCGCCTGGACGACTGACGGTAGGAAAGGACGGACAGGGAGAATGGAGAGATTGGGGCGAAAAGAAATGATGGAGAGACGGAGCAAAGGAGCTCTTTTAATTTGCGTTGTTCTCAGCAGCTCCTGTCACCCCGGCAGGGAGGGGGGTAGACAAGGGACGGTGATGAATGAGTGAATAAAAAAGGGAAGAGAGAGAGAGAGAAGATTAGAAGGGAAGAGAGAGGGAGAGATTGAAGAGTACATAAAGGAGGTGCAGTGAAATGAAAGATTGTTTAATGGTTCCAGGGCTGCAGATGGGATGAGTGGTTGTTAGCGGATTGGATGGGAGGATGGGGAGGGAAGAGTGTCTCTCTACCTAGAGCTACAAAGATTAATCGATTAGCTGTCAACTATGGAATTAATCATCAACTCTTTTGATAAATTATTAATCTGTTTTTGTCTTCTTATGAAAATAGGTAAAAACTCTCTTATTGCAGCTTGTTAAATGTGAATATTTCTTGTTTCTTCACTCCTCTGTGACAGTAATGATAATAATTATAATTTATACTTTATTAATCCTGCAAGAGAAATTACAATGTTTTCACTCTGTTGTTAGAACACATTACACACAGGTCTGAAATACACACACTTAGTGCCTATACATGCTCTAATGGAGAGATGTCTGAGTGAAGGGGCTGCGACTGCAGGACAGGCACCCGGAGCAGTTGTGGGTTCGGTGCCTTGCTCAAGAGGACCTTGACAGTGCCAGTCCACCACCATACTTTGGTCCGTATCGGGACCTGAACATGCGGCCCTCCGGTTACCAACCTAACTATATACAGACGGAATATCTTACAAGGACATTTGAGGATGTCATCTTGGGCTTTGAGGAACACTGATGATTTTATAGAGCAAACAACTAATCAAGAAAATAATCGACAATTAAAATAATAATAAGACCTAGAAAACTTTAAAAAGACTAGTTGGATACCATCTCACATCTAAAGACAATCATGTCACATCTACCGCTAAAGACTGTCCTAATATACTAACATTGCACCACTACAACTAGATAGATGAATAATTCAACCGAGCTAGCTAGCTACCCCTAGCGCTAGCTAGTAACTTAAGGGAAAATATGCAGATTTTCTGTTCTGCCGTACATCCAGATGAATGTCTCCAGTACCCGGAGGTCAGCCTTTTTCTGCCGGTAAAACTCAACTGTGGATGACAAGCTTCAGAATGGTTGAATATCAGCAACTTTCCCTCTTTAGCGTTTAGCTTAGCGCAAACTTCCTGTTTGGTGCTAGAGGGAGCACACCCATTGGTTCTTGACAATGTTCACCTGATTTAAATTCACGACCAAGACTTCAAACTTATGATAAAATCAAACACGTTTGTCTGAACATCCAGATGGCAAAAAGACTTTTATGTTTTTTATGACCACCCTACATAAATGTCCTCACTTTTTTTTCAAAAACAGTCCTCTCTATAAAAAAACGAAAAACAAAAAAGTGTACCAAATTTTTTTAAATCTTTGCACGGACATATTCCTGTCTAAAATTTTCAAAAAAACTCTTCAATTTAAAAAAAAAAAAATGTAGGCACTTTTCTAAAATGTCCTTGGTTAAATCATGTCTTCAACTTCCCCAAATGTCCCCACTTCTCAAAAATGTCCTCGCAGTCCAAGTATGATTTCACCTTCTGCAAATGTCCACACATCCACACAAATCTTTTCACTTCAATATATTCTTACAGTGCCAAAAATGTCCCCAGTGTCCAAAATGTCACTTTCCACAAATGTCGTAATCCTCAAGGTCTAAAACTCAATCTGGTCCTCACAAAGATAGAAGAAGAAGAACAACACACACACACACACACACACACACACACACACACACACACACACACACACACACACACACACACACACACACACACACACACACTGAGCCAACACTGAGGGATGTGTGGGCACGGCAGAACCAACCAGCTAAAGCTAAAAAAAAAAAAGCTAGCTATTACTATGGCAACGTCTGGGCCGTGTACCAATCGGAGATCAAGTGGATGAGGTAATGTTCTCGAAAGCTTTGTGAGCCTGCGCATGCGCTCACACACACACACACACACACACACACACACACACACAGATAGAAAAATACTGTACATATACACACACAGATCCGTTATCGCTGGAAGAGCCTGAGAGTTCCTGTAAAATGCAACAACTCGCTGTTACATAACGCTGTTCCATAACTCATGCAGCAAAAACTCACAACAAAGGGAGGCAGAGCACTGCAGCAGCACGACACTCTTCCTGCAGAGTGATTGATGTTGCATCATGCTCTATAATGATCCGTGAAACCTCCCAGACCAGTTCTGCTAAACACAGATATAGGTCATTAACTGCGGTATCTCACTATCTGCATACATGTTAACAAAACACTATTTACATAAACATCTTTAATTTTCCTACACGATCAAACCAAACAGCTTTTTTTTGCGTCTTGCATTTGCTCAAAGCTGATCCACCTGTTTAATTTTATAATCTAATAATCTTATTATTAGATTTATTGATCCCCTATGGGGAAATCACAATGTACACTCTGTTGTTATTACACACAGGCCTGAAATACACACACATGCTCTAATGGAGAGATGTCTGAGTGAGTGGGCTGCAACTGCTGAACAGGTGCCCTGAGCGGTTGTGGGAGGTTAGGTGTCTTGCTCGAAAGCACCTTGGCAGTGCCAGTCCACTACCATACGTTGGTCCGTATGGGGACTTGAACATGAGTCTGTCCGGGTTCCCAACCCAACTATATACAGACTGAGCTAATGCCACCTAAAAACTGAAGATCTTATAAGGACATCATCATGGGCACTCCAGATCCCAGTCCATGCTTCGCACAGGGACTTGAACCAGCAACCCTCTAGTTCCCAACCCAAATCCCTACGGACTGAGCTACTGTTTACCTGCTCTGGGACTGCAGATGGAAACTAGCTAGTAGTTATATGTGGAGCAAAGTGTCTCTTCTCTTTGAGATAAATGCTTCATGGTTATCTATTAACCCCTTCATCTCAGAGTCATAACACACTGGTGTATGTTCGTACAGCAATGCTTTTTCTGATCAAAGATCTTGCCTGAAAATCATCAAATTTAAAGGTTTTCTTCTAAGTAGTCCAGTGATTATTGCCTCACATCCCTGGTTAAAAACAGGAACTGCTTGTAGCTATGGCAGCATGATTGTTCACGGTGCACATTCACCAGAATGTAGCTAAGAGGCTGGCTCCATGGCAACACAGCACTTGGCAATCAATGGATTTAAAAAGAAAAATGGAAAGTAGCAGAACATGTTAGACATGAACTAAGGCTCAGGATGGTTTACACTCAGCTGCCACTTTATTAGGTACACATCTGCAATCAATGCAAGAGCTCTGCCATGAATTCTGCCTTCACGAGGTTCATGATGTTCACTTTTGAACCCTATTTGCACATAACTAGCATTACTTGGGTACCTCTAGTGATTTTTAATGATTAAAGGTCATCTGTGAATCTGCGATGTCCGTAAGTTGGCGAGTAAATGGTTCACCCCAAAAATTACCTTTCATAATTGACCAAAACACAGACTTTGTGTGATATTAGTCCTGTGTGAAATAGTACTTGGGTCCAGACTCTAGGCACTTTTCTGCTGTCTCGGACTTCTCTTGGACTCGTTGGTATTAGTACTCGGACTCGGCCATTGGACTTGCCTAATATTGTAGATATTGAGATTGGTCGTCTGGTATACGCCTGGCTGCATCATACACCTCAATCATCAGGTATCTATCCTTTTCATTTTGGCCACAGACACAATTTCAGCAAGCATTTCGTACTATAAATTCTTTTCATACATTCACGAATGGGAACATTTTCATTTAAAGTAAATAATGTAGCCTAATTTCATTCTATAGCGTTTTACTGTTAAATTTATTTTTGATTATTGCAAATAATAAAGCAAAATTATCATATTAAAGTAGAAGAAATACTGTCTAATATAAACATAAATTATGAACAGGTAGGTACAGTAAGTGGTCTTGAAGAGGATTCTTTCTTTTCTATCTGGGTCTTGACTGTCTCTCATTTGGACTTGGTCCTGACATTGACTCGAAATTTGACTTGATCTTCAATTGAACTTCAACCTCTTTGGTCTTGGTCTGGTCTAGTCCTGGTCTTGTCTTGGACTCGACAAAGTTGGACTTGACTACAGCCCTGCATATTTCCTGCTTTGGCAATTATTAATGAAAGTTTTCACATAGCCTTGAGATCATATGTGAGGGACAATGTCAGTAAATTTGAGTAAAAATAAAGAATTTGCTTATCCGGTGCAAATGCGCCGCGTGAGATACAGAAAAAGGGGGATCATTTCTAAATCACATGAGGTCCCCTAGTAATACTGGTCCCGTGTAAAAAGGGCTATTGTGGTTGAAGATATGTTTATTCCTGAGGTCATAGCTAAAGGTGGTGTGGTACTATATTATAATGAGGTGGCTGTAAATGTTAAACACCTCTCAATACAACGCAGTCCAGTACAACACCATGGCCCAATCCCAAAGTGAGCCTTGAGGACTAAAAGACTCACAGACGTAATGATCTCAGGTGCTACGTGAGTGAGTTTGTGAGGCCACCTGAGTTTAGATAAGTATACATGGAATTGTGACAGCACTTCACGAGATCACGTTACCTAAGAGGTTGCTGACAATTGCCGGTTTTTGGTGTTTTCATTTTAAGTTTGTTGCTTTCCACGCGGCCAAGGGTTAGGGTTAGGGTTAGGGTTTAGGTCCATTGCGTTCCGTGGTCGTGTGTCGTGCTGTTGTTTACCTTTCTAACTTCCAGAATGCTTTGAATTGTGGGTAATTCCCATTGGTGAAGTCTGCATCAATGCAGACTCGCGGAAAGGGCTCGGTAGGTGTGTACTCAAACCCTCACGCCCTTTGAAATTCGACTTTGGAACAACCCTAAGCCCTTATGAATTTTGCAAGAACGCGCACCAATGTCCATGAGTCTGTGAGTCCGGACTTTGGGATTGGGCCCATCACTAACCATGTGCCAGATCGGAGCTCAGCTGTGTCCGCGTATGCATAACTGCAGTAGAATATCATCTTCATGTAAATATATATTTCTCTTACTATGCATGGTCACAAAGAAAGTACTTGTGATCAACTGGAATGCTTTTAATACACCCACACAGAAGGAATGGATCTCTGAATTGAAAAGGTAACTGCAGGAGAATGGGATAAAATAAGCTGAAAGTTTGGCACCTGTGGAAGCATTCTTAAAGTCAATATTACGAGGAAAAGAAAAAAAAGAAATTGGAAAATTGATGAAAATTGGGAAACTGCAACTGATTTTTTGTATGGAGGGGTGCACAGGTAATATGGGTTTGGTTTTGAAGTGCAATTTGGTTAAGTGTTTGATTTAATATTATGTATTTCATATGTATGTGTGTCACAATGAGAAATAATTACATTAAAACAATGTCTGCATGTGTTCATACTTGGCGCTTGGCAGTAGCGTACCGTGGGATTTCCGTCAGGGTCTTCTGCTGCTCATCCAGTTGCAAATCCACCCTGGACTCACCAAAGGTCTTCAAATGTACCACCATTGTGAGGTGTCGCTCAGATGCCTGATGTTTGCTAGCACCTTGGTGAAGCTATTGAGGCTGTTAAAACCTGTAGTGTTCCATGTTCCCTGACTGGTATTAAAAAGCAAACACAGCCAGCAAAATAGCTTGTTCCGCTCGATGCTAGCTGTTAGCCAGTCATAGCGGTCGTAGTTACCCTCAGTGAAGTGCCGCACAAAACCTTTGCCAGCCTTGGTCAGCTCATCCAGTTTAGGTGTAGGTCTTCCTCTTAAAATAATTTCTTTCTTTCTTCTCTCCAAACAATCACCTTTAGAAAGGCACATGAAGGAGCTCGGAGACAGGCTCAGGAGGTGTGAAGGCAGCGGCCGTAATAGTTCACTTCTGGTTCACTCACAACCAGCTAAAAGGTTCAAGCTTTGATGACATCAGCGGGGGCCCTAGGGCGTTCTGTCACTACATATCAAAATGTGATTGGCTGACACACACGTCACTCAAAGCTATAATAAAATGGGAAATGGCAGCATCAATGAAGGGCTAGCAATGCTGCTAGTGCTGATCCACGGAGCTGTGATGCGTTTAGATGAAATGAAAAATCCAGCTACCATATTCTTTCTGGAAATATAAATCGTAACGTACTGAAAAAGTAATCGATTTTTCGACACACATTAATTTAATTGTGAAAAAATATATTTTTGATTTTGACAGGGCCAGCAGAGAAGGCCCTGATGGCCCTGACAGCCCACCACTGGCACTTGGCTAGTTGGATATATTTCTACACAACAGCTGCATCCAAAATGGCACTTGCAAGAAAGAAAAAGAAAAAGCCTTTGTCTTTTCTTTGGATTTCTTTACCAGACGCGCTGTGTTGAGGAGAACGCAGCGACCCCAGTACTGCTAGACAGAGCGGGTGTCAGCTGTGCTGCCGCCCTGGTTCTCCTTCATCTTTGACTCTTTGACTTCTCCCTTTGCTCTCGGAGATGACGCCCCCCCACCTACGTTTGATAAATTGCCAGGATTGTATCCACATGCTGTCCACACCTCACTGGGATTCCAATTCAACTCAATGCGAGCCAGGCTACCTCGGCATGTGGTCTGGCTGATGGGATCCCAATGCGAGCCAGGCTACCTCGGCACGTGTACTGGCTGATGGGATCCCAATGCGAGCCAGGCTACCTCGGCATGTGGTCTGGCTGATGGGATCCCAATGCGAGCCAGATCCGATCCCCAAGCGTCCAGAGTGGGGTGTTTCAGCTGAAGCCGCCATTTATGTAAGTTGGACTGCGTTAAAAACCAGGATAAAGGGAGGCTTTACACACAGCCAGTCATTTTTTTCACTTTTTTTGTTTTTAAATTTGTCTATTTAACCTTTATTTCACCAGGAATATTCCCATTGAGATTCAGAATCTCTTTTACAAGTCTGTGCTGGCCAACACAGCAGCATTACAAATTACCTCACATAAAGAACAGTGTAGTGGTAATAAAGTCCTGTTTTTATAATCGTTCGTACTAATAATAAAACTATTCTAGTTCAAGGTGACTCTGTAGCTCACCCAAAGATGCAAAAACTTTAAAAGCACTTTCATCAAAAACAGTCTGGGTTTCAAGGAATGACGTACACGATTTGTCCGTGGGACCAAAGTTTGCAACGACTGAGTTTTAGGACTCAGTAGAGAACATGCCCATATATACCTTCCTTTACATGTCTGTGCAACTTCAACTCTGACAATAGGACAGAGCTATTTCTATACGCAGCAACACGGCAAAGATAAAGAGACATGTCTTTTTCCGTCTCATTACCAACAGACCACCCCTCTCTGTCCTCAAACTTGTCCTTTATGTGCGTTGTGGTAACATCACAGAAACATGTCAGCACAAATCGGCACACACGATACCATTTGTCATCTATATTCCATAGGATCTGTCCGTGTCTATTAGAACACTATACTGCATATAAAGCTGTTGTGACTGCGGCTGCATTTCCCAGCATTTTCCACTGTAAAGTGCGTAGGATTTCTCTCATGCAGCCCCCTTTCTGTCTCAACATATACATGGATGTGCGTGTCAAGCCGGCATGCTAAATTCCTCTGAGTGGCTACATGTCAGCTCCTTTCAGTCAATTACTTTGAGTATGTGCATATCTTTGGCCCCATGCTGACCTCCCACCACTGCCCAAGGAGGCCAGGTGCGTGCATTTATGTGTGTGCGTGTCTTCTTCAACATTATATATTTTCGTCATGCTCAATATACTGTATTGGATTTGCACCGCTGTTGACATTTTCTGGAGAAAATATGACGTGTGCACTGAGAATAATATCCCTCACAACAAGTCTTATGATCCTCTGGATAAATCATTTACAGGGGGATTTTAATACACCCCGAGTCGTCTCCTCTCTAACAATGGTGTGAAGGTTCAGTAAAGAGCAGTAGACATCTCATAAGTTCAAGGTATATTTGCTGAGATAAAGCTTCAACAAAAGTTTGGATTTCCCTCCCCGCGCTAATCTCTTTGGATCTTTTAAAGAGATGACAAATTGGCAGGGTTGGTGCTTTGTGCACCAACCCTGATGTAATGCTAGTTATGTGCAAATGAGGTTCAAAAGTGAACATCATGAACCTCATGAAGGCAGAATTCATGGCAGAGCTCTTGTATTGATTGCAGATGTGTACCTAATAAAGTGGCAGCTGAGTGTAAACCATCCTGATGTGCCTATTTACTGATGTGCCATTTTAGGGAACTGATATCCCAACAGTGTTGAAATCTCTCACAGCTGTCAACGGGCAACATCTGCACATTTGCACAGTATTTCAGGTATCATGATAGCTTTTTTAATCTCACATAGAAATCGGTGTCTGGACAGCTGCGCTATTACGCTATGTTACGCCCTCACCAAGGACAAACTGCCTGTTTCGGCCTGCATGACTTGATGCAGTTAATGTTTGTTGATGGTATGCAGGATTATCTTTAAACTCTTGGAAAGTCCATGGGACCAAACAAAAAATTGGCACTTTCTCTCCATCGACAACACACTTGCCACGCACTGAGACCCGAACCATCTAAAAATATATATATATTTCACACTAGAACTATTACTAGACCATGGGTCCATTTGATGCGGACCGAGACCACATCCTCCGACCAAGGTCCGTCTGATTGGTCCAGATCAAACAAAATAAGGGTGAAAGGGCCCTTTGGGTGCTCTCAGATCGAACACGTTTTTCTTGGTTCAGTTAGGCTGCGAACCAAACAACTAGTTAACCCTCCTGTTGTCTTCGGGGTCAAATCTGACCCCTTTCCAAAAAGTTTCTATATCAGAAATTTGGGTTTCTTTCAAACAAATTGTCCAAAAAAAGTAACGTGGATGGTTCCCAACAATGCAAAGTTAAATGAATAATCTGTTCACTACTTTAATTGAACTTCTGTTCTTTTTGTCAATTTTATAAGACTTGGAGACAAAACAATTGGTAGAAAAAAAGTGTAAAAAAAGAGAGAAAAATGTCAAATAATGTGACAAAAATTTGAAAAGATGTTGAAAAAAGTAACAAAAATGTCAAAAAAGTGAGAAATGTAAAAATAAAAAGTTTTCAAAATTTGGGGAAAAACCCACAAAAAAAAAACCGGCTCAGAAAAAGTCGACAAACGTTGAAAAAAAGACAAAAGCAATGGGGAAGAGACACAAAAGGGACAAAAAGACAACCAAAACCTTGATAAAAAATTTTTTTTTTAAATTCCAGGTCGGCGGGAAGACAACAGGAGGGTTAAATAACACCGGAAAAGAGCGGCCCCAGTTTGCTTGATTCCCCCCATACACCAGAAACACACGGCATCCATGTTTGCCACACCGGCGCCTGCGTGCCGCAGCGATTGTTTCGGCGTCTCCAATATTTCTCCCGCGAGCCGTGAGCGAATGTGTCAAACCATGCAGGTAATCACATACAGGAAGTCCACAGTGCAGCCGGACGCTTTACAGAATAAACCACATTTCAAAATAAAACACCCAGCTTTATGGTGATTTTGGCTGTCCTGATTTCTCAGCTGTGTCTACGGCGACGCACACACACACTCACTCACTCACTCACTCAATAATAATACATTTTATCTATAATGCCCTTTACATTTCAAATGAAATCTCAAAGTGCTACAATGACAAGGGGTTAAAAACAGCTCCCAGAATAAACAAAGTCAACAGGGATCAATAAAACATAAGACTAAAATTAAAACTATGACTGTTAAAAAGCCTTTTGAAATGTGAAGGTCGCTAGCTCACTCACTCACTCACTCACTGGGAGAGAGAAACAGACATTTTGTAGAGTGGAGAGGAGAAGGATCACCTCCCCACGGCCAAAACTATCCAAAAAAGTTACCTGATAGTTCGCATGACTGCATGTGCACACCTGTTGATTTGGTTGTAGTAAGAGTGTAAGAATAGACTGTAATTAAAGGTTGTTTTTTTGCCTTGGACAAACTAAAAGTATGAAAATGATGTTGACAAATTACTTGAACAGCAAGATAAAACTGGTAATGGACTCAATTTCTGAGTGAAAATGGAGACAATGGATTGAACCTCTTTGCAGGAAAAGCACAGGAATAACTAAGCCTAATGATGGAGAGTCAGCATTAATAAGAGCAAACTGTAGGTGATAATACATGTTTTTATCCTCCCTCCCTCCCTCCATCCTTTCTCTCCTCTCTCCTCCTCTGAGTGGAGTCTAGAGTTTGATTTTATGAGTTCCCCACTTGCTCCCAAAATAAAGTGCGGAGTCAGAGCACTCCCTGGTGGTGCCAAAAACGAACTTCAGTGACTCAAACTTGGCCAAATGGTTTTTTTTTGGGTGTGAGTTACTTTGACTCCATTCAGCCTCAGCAGCCTGATACGACCCGGTACGTCCCAGCAGGAGTTTCTATTGGTTTGAATACAAAGAAACGCGGCAGAGATGAAATCTGGGAGCTTTGGCTGTTGGTGCTGATCCACATGTTGCTTATACATGGTGTTACTGTGTAGAGATTAATAGAATCGCTGCCTTTTACTGCAGAAGAGACTCTAAAACACACCACTACACATCTTTAAGGTCTATTACAATAAAGCTTTTTGTCATTCAGACACATACGCAAATGTCCGTTGAAATATTACGGGGGAGAAAATCATAATATCACAAAACCAAAATGGGTTTAAAACATGACATGGCGGTTCACATGAAGTCACAATAGCTGCATGATATATGGCACCTGGTACATAGGAAGAAGCAATGGCATTATTAATGAATAAGTGTGAGAGAGTGACACTTATGCCACATTTCACTGGTGCATCCTCTCGTTCATTTTGTCATCATTATTTATTAGATAGAATATAGAATTTGTCTGCCTAATTTATGAAGTCTGACAGCATCTAAGCAAAGTTAAATAAGATATTAACTGTGCCTCTTACATGCTGTTTGATAGTCATTCAGTCAGCAGCTGGCACGGATCAGAATTAAGCTGGGCAGACGCGACTATGTTTACATGCACACCAATATTACACTATTATCACAAATATGATGAGGTCATGTAAACACCATATTGCTTTTGGATAATCAGAGGAAATGTAGCATTTTAAGATTGAGACCTGTGTGATATGCCGATATTATTCACCAGTAATGGAAAAACTTGTTTATCAAAGATTATTATATTGGTCACTTTAGCTTTGGCAGTCTCTTATCTTGATAATGAGATCTATAAAGCTCGAGGTAGAAAAGAAAGCACCGGGGGTCCATCTAAAGCTTTTGATACAGTAAGTCATGCTATTCTCCTCCTTAAACCTTCCCATCTGGGAGTTAAAAAATCCACAATTTATCTGGAAGACAGGAAACAGTTCTCTATCAATGATATTAATTCTTCTCTTTGCAATGTCACTTGTGGTGTACCACAAGGATCGGTTCTTGGGCCATCATTATTTTGAATCTATATTAATGATCTATGTAAGGTATCGAACAAACTGTATAAGGTATTATTTGCTGATGACACAACTGTTATTTTATTTCTATAAAGACCCTTATTAGTGACAGTATTAAATTAAGAACTCATTAAGACAATGTTTGGTTTAACTGTAACACGTTATCTCTTAACATTAAAGGTGCCCTGCCACACGTAGTCCATGACTTTGTGGTAATGTCTGAAGTCCTACCATGGACTCCGTGACATTTTTTTTGAGAAAACGTCTTGGTTACCTTGTTTCAAGCCATTCTAGCGTGGTATTGAAAACCTGCAGGAAGACTCAGCTCCATTTGGGCCAGTTCTTATTAACATTCAAAGAGCTAAGCTGGTTGACTCTGATTGGCTAACAGCTAGCCAATTAGAGCCTGGCTATCAGCATCTTTTACCCAGTGCAACTGGGCGAGCTCATGAATAATAATGAGCTCAGGCAACATGATGTCAGACTGACCAGCTGTTGTGATTGGCCTGATTTTCCAAATACATCCTTTCTTTTGTAGGAAGCGTTCCAAGTTACCTGGTCTTGTGTTGTTCCTGTCTTGTGTTCTCCTCTGAGTGTCTGTATGTTCTGTTTCCTGTTTTATTTTGAAGTTTGGTCTCTGTCTCATCTTGTCTCTAGTTTTACTTCCTGTGTTTTCCCGTTCTTGATGTTTTCCACCTGTTTCCCTGCCCTCTCGTCTGTGTGCATGAGATCCTGACAGAGTTTTTCACGTTTTTGCTCCCGTTCCTGTGGCCTGTTTCCCCGTGGGTCTTTCCTTGCCTTTGCACCCCGTTTTCTTCTTGCCTTTTTATCCTCTGGACCTTTTGTATTTTTGGCCTTTGTGTTTTGCCTGTTGGATTATGCTTTGTTTGGACTTTTTTGTTGGACAATACATTGTCACTAAACCTTTTCCTGCCTGCCTCTTACCTGCCTTTAGATCCTCATTCCCTGCACCCCCACGACAGCAATGACAGTGCCATCGATGTGTTGCTGCGCTTCGGTGGCCACCATGTTGAATGTAAACAAAAATCAGCTTGCCGTCGCTTCTCTATCGTCATCGTGTTAAACCCACCTATAGCGCCAGGTGGATATGCCAGTTTGTGATTGGTCCCCACAGATTTATAACGGAAACAGGATAGAAAAATTTAGAAGTTTCCAGCCTGAGCTGCAGGGCAATATCAGATTGCCGTCAGATCAGGCTGGGTTTAACCCAGGCTAGGTTTTTACTGCAGTTTGTGACGGTTTACGGCCTCTTCCCTGCTTGCCTCTTACAGTCAGCTTTGTGCGTCCCCATGGTTACTATATACAAACTAACCAGCCAACAGTTTGCAGGGCTGCAGCAGAGATGCACGGCCAGAAGAAAATGACACATTTCTGGTCCAAGAAGTCCGACACCAGTGGGAAAACACTTAAAAAATCCTATTTTGCCCAGCTCCATGTAAACAGTAATATTAGTGGAATATTCACTTAATGTAAACAGCTTAGTCGGAATATTTTCGTCTTCAGAATAAAGGCAAAAAAACTGAGTGATATGTCCATGTACGTGTACTTAGGCCTACTGTGTATTTTTATCAATCTTGTACATTGCACTACACTACACATTTTAATCAGCTTTGCTGCACAACCAGAACGTGTCACTTATGCTCACACTGCACGGATGTAATGACCAGCCATGACGGGGGGTGCACCATGGATGTAGATGAATTATTTAATCTCCTCTACCACCTAGAACAATTGAGACTTGAGCCGTTTTGGAAGAGTTCCAAATCTATATATTGGATTTCGAAACGTTCAATACGTTTCAGTGCTTCAATAAATCAACTTATTTCATGGAGTGTGTACCTGAGTCCAAAGCCTGCCGCAGCTCTGCAGGTCCACTGGAGGCTGGAGGGGCTCGATACAGAGACTCACTGTTCAAACCTGCAGGAAAAAAAACAGATAAATAATACTATTTGATAGCAATTGTCTGTTGTTGTTAACTGCTTTGTGATTCTGGATAGTCTTTGTTGTGCATCTGTTTTTATCTTTTACTATCTATTCATGTAAGGTGTCCTCAAGAATCAAGGAAGGCTCCCATGAATAAAATGTGTTATTACACACACACACACACGCACACGCACACACACACGCACACAAATTCCCAAAAGCTGAAGGCTGGAAGATGCAGTTTAATGTTGTTCCTTTAAATAATATACTCGCTACACACGTCTGTATTCTCTCACCGTGTTTCTCGACGGCTTCAATGAGTCTCCAAACAACCACAGGAGCCACTTCAGACAGAAACTCCGCCTCCACACCTGAGAGAGAGAAAGAGAGAGAGAGAGAGAGAGAGAGAGGTTTCAATAATTAACATTAAAACAACAACTTAAAAACAACAACCATTGGTGCCTTTATGATTTTCTCTCTCATTAATTAATGACGTACAGTGAACTCCACCATTAACTTTTAATGTGCCTGCCTTCTTCACTTATAATAATGAATTCACTAATAAATAACTAATATTCAGGAGAGAAAATTACTCCCTCACAAGTTGTTTTACTGCGTAAACTGGTTCCTGTAAAACACAAAATTACTATAGATTTAAACAGGTCTGTAAGTCCGGCTGAGAGATCATTATATTAAATCAAGTTTACAAGTTGTTAGTATTTAACCCTCATGTTTTCCTTGGGTCAAATTTGACCCATTTTTAGTTAATTCTTTTTTTTTGTCATAAAAAATGGGCCGTCAAAATAAACTTTGGGACAAAAAAAACCTAAAAAACTTCAAACAACGTTGGGGGAAAAAACAACAAAACGAACCCACCGCATTGAAAAAGTGACAAATGTCGGATAAAGCGACAATAATGTTGTTCCTGGTTGACAACACAAGGGTTAACTAGTAGGCGATACTGTGTCTGGAAATCATCAGAGAACGTCAAAGAAATATGTAATTCAATTAGTTTCCTCAGACAGTTAGTACACCGTGAGCATTTTCTTTGCAATTTCTATGTGATGGTATGGGAGGTTGCTTTGGTTTGCTTTTGGTCCTGTCTCGTCTCCTTGTGTTTGTGTCTTAGTTCCCCTTCGAGGGGAACTCAAACTGCGTCGGTTACGACACTATAGCTTTCCCATAGTGTCGTAACCGATGCAGTGTCTTGTTCCCCTATCTCGGGGAACAAGGGTTACATACGTAACCCGAGACTCTTCCCCTTTGAGTGGAACTCGAACTGCGTCGGTTACGACACTATAGCTTTCCCATAGTGTCGTAACCGATGCAGTGTCTCGTTCCCCTATCTCGGGGAACAAGGGTTATATACGTAACCCGAGACGTTCCCCTTCGTGGGGAACTCGAACTGCGTCGGTTACGACACTATAGCTTTCCCATAGTGTCGTAACCGATGCAGTGTCTCGTTCCCCTATCTCGGGGAACAAGGGTTATATACGTAACCCGAGACGTTCCCCTTCGTGGGGAACTCGAACTGCGTCGGTTACGACACTATAGCTTTCCCATAGTGTCGTAACCGACGCAGTGTCTCGTTCCCCTATCTCGGGGAACAAGGGTTACATACGTAACCCGAGACGTTCCCCTTCGAGGGGAACTCGAACTGTGTCGGTTACGACACTATAGCTTTCCCATAGTGTCGTAACCGACGCAGTCTCGTTCCCCTATCTCGGGGAACAAGGGTTACATACGTAACCCGAGACGTTTCCTGCCGGTCTTGTGTGGTAGTCTGTCTTGTGTTCCCCCGGTGAGTGTCTGTTTGTTCTGCTTCCTGTTTTGTTTTGATAGTCTGTTTTCCTGTCTTGTCTAGTCTGGTCTAGCTTTGCTTTGTGCCTGTCTGATTGTCCTGCTGTGATTCACCTGATGTCTCACCTGTTACCTCGTTACCTCTTGTATTTAACCTCTGTGTTCCCTTTGTCTGTTGTCAGATCGTTTTGTCCAGTCCTTGTGGTCGTTTGTTGGTCTGTCTGTTCCAGAAGAAGTTTCCCTTCTTTGTTTCTGTTCCCTGGGTTTTCCCATGAGTTTGTCCCTGTTTTTGCTTCCTGTCTCACTCTTGCCTTTTCCCCCCCGGACCTTTTTGGATTTTGGAGTTGTTTTTTGGACGCCTTTTTGTTTGGTTATTCACAAACTCCTTATTGCAATAAACTCTGGACTATACCTCTTCTGCCTGCCTGCCTGCCTCTTCCTGCGTTTGGGTCCTCACGTCTCTACATGTGACATTCTACAAACCATCCATCTAAACAGATGAAACAGAGAGTGTGTGACTGCCTGTTCCCTCTAGGGAATGTACTATGACACACACACACCTTGTTCTTCATAATAGTCCTATGATTTTTCCAGACATCTTTAGGTTTACTCAAAAAAAACTATGAAACATTTACCCATTTAGAAAAAAGATTGAGGACCACAATGGAAATAAGTCCTGGACTTTATTGTGTTTTTATCCTCAATTGTATTGGCTGTCTTTTCCTGTGCAAGGCATTCGTAATGCAATTAAATAAATCAAATCAAAGTTCTTTATTTCTTTTGAGGTTTGAGAAAGTTACGTTCCTCTGGGAAACCAACAAAACATGCATGTGGCGGCATTGCAATGAAATTAAAAATATCTAAATGGGGAGTGGGCAAATTTGCTGTGTAAACAATCATAAAATACCTGCATGAATTTCAAAATCGCGCATATGCTGCCTGCCAGCAGCTAATCCACTGGAGAGGATGTGAAAAGGTTAAGCAACATGTGGGATTTGATTACAGTCCCTAGGCTGCTGCAGCAGCCATCATTGCATCCACTATAGGGAATCAATTACACAGAAGAGAAAGCGCATTTTCCAATTAAAGATTAAGTGCATCAGAGTGTATAACCACTGCAGGATGTATAGAGCTCAACAGTGCGGTTCTGGAAGTAAAAACTAGTTTCTGGCTAAGGATTTTGATTATCAACCATAATGTCTAAACCATCCAAGGTAGAGTTATCCCGAGCTACTGGATAGTGGAACAAAAGTTTCTGAAAGCCGCGTGAAATCATCCATTAATCCATCCATCCATCCATCCATTCATCCACCCATCCATCCATCCATCCATCCATCAGCTCCAGCAGGGGACCCCAAACTTCCCTTCCCCAAGCCACATCAACCAGCTTCGACTTAATAATCTGTTCACGTTTGTTTTCTTTGTTCTGTCTCTACTTATTTATACACCATCATTTCTGTCACAACTCGTTCTTGTCCCTCTTTCTTTCTTTCTTTTATCCTCTTCAGCATCGTTGTCATCCCTGCTTCCTCTCCACTGCTTACTTCCCGGCTCAGCTATTCCCTCACTCTTTTGTTGTGCCGTTGTGTCATATCACAACACACACCCACACAGCCAAATGATGGATACATTGAGTTTAATGACACTTGTCCTTTGATGTACACACACACACACACACACACACACACACAAAACATACCAAACACAATCAGTGCAGCTGATGCCGGTCTGTACACCTGTAGAGACTGCAGATATGTTTGTTTTGTCAAAAGACCAATACGCTTATTGGTGTGTGTGTGTGTGTGTGTGTCTGTGTGTGTGTGTGTGTGTGAGCAACGGCAGAGAAATTTCCGGAGATATAGGTCGTTAAATGTACAGTGCTTCCATTAACGTCACTGTCACAAAGCATCACCGAGGCAATATCTCAACCAGAGGAGAGAACGAAGGAGAAGAAGACGAGAGGAAAGAAGAGGAGGAGAAAAGAAGGATAATCAAGAAAGAAGAGAAGAGGACAAGGAGGTGTGGAGAAGGAAAAAAGACAAAAGGAGAAGACAATGAGACGGAAGAAGAGAAAAGAAGTACAACAGAGTAAGAGAATAAAAGAGAAAAAGAGGACAACAAAGCAGAATAGGAAGAGAGGGACATAAAAGATGAGATGAGAGGGCAAAAGACAAAAAGACAAAAGAAGAGAACAAATAGAGAGACAAATAAAGGGACAAAAGAATAAAGGAGAATAGAGGAGAGGACAAAGAGAAAAGGACATCAAAGAAGAGGAAAACAATGAGTGAGGAGTACAAGACAAGAAGAGAAGAGGACAGACAGTAAATAAAGAGATACAAGACAACAAAGACAAGGACAAAAATAAAAAAGCAGAGAACAGAAAGAAAGACTAAGAGAAAGAAAGACAAAAGCAAATAGGACATCAATAATAGAATCAAGAGAGAAGAGTAGAAGAGATATGAGAGGAGAGGGAGAAGACAAAGGAGAAGAATGGAAAGAGCAGCACATAGGGAAGAAGAGACGATTGGGCAAAAATTAAGAGGACAAAAGATAGAAGAGAGAAAACATAGGATGCGTGAAAAGAAGAGAAAAGAAAGAGGAGAGGAGAAAAAAGAAGAAGAGAAAGAAAACAAGGGCAGACGAGAAAACGAGAGGAGAGGGGGAACAATGGACAGAGCTGTGGTTGAGCTCTGCAGGAGATACTATAGAGAACGTATGGAGCGCGCACACACACACACACACACACACACACACACACACACACTAGGTAACACATACAATGATATTACTGTAAATACACTGCTGTGAGAGAGACAAAGAGAGAGACATATACAAAGAGTCTGTGTGTGTGTATGCGTGTGTGTGTGTGTGTGTGTGTGTGTGTGTGTGTGTGTATCCGGCACTGAGGTGTTCTGTCATTAAATCATGCTCCATTGCTTTATACTGCACTGGTAGACACATTCCCCTGCTCGCTTCCAGCTGCAGGAACACAAAGAGATATGAACGCACGTGCCTGTACTGGTCTCTCACACACACTCTCACACACATATACACACACACACACACACACACACACACGCACATACATGCACACACACACACAGTTCCCCGTATAGACAGCTGTGGTCTCCAATCAGCAGTGTTTGAAAATGATTTATTGATCAGAGGAGTTGGCATTATGAAATGGACCCCAAAACGCTGCTCTTTTCAATTTAAACTGATAACAAACACACACACACACACACACACACACACACACACACACACACAACTGCCATAGATTGAGTGTGGTGCCTATGGTGCTGCAGATAAGTCATATATTAGGCCTCTCTCTTGATATTTAATACATCATATTTAGGTAAAATACTTGAACACGAGGGAATAAAAATGGGGATTCATTTATTTTTTATGTTCATGAGATTATAAGTAAGTTTGATCTTTATCTGGAGTCCCTCTGCAGAGATTCAAAGTCTGATCTTTCTCCGTCTGCCGGCAGCGCTGCAGCCGGCAGGGCTCCGTCCTGCAGTACCGCCCGTCGCCAGCAGGGGGCAGCTGACTCCAGCCCTCACTGGACACTACTGGGGCCTCTCTATGGGAGAGCTGCATTTAGGAGCCAGAGGTTCTCCTCCGTCCTTACAGGCAATCCTGGAAAGTACATGTACTCAAGTACTGTACTTAAGTACAAATTCAAGGCACTTCTACTTCACTTGAGTCTTTTTATGTCATGCCACTTTCTACTTCTACTCCAGAGGGAAATATTGTACAAATGAAGATTGTTGCATACAATACACATGGTAATAAAATACTATGTTTTATTATGAATTAAACTACCCAACAATACGAGTACAGCTGAAATGATTAGACCATATTAAGCTGGAATCAAGATTCTTGACTTTTTCCTTAACAAATGACTCAATGCGATTCATCCATTGACAAAATAGTCTGCGATTAATTTAATAGTTTGAAAACTAATCGATTCATCTTTGCAGCTCTAGTATGGAAAACATTAAAGTGTAAAGTAATATGGTAGCAATGTGTTTTTTTTCTACCCTTCGTCTTGCTTGCAGCTTGTCCCCCTGACATCCTGACCAAAGGTCCTGTGCGTGTGTCTCATGTGGACGCAAAGTTAAAACGCAACATGAGTCCACAGAACCCCTCTGCTTCTGTACTTCTGGTGATTTGTCAAAGGAAAGCCAACTCTCTCCGGAGCTCTTATTTTCTTTCTTTTTTCTCCTGCTGCGGTCAGACCTTGCTCCTGTTCTGCCACAGCGTTAAAACTGTCTGCAGATCAGAATATGAGACAGATAGACAGGCAGATAGACGGGTAGGTAGAGAGAGAAAATGAAAAAAAAAAGGAGGTGAGGTGACCTGCAGGCTTGTGGAGCGTGACGGCCATGTCTTGTTACCAATGTGAAGGCTTGAAATGACAATCTCCTCTGTAGCGCTGCTCCCCTCCATCTCTTCCTCTGCTTCTCTTTGTTCCTTATTTGTTCCTACTGCCTTTCTTCTTTTTAGACCATTGCATTTCTGTGAGTGATTTTTTTTTTTATTCTTATATACTGTATGTGTGTGATATACTTTATGTGTGTATATGTGTTTGTTGTGTTATGGTTGTCTTGCTACTGGATGCTGAAAATTTCCTTTGGGATGAATACAGTATCCATCTATCTACCTATCTACCTATCTACCTACCTATCTACCTACCTATCTATCTATCTATCTACCTACCTACCTATCTATCTCTATTTCTCCAGAGCGGGTCAAAATATTTCTGTCGCTTTCAACACCACATTAACCTTTTAGTGTAAAGATAACACAAAGATAACCATGAATATAATCCATCTTACCATGCATCGGGCTGGATCAGAATATGCTCCATGCATGCAGGCTAAAATTCACCGTGGTGTTATGTCGACCATGTGTGCCTACAACGGAGAAATGTCGAGTAGCAAGCGAGCAGTGTGATGTGTGTAGAGGTCTGTATGGTAGCAGCCTGGTGTCCAGGCAATTTGATAAAGGTAAATATAGTACTGCCATATAGTCTCGCATAGCCAGACCATCCTCCACAGCAGGGCAGAGGAAGGTCTGGCTAGTCCACACAGCCCTGGGAGTAAAGGTGCTCTGGTTTATTGGTAAACCAATCAGAATTGTTCTGGGTGGCGCTAAGCAACAACCAAAACTACGGTGCTTCTGCGAAATAGCCTCGGGAATGAACTTGTTTAGAAAGAACTAGAGATGTTCCGATACTGCCAAAAACGCTGGTATCAGTATCGGAAAGTACTGGAGTTTATGCACCGATCCCATACCACGTAATAAAGCCATAAGGAAAATCTGCATTAAAGTAGTTTATGTTCTTTTTCCATTATAACTCCCTGTCTAAGTGATCCATACTACATCCATACAGGGATAGTACTTCTTTACGCATTATAAAATACGTGACACACTGGTATTGGACAGAGGTGGGTAGAGTAGCCAAAAATTGTACTCAAGTAAAAGTACTGTTACTTCAGAATAATTTGTAAATTTGTAAAATAAAGTAAAAGTAAAAGTAGTCATCCAAATAATTACTTGAGTAAGAGTAAAAAAACTACTCAAGTAGTGAGTAACTGTTGAGTAACGTCTGATTTATTTCTTAACACAAGCATCAATCAGACCGACAAAAATACAAAATAATCATCTTTAGGCAAATTATAGTTCATCCAATCAGTAAAATAAATTAAAATCCTCCACGTCTGTGTTGCCTTGGCGACGGTTGATTCTGACATCTTTGTTTTGCTACGACTGTAAAGCTAACCTGTCCCGCCACTGAGATCGAGTATGGTCACGGGACTGCACAACGACGTTTGATTGGTGGAACACAGTCACGTGGTAGAGTCTTTACAGGAAGTCTCTCTCTCTCTCTCCCTCTCTCTCTCTCTCTTTCTCTGTCTCTCTCTCTCTCTCTCTGCCTCTCTCTCTCTCTCTCTCTCCCTCTCTCTCTCTCTCCCTCTTCCTCTCCCTCTCCCTCTCTCTCTCTCTGTCTCTCTCTCTCTCTGTCTAAATAAAACATTATAATGAGACGTACGCTGGGGTAAAAACGATGACGCGTAGAATACCAAAGAGGTAAAAAGAAAAGTAAGGAGCTCATTGTAGCCTGATGTAGCGGAGTAAGAGTACAGCTTCTTCTTCACTAATCTACTCAAGTACAAGTACAAGTATAGTGATTTAAAACTACTCCTAGAAGTAAAATTTTTTCAAAAACTTACTCAAGTAAATGTAACGAAGTAAATGTAACTCGTTACTACCCACTTCTGGTACTGGATCAGTACTCGGTATCAGCCGATACGCAAGTTCAGGTATCAGAATCGGTATTGGAAAGCAAAACATGGCATCGGACCATCTCTAGTCAGAACACGCGTACGTTCAAAAGTTGTTTAAGTCGTAAAGAAATGCTCTATTTTAATTTCCAAGATCCCAGAGGTGCTCCATAAGACTGATCCTATAGAACATGTGCATTGTATTCGGATGTACTATTTGTTTAAAACTAGTGAAAATAACGATGAATGTGAGGTTTCATTTAGCAGAATTACATTGTGTTGTTCGATGCTATCCAATATATCTTATCCCTTTTTTTCAAATGCTATAAAATTGACTAAAACACCCGAATTCAATGAAAGTAGTGAACTGAACTGAGTTGTACATGGAACCAACCACCTTGATTTCTTTTGACAATTTGAAACCCAAATTTCTGATATAGAAACTTTTTGAAAATACCCTCTGCATTGGTGATATTAGCAGCTAAGCCTGCATAAAAACCTTGATCCTCCATCCCCTCGTGACCAATCTCCCATGACAACCTGCCAGTCGGAGGGACCCCCGTCTCTGTGCTCCCCCCTCCTGGGGCCCCCAGAGACAACCAGGACCACGGGGCCAGCACACAGGCTTACTGCGTGACACCGACACAGATACACAAATACACATACATTAGCATACATGCATGCACTAGGATGGGCATAGAAACATGGACACTGCCTTTGTCACGAAATTCAACTTGGTAGAAGCGCTGACTTCCAGTCAGACACAAGCTAAACGCTACAGAGGATGTCTCTCACACAAATAAATGCAAGCCATTTGTCTTGCTTTGTGTCCACATATACCGCTGTGTTACCATACACACAATCAACATGCATATTGAAATGCACATTATGTCTATCTCTTCGGCTGTGAAAGATCATTTCTACTTTGATATGAGCTTCCATTTCCATTTTTCCAACATAGGAGCCAACATATAAGCATATATATATATATATCTATATATTCCATTGCCTTGACCTCACTTGTGTTGTCTGTCTTTGTTCACAGCTTCTGGCAAACCGAAACAACAGACATCAGTCCACATTTAACCTTCATGTTGTCCTCATGTTGTCCTCATGTTGTCCTCATGTTGTCCTATATCAATGTTCTTTTTAATTCCCCAAAATAACATGATTGATTCCATCCAACGCTCTTTGCCAAGTACAAATCTCTACTTTCATTAATTTTGGGGCGTCTTATTCAATTTTATAGCATTGTAAAACAAATGGAAGTGTTTTTGAAATAGTATTGAGTAAAAGTTGACATTTTCCAGTCTGTGATTATCATCAACATCCATTCCTTTAATTTTAGTCTAAATAATTCCTAATTTCTGCTTTTCTAACTCAAACATTAGGTATAATTTCCTATAAATGAGGTTTATTGACCATAAATTCCAAAAATAACTGTAAAACTAAAGTTAATAAGTTAGTGTTACGTAGTGTTGAAAAGGTCAAAAAAAGTGACAAACATTGAAAGAAAAACATCAAAAGTGTTGAAAAAAGGGACAAAAAAGTAAGAAAAAGTTAAAAACATAGATAAAAAGCGTCAACAAAAGTGTTAATTTTCAATTTTGACGGAAAGACGACACGAGGGTTATTGTTCCCTTTAGTCAATTAGACCCAAAACACATAGGACAATAGGGTCCAGGTTGAAAGTTAAAGGTTGAAGTTACCCATTTAACATTATACTTTGATTTATTGTTCATTAAAAAAGGACTACTGCGGCTTTAAAAGTCAGAGAAGATGAAGGAAGCTAAAATGGGGCTGAGCTAGCTGATTTATCCTGATATATATATATATATATATATATATAAGTGCATTACCAGTGTTACAGGTTTTGTTCCAGAAGCAAACCTGCATGTGAGGAAGTAACCTTTCTCAGTGGTTCAGCAAGAAAACACAAAGTGTGAATGTCTTACTAAAAAAAGATCTGTATCTAGTATGGCATGGCACTCTTTGATTTCTAACTTGTGGACTTACATTTCAGTTAATAGTCTGTTGTTTGTTGTGTGAATTCTGCATTTGAGTTGTACCTTTTGTCTGTTTCCAGGCTCCATAACAAACACCTTTTCCCTCCAAAAGATCACTTAACTAGTTGGCTTCCTATTCTACCAGCAGGATGTGGAAGAAACCAACTGTTTGTAATCAAGAGGGGTGTTAGGCTTAGGGTTCTGGATCTGGATCACAAACTGGGGCACGTTCAATCTCAAAGCGGTGCACACTGTTTTGCGTTGAACGACATGTTTCCTCAAAACGGTGTGCAACGGGCTTTGAGTTATGTTTTCTCTCGTGTGGTGGGTGTGTCAGAGTAGTCTATATCCACAAAGTTCCACTTCCCAATCCTTCCAAAAAGGAGTTTTTCTGTGATTGTTGCGGGCAAAAATCCTTGATTATGTGGCACGTTTTCTTAAAAACGCGTGTGCGTGTGTGTGTGTGTGTGTGCGTGTGTGTGTGCATGCATGCGTGCGTGCGTGCGTGCGTGCATGCGTGTGTGTGTGTGTGTGTGTGTGTGTGTGTGTGTGTGTGCGTGCGTGTGTGTGCGTGTGTGTGTGTGTGTCCAAAAAGCATACTGGCCTTCGTTGCTGTGAGATGTCTGAGTGGCTTTTATTGATCTGTTAGTCTGTTTGCATTCCTCTAGGAATAAAAACCTCTACATTACTCATTGTGTGTGTGTGTGTGTGTGTGTGTGTGTGTGTGTGTGTGTGTGTGTGCACTAATCACTAATCACATTAGTGCAGGCCAAAGTGATGACATCAGGAGAGCATTGTCCATTATAAGGGATTGCATGCAAATCCAGATCTGTACTTGTATACTTGTGAGGACCGACCCTCATTGACATTATACATGTCCTAGCCCCTTAACCCTAAAGTCTTAACCCTAAAACAGTCAATTTAAGGTTGAAGGAGCGTCCAAAATGTCCTCACTTTCCAAAAGCATCACTTTTTTGAAATATTTCCCAGCTGATTTCATTTTCCAATGTCTTCAATTTCCAGAAATGTTTTTCCAGTATGTCCTCACTTGGTGTATGGTGTTCACACTTTGTTTAAGCTTTCCAAAATGTACTCGCCAAAAAGTGACCGCTCCCTTTTTCTAGAAATGTTCTCGCTTTCTAGGAATTCCCCTCAAGTTAAACAAAATGATTCTGACCTTCCAAAACATCTCATCACTTTCCAAAAACGTCCTTAGTTTAAAAAAAAATCTGACTTTGACACAAAAAATGCCGCACTCTAAAGGTTTTAGGTCCCCACAAGGACATCCGTGTAGAAAAAATAACACCAACACAAAACAGAAGATGACAACATACAGTACATTATAAGTGTGTGTTGTGTGCTTGGATCCTGACACATTCGTCACATTAGACTTAGACTTCTCTTTATTAATCCTTTTGGGATGACTCCCGCGAGGAAATTGAAAGTTCCAGCAGCAGTTTTAGCAAGAAAAAGGAAATAAAAATAGATTAAAAAGACAGAATAAAGACAACAAAATAACTAATAATAATAATAATAACAACAACAATAAGAACATTTGTCAAGTAAACAAAGAAAAGACCATAAATTATTATTATTAAAGTGTTGAGTCCAGTGTTAAAAATATAAAGTAACCAGGTGTGAATTTAAGTCCAGGTGTGCATGTATGTATGTGTACTGTATGTATGTATGTATGTATGTATGTATGTATGTATGTATGTATGTATGTATGTATGTATGTATGTATGTATGTATGTGTACTGTATGTATGCATGTATGTATGTATGTATGTGTACTGTATGTATGTATGTATGCATGTATGTATGTATGTATGTATGTATGTATGTGTACTGTATGTATGCATGTATGTATGTATGTATGTGTACTGTATGTATGTATGTATGTATGTATGTATGTATGTATGTATGTATGTATGTATGTATGTATGTATGCATGTATGTATGTATGTATGTATGTGTACTGTATGTATGCATGTATGTATGTATGTATGTGTACTGTATGTATGTATGTATGCATGTATGTATGTATGTATGTATGTATGTATGCATGTATGTATGTATGTATGTATGTATGTATGTATGTATGTATGTATGTATGAATGTATGTATGCATGCATGTATGTGTGTATATATGTATGTATGCATTGTCCTCTCTGCCCTATTTCCTCCTCCCCCCGAGTGAGGAGTTGTAGAGTCTGATGGCATGAGGGACAAAGGAGTCCTTGATTCTGTTGGTCCGGCACTTGCACAAAGCTGACTGTCACACTGACCTCTGACCTTTGCCGTGTGTTTGTGCATGCGTGATGTGACGGTTTCCATGTATGTGTGTGTGTATTTACGCATGCAGCTGCTGCCCATACATCTGAATGTCCCTGTGAGTGTGCATGTGTTTTTCCATTCATCACACAGAACCCAGTCTGGCTGTTTCTGTGTTTGTCTGCTCCCAACCCAACCCCAGCCTCTGGCATGGACTCCGGGTTTTTTCTGCTTGCAGCTTTTGCCTTTGGCTGAACTCATGTTATTTTGGTAAACTCCCATCATGCTTTGCTCTTTTTATTGGCCAACAACTGCAGGAACAAACTAGAACAAAGTGTCACAGCCAACCTAGAGGGAGAGCCAATAGGCCGAGCCCAGAGTGAGGGTGAAACATAGTGCCGAGGGTGTTTATGCGTGTGTGTGTGTCATTGTAGAAATGATTTCTTTTCCACACAGACAGCCATGACAGCTACAAAGACATACAAAAAAACTATACCTGACATTAAAATCATCAACAGATAGATCACGGTTCTTAATCAGGGCAAAAAGTACATACCTGCAAACAAGGGTGTAACTGAGAAGTGTGTGTGTGTGTGTGTGTGTGTCTACATACATTTAGGGACTATGGTGATACAAAATACATGAAGTAAGTTGATCATAATTATAATAATAAAAATACATTCTTCCAGAGAAACACAATGCTGGATTTGGCATGCAAGGAACCATAACAATGGTACCAATGCACAGATAGAAAGCAACAGTTTCTAAGAGTTAGTAGAGAGTTAGGATAGTTTCACTGGTTTAGTCTGGCAGATGTTGTGTGTGTGTGTGTGTGTGTGTGTGTGTGTGTGTGTGTGTGTGTGTGTGTGTGTGTGTGTGTGTGTGTGTTGGGCGGCCAGTCCGGCACTCACTCCACATAAAATGCAGTATTTCATCACTGTTAGGAAACAGGGAGAACAGTGCATCACACCCATCTGTTTTAACCAAATAGTCTCTGGTCTAACTCAGATAAAAACACAACAACACTGTATCCGTTGGCATGTTAGCATGTCGTTCATCACCGAGGATGTTTGTAACCGCTGGTAACCGACAACGTTTCAGCTGACTTTAGCAGTTCAGATAACACACTCGACTGTCCCGCTGTGACAGATTTTAACTAACCACAGACAGTGGTCTCGCTCACAGAAGTGGGTTGCGTCAGAATCAGTAGGCTATAGGGGAAACACAATGGATATTTGCTGTTATTTTTGCCATTAAAAGAAAGAAATCTGGCCTGGCGGGCCTCTACAATGAACACTGAAACATATGGGAGGACGGTAAGACTAAGGGCCCTATTGTAACGATCTAAGCACACGGCGTGAAGAGTCTGGTGCAGGTTTAGGGCGTGTCCAAATCCACTTTTCTAGGCAGAAAAGAAGGTCCGTGTGCTGGGCTCATGGTTCAAAAGGGTTGTACTTAGTGTCTTCATTTATTCATGGGTGTGTTTTGGGAGTAACATGCAGTAAACCAATCAGAGTGTCATCTCCCATTCTCCTTAACCCTCGTGTTGTCTTCCCGTCAAAATTGAAAATCAAAACTTTTTTTGTTTTTAACTTTTTCTTATGTCTTTGTCCCTTTTTTCAACACTTTTGACACTTTATAACATGCCAATAATGGCATATGAATTGGTCATACATACCGCCATTTCATGAGCACAGTCTGGAACACACCTCCCTGTAAGACTAGCACGCCCATGCACGAAAACATGTGATCAGGTGCACTTGCTATTTAAACGACGTGGCAGGAGGACAGTCTTAAAATAGAAAAGACACTAGAGTCGGGCTTTGGGCCGAGCTGTGCCGGGTGCAAGACAGGGCCCTAAGGCTGTTGGTTCCTGGGGCAAAAAGGCAATTACAGAAAACAACAATGCACTCTTTGTTGTGTCTTATGCTTCTCTTTAGAAAAAAAATGAAACTGTGTTGTGAGGTGTTTCTAAATGTATAGTCTTCAGTGAGAACAAATGGGCTCGGAGCAGAGTGTGACAGACCATGACCTAAAATGATCTGAATTATTCTTCCACCATTAAAGGTAACCACGCCAAAGGCAAAGAGGAGGAGAGAAGATCATGTAGATACATCCAGTAATTGCCACAGTTCAGGATTAGAGTGCAGAGACCACAACCTTCCTATTAAATGATTCCTCTATAACATACACCAGCTCTGTGTTACACTTTAATGAGAGCACAAGAGTGCATTACTAACTAAAGACAAACACAATAAAACGATATCTCAACACTTTTCCTATCTCAAAAATACCCATCGGCAGATTCTTGTTGGTTTCATGAATACAAATGTGCTCTGCGGCCGTCGACCTTTCACCGGGTTCCCACTACCTTCTGCAGACACACAAAGCAACAACACAGTCACGCTCAGAAGGACTCTAAAACACCTACAACCTTAAATATACAGTGTGCAGCTTTGCCTTGAAGAACAAATGAGCAGATTTAAGTGTTTTTAACCCTCTTGTTGTCCTCGGGTCAAATTTGACCCGTTTTCAAAGTTTCTGTGTCAAAAATACAGGTTAATTAAAACCAAATTGCCTAAAAAATAACATGGATGGTTCCATACAATGCATTTTTGCAAGTAAAATGAAGGATTGGATCATTACTGTCATTGAATTGTGGGGGTTTTATTCAACTTTATATAATTTGAAAATAAATTAAAATGGTTTCAAAACAGTTTCCTGACTAAACTGACTGATATACAGTATATACATTCATATATATATATATATATATATATATATATATATATATATATATATATATATATATATACATACACACAGCAGAGCCAGTCTTCCCATAGAAACACACAGTTAAGGTTTAAGTGTCCACTGCCTGTTGAAGTGTGTGTAGTTCCCTATGGGGAGCTGTCCTACACGGCCATATAGTCTCAGTGAATGCAGAGAGGGAAACAGCTTTTTATATATACATACATAACACCAACAGATCTCAGTCATAGTATATTTGTAGCTATAAAGCTGAGTTCAGACCAAAGGTTAGCGACTAGACAAAGCCCTTTTAGAAAAGTTTCAGCTCAACTCAAACCAGCTGATGGCGTTGTTGCAACTCAGCTGGTCGAGTCTCCAAAGGCTGGTTTTAGAACGGAAGAGATGTCTGTTGTTTCAACAGCCATTAGGGAAGTCAGATTGTAAAGTCAGCTGCGATTAAAAAATGGCGCGGAGGACAAAGCCGTGAATCAGAGAAATAAATAATTCATCGCTAGACATGTAACTGTAGCAATCATCTCACTGTCATTAATCCACAGTCATACGCAAATGATATACTTAGCTACAAAAAAGCCTAAGTCGGAAGTTAGAACAGAAGTACAAAGAGGCGTTGCTATGGAGATGAGTAGCTCAGTCGGTAGGGAGTTGGGTTGAGAACTGCATGGAGGGTCGCTGGTTCAAGTCTCCATACCGACCAAAGTACCGAGCGTGGATTGGTAACTGAAGCCAGTTTACCTCCTGGGCACTCCCAAGGCTCTTGAACCCCCACCCCCCCCCAAAAGCTCAGGCTGCCGGTTCAGCACTGGAAGCCCCCTCCATCTAAAACCTTTCCATCTGTGTGTAGTTCATTGTCCTTTTCTTTCTATTTTGAACATGTCCTTCCTTCTGGCCTATTTCAGGCCTGTGTGTAGTGATCTATAACAAAAACAGAGTGTAAATTTGCCCACTGGGGATCAATAAAAAGGATTCAATTACACATGTGTTGTCACATTGGTGTGAAGTGGCAAGTTTCGGAAGGCCTCAGACCAACGAGTTTGTCTGATCATGAATCTTTGGTCTGAAGATCTAAACTGGGCTTAATGCGTCACACGGTACCAGTTCCTGACCAGCCATTGGTTCTTACTCTGCATGAGTCAATTTAGTCAAACCGTTAGCGGTTGTGTCCAATCATTCCCTTCACATTCCTAGCTAAATGTCTCTTTTCTTTCACCACGATATTGTTGCTCTCTGCAGAAAGTGTCTCTGATTTCTTTACTTCATTCTAACACAGTCAAGTTTTCTCTGTGTCAGCGCGACAGGACAGAAACAGATTGCTGTTGACCCCCATCAAAGCTCTCTGACCCCGGATATATAGTGTGTAGCACAAGAGGAGATTCAATGGGATTTTCCATCCACTACTTTTCTGCAAACAAAAGGAATCACGTGCAGTGAGATAGACGTTTTGAGGAGCTCTTTCTCCAGTCGGTGCCATTCAACCATGAAGAGCACCAGTCAAAGCTCAAAGAATAGAAACAACCACGTGGAATACAGCAATGGAACTATGCAATGTGTTTTTCCTGTATTAATGTGAGGAAGGCTAACGTCTCTTTATCGCTGCACATAGATCAATAGTTACGTATTGTTACTCCAGATTCTATTAGTATAGGCAGGGTCCGAAATTAACCAAATGCGGGTACATTTTCCATTAGGTGAGTAAAATGTCAGAGGGCTATTTGCCACATGTCGGGTAAGTCCATCCATCCATCCATCTTCATCCGCTTATCCGGTATCGGGTCTCGGGGGCAGCAGCTCCAGTAGGGGACCCCAAACTTCCCTTTCCCGAGCCACATCAACCAGCTGCGACTGGGGAATCCCAGGCATTCCCAGGCCAGGTTGGAGATATAATCTCTCCACCTAGTCCTGGGTCTCCCCGAGGCCTCCTCCCAGCTGGACGTCCCTCCACCTAGTCCTGGGTCTCCCCGAGGCCTCCTCCCAGCTGGACGTCCCTGCACCTAGTCCTGGGTCTTCCCCGAGGCCTCCTCCCAGCTGGACGTGCCTGGACCACCTCCCTAGGGACCCCCCCAGGAGGCATCCTTACCAGATCCCCGAACCACCTCAACTGGCTCCTTTCGACGTGAAGGAGCAGCGGCTCTACTCCGAGCTCCTCTCGGATGACTGAGCTTCTCACCCGATCTCTAAGGGAGACGCCAGCCACCCTCCTGAGGAAACCCATTTCGGCCGCCATGTCGGGTAAGTCTTTGTACCTAAATAGTTCTGTTTTTAATTTGTTATTGTGGTGAAGCTGCAGCTACTTTGAAATGATGAAAAGGTGGAATAAACCAGCAAGACGTTCATTTCGGACAAAGAGTATAGTCCGCAGTTTCTGTATATTACAGCTGCAAGACCAGAGATCTGAAGTCTTCATACTGCTAATCAGAGTCAGAATCTGAACCAGAATCAGCTTTATTTGCCAGGTATGAGGACACATACAGTACGAGGAATTTTTCTTTGGAACATCGCTGCTCACAATGCGCTTACACATACAAAACAACCAAACAATATACTGTATACACACTAATATGTGCATACTCTACACAGAAACAATATAGAGGCAATAGTGCAATGAGTGCAATGAAGAGTGCAAAGTATGCAGGAGTGAATTGTTATTTTGGTGGTTGCTGAAGAAAATTTGGATTTTAATTTATTTTATTATATTTATTTTATTAATTTTTTTTCCTTCTTCTTGTTTCTCTACTGGATGGATGTGTTTTTGTTTTAAAAAGCAAGAAAAATGTCAAACCTGCTACTCTTTGTTATTCCCAATACAACCTGTAATGATTTATGAGGTTTGAGCAATAAATACGACAATACAATAAATACTTTAAATACAGATATTCATACTTTTATACTTCTTCACAACTGTATGTATCTAGTATCTAGATATTTTTATTTTTCAGTAGTTTTTTTTTTTTAGACGTATATTTATATTTATCACTCTACATGCTCTGCACACAAATATAAGCATTTATTTATTTTAATTCATATAACTAATAACTCAACTTTTGCACTGTGCTTTTAATTGTTTCTGTGCTGTATTCTTTTGTACTACAGTGTACTATGGTAAAGCAAATTTTGAAAAAAAAATATATATATATTTGATCACGCAGCTGTAATATACAGTAGCTGTGGATGTAAGAGAGGCCGGTGCAGAGCACAATGGTGCAAAAATAATCTTAAGGAGTGCACATGCGCGAGGGATGAACCCAACAGCAACGGCGTAGCATATGCAACATTAAACTGATGTATTCAGCTCTGTAGTGAAAGGTTGAGAGGCGTTTAAATCGTTGCACCTTGCAACGTTTGTTAGCAATAAATCAATTTTTCCACTTCAGCAAAGCAGGGAAAACAAGAACAATGCAGATTCAAAGTGACCAGATGGTAAAAAATTCATTCATACAGCACTTTTTCTGATCATATTTTACTTCTTAATAGCTTTTTTGTATCGTAATGTCTGAGTATGTGAAATGTGTGAATGTTTTTCTTTTATGAGAGACAGATAAATGTGGTTGTATGTGAACATGCAATGACAACAAAGTCATTCATTCATCCAAAATAGAGGCTCGCCGATATATATGATATTAGGCATTCCCTGAACTCGGTAGGGAAATATGTTTATGTTTTGTTACGCGTTTCTGGATTTTTTTTTTTTTAAATATACTGTATATCGGCCAATATATTGGAATAGCGGATTTTTAAATAACCACATATTTTTTATCGGTATTGGCCTTAAAAATCCTTTATCAGTTGGCTCTAATTCAAAACAACTACAGTACGAAGCGGACACCCGGGGGGACGGGGCCTTACCCAGAATTCTTTAGGTAGATACTGTAAATGACAAAAACCACTAAAGCTGCATTTCAACAAGCTGTCTGAAAAAGCTGAATCAGTTAAAGAAATAAATAGAATAAAACAACAAAACCTACCTTGTAGTGTAAGTAAACTTAATTCTTTTATGTACAAAAGATCAATGACACAAGAAACAACATGAGCCTGAGTTACAGAGTATCTGCAATCACACACACACACACACACACACACACACACACACACACACACACACACACACACACAGACACACACACAGAGACAGAGGAAACTGGAAATCAATTGCAATTATTTGAATTGTTCAGAGTGAAGGTTGGAGTCGGAGTGCAGTCCACACTGCTGATGTTAGGTCCCAGTTTGGACTCACACAACCACAAAATAAATGTGCATGGCCGTCAGCTGTGACAAACACACACACACACACACACACACACAAGACACACAGACACCCCCCCCCCCCCCCTTGATCTCCTGTAATGTATGACCTATACAGTTATGTATAGCCTGTAATGGACTATACCTATAATCCTATAACATAGAAAGTGTTCAGTTTAATTTACATTGACCGAAAAACAGCAAAGTAGAAGTGACTAGAATTAATTAGTATTAATTTATTAAATGGTATACAATGCAAAATTTACAGTACAGGTAATTTCGGCACACTTAAATGTCACCCGGCTGTGATTGACAAACGGTATGTTTGCTCATTCTTTTTAGACACTCGGCCCTTACTTGAAGATTTGAGAATTCATGACGAGTATATTTCTTAAACTGTACTAGCTTTAACCAAGTTCATTAATGTAAATGTATATGGACTGTTTTTGTATAATGCTTTTCTAGTCTTAAAGGTCCCATGGCATGAAACTGTCACTTTATAAGGTTTTTGTAAACATTAATATGAGTCCCCCCCAGCCTGCCTATGGCCCCCCAGTGGCTAGAAATGGTGATAGGTGTAAACCGAGCCCTGGGTATCCTGCTCTGCCTTTGAGGAAATGAAAGCTCAGATGGGCCGATCTGGAATCTATTACCTTGACAGACTGCATCATCTTCAAGCTTCTCTCAACCTCCTTGTTATTTGTGTCTAAGCTTTAAAAAAAAATATATATATATATATATTCTGGCAGGTCTACGCTCCATCGCACCCGTGGGTGACACACAGTATGTGGGGCATTTGCAGCTTGTGTAACACAAAACTAACATCTCAAATAAATGGCTGTGTGCTTCAACAGATTGTGGCTCTCACCATTTTTATCATCCCTGCTTTACAGAATGTTTAGAAACATTTTGTTGTGTGCCGTGTTCCGCATCGCAGCACATTTCACATTATGCACATTATAGATGCATGAATATTCATGTGTGCAATTTTCAAGATGCAGTGACACAAACGTCCAGTACAGTTTCTTTGTCTGCGGCTGCTTTGTTCTCGCAGGCGTCCTTGCTGTCTCATATCAACACCTGTCTGCTGTGGGTTATTTATTACAGTCTTGGATCTGGTCATCAAAGGTCATAACTCACATAGTAGGAATAAATTAACTGCATTCATATCACATTATGTCTCAAAATGAAACCAGTGCTTTCTTTCGTTTCTGTTGCTTTCATTTCCTGTTTCTTCTGTTGTAAAATCTGCATTTAAACCTCTGCAAACAGTTTCCATCGTACTTCTCTTAGGATGCATACTGTACAGTATTTATGTTTTATGAATAAGGGGCAGCTGTGGCTCAGTGGTAGAGCGGTCGCCTGCCAATCGCAAGGTTGGTAGTACAGCCCTGCTGTCCCATGTAGAACCGTCCCTGATGCTGCGTCATCGGCGTGTAAATGTGTGTGAGTGTTTATCTGATGAGCAGGTGGCACCTTGTACGGCAGCCTCGCCACAGTGTATGAATGTGTGTGAATGGGGAATGGTTCCTGTATGATGTAAAAGTGCTTTGAGTAGTCGTTAAAGGTCCCTTCTCTTTTATATAGACCTCAGTGGTCCCCTAATACTGTATCTGAAGTCTCTTTTATATAGACCTCAGTGGTCCCCTAATACTGTATCTGAAGTCTCTTTTATATAGACCTCAGTGGTCCCCTAATACTGTATCTGAAGTCTCTTTTATATAGACCTTAGTGGTCCCCTAATACTGTATCTGAAGTCTCTTTTATATAGACCTTAGTGGTCCCTAATACTGTATCTGAAGTCTCTTTTATATAGACCTTAGTGGTCCCCTAATACTGTATCTGAAGTCTCTTTTATATAGACCTTAGTGGTCCCTAATACTGTATCTGAAGTCTCTTTATATAGACCTTAGTGGTCCCTAATACTGTATCTGAAGTCTCTTTTATATAGACCTTAGTGGTCCCTAATACTGTATCTGAAGTCTCTTTTATATAGACCTTAGTGGTCCCCTAATACTGTATCTGAAGTCTCTTTTATATAGACCTTAGTGGTCCCCTAATTCTCAGGACGGGCAAAGCAGAAATGGGGAGGTAACCTTTCCCCTTATGACCTCATAAGGGGCAAGATTCCAGATTGGCCCATCTGAGCTTTAATTTTCTCAAAGGCGGAGCAGGATACCCAGGGCTCGGTTTACACCTATCACCATTTCTTTCCACTGGAGGACCATAGGCAGGCTGGGGGAACTCATATTAATGTTAAAAAAAACTCATAAAGTGAATTGTTTACGCCATGGGACCTTTAAGTTTAGCACACAAAATATGAGTGTTTTGCTGCAAGGAAAGTTACGATTAGGCATCAAAATGACTAGTTATGATTAGGAAAAAGATCAGGTTTTGGATTAAAACACACTTAAAGAACACATATTTCCTGGGTGAAAGACTCCCGGGTTGCAAACTCTGTTCTCTGGCTTTAAAGTCCTGTATGTTAACGCCGACCCATCGACCCCGACCTCCTCTTTCCACCGTCAATGTTGTGCATACAGCAACAAAAGCGGAATGGTTACGAATTACAGTGCTTAACTTTTGGAGCTACAGCGGTCTCCTAGTTTCGTAAGATATCATACTCCTTGGTGTGTTCATTTTCATCCAATATCATTCATGAGACTGTGCCCAACCCCCGTGGAGCCTAGGGATAGACAATTATTATGTTTATTATGTCTGAACAGCTAGTATCGGCCGATCCCTAGTGGAGCCGATCTCTCAGCAGCAGGAGGCCATCACACCTTCTGCTCACCTTCATTTACATGTTCTTTCCCTCCAATGTCCTAATGTTAAAGAGCTCCCGCAGGTTTCCTGTGGACTGGCTCTCCCCCAGGCTGAGCGGTGGATCCATCTTTTTAGGGGCCTCCTCTGGCTGGCCAATGGGCCATTAAATTGAAAGTGAAATTAATAGAGAGATGTAGAGGAAGGAAAAGCTCCATTGTCCTCTCAGTTGGGAAGCAGCTCAACAGATGGAGTCATCTGGGCTTAAAATTATTATTTCTTTATATTTGACATTCATAAAAGCATAAGCAGAACACACACACACACAGTTCAGCATGCCGAGATTGCTTCCATCCACATAAAGGGTATCAAACAAAGCATTTAGAGCTGTTCTAAACAATTACAGATGATACAAATGTACAATTAATTGCCTCAGAAATAATTGTAATTAACAATATGATTGTCTCTTTAGTTTCTTTTAGTTTTAGTCTCTTTTAGCTGAGAGAACTAGACCTAGTGCATCTAATGATATGATGCCAAAGGGGCATACAACACAAGTCCTGAGAGAATAAACCAGTGACACCAAGACTACCAAGCGCCAAAGGCACCTGACCAAGCGTTGCTTTTTGACACAATCAGAGTAAGATGGAAGAATGTGTTGATTTGAAGGTGCGCTGAGTTGCTGCATCGCAGGCATGTCTCCTTGATCCGCTAGCTGCCTGCCCCCTGAACACACCGTGAAAAAGCCCGGTCTCGGGAGACAACACAGGGGTCTTGAACATCAAACACTAGGGACACAGGCTGTGCACCAAAATACAACAAAGGGATTAGTGACAGTTTGTCAATTAGGCATGAAAGTTACGAAGAGACATGGGGGGAGGGGCAAGCTTGCTCCGTTTAGTTTGGTATTTCCTTGGAACGTCAACAGAAGACACGTCATGCAGGAACTCATAGTGCACCTTTAACTGGATTAATGCTACTAGCAACTGCGTGGACAAGGGGTGAGGGTGGTGCGCAATCACCGAAAGCTTGCGTAATGTGTTGTACTTTGAATTCCTCATGGGGGTGACAGAAACTACGCACTATAGCTTTAAGGTTGCTGGTATTGGTATCCTAGCATTAGAAATGAAACCCAGCCCTATTCAGCTCTCTCTTTTTTAAGAAAGAAATTAGTGCCCAAATGGCTCTTTTTGCATTAAGGGTGTGAATCTTCACAATTTAGATTACGATTATCCTGTCAACGATTCCAACCGATTCGATATCACGATGCATCGCAATGCGTATCAGTTGTCAGATATACACTAAGTCCCCTTTTTTTATTGTTTCTGCCTTTAAAAAAGCCACTTCCTGACTACAGCAGACAACAGACTCAAAGCAAAATCAAAACAAGCAGCAATTGGAAAAGCAACATCAGTAGTTCATGGTCTGTTACTGCATCGATGCAGAATTGTCCAGGTCCGCATCGCAATGCTAGTTTGCAGTTAAAAAGGCTGTCTATTTTAACAAAGAAGGAGACATTTTTTACATACATTTCTTTATTACTAGAAACTGAATTTGAATAAAGCAATAATAGTCCCAGTTCTTATCTTTGGCCGGCGGTGGCAATGACTAACAGGCAATAGCGTTCCAGCTAATGTCTCCGTCTTATCTACAAACTGGAGAAGTGTCTTAGGTTGCATGTTAGAACAAAAATACACTAGGTTAATATTGTACTGCCTAGCAGCGGGTTGTTTTAACACATCACACTACGAGATTTGCAGGAAAGGCCATATGTCTTGAATGAACCTGTTTCCCTGCAGTGCAGACATTTTTTTCTTAAATTGATTTGATGGCTGTTTATGTATTTGTTATCATTTTATAGCTGAGTATGTACAATGTTCTGGGCCCTGTAGATAGTAATTCTCTATGGGCCCCACCCCACATCCACAGCGATTCATTCAGGCAACTTTTTGGGCCCTCATCACATAAGGGCCCTACTCAGTCCCCTTTACACCCCCGAGTATGTACATGTCTCACAAATCTTATTTAATTTTACTTTGTATAATTTATTTTCTCTTTATTTACTCTCAAGCTGTGGAATTCACTACCAGACCACATCAGACACTGTGACTTAATTACTTTCTTAAGAAACAGACTTAAAACATATCTGTTCAAGATGGCTTATGGGATGACTTTTATTTTTTTATATTTATTTCATTTTAATTTTATTTTGATAACTATAATTTTTCATGACATTCGACGATTGTTTGTGAAGTGACCTTGGGTGTCATGAAAGATTCTTTCAATAAAAAATTGTATTATTATTATTATTATTATTATTATTATTATTTCTTTGTTTTTAATATTTCGTTAAGGTCCATTGCTAGGGAATGTTTGTTTTTTGTGTTGTCTTCCTCAGTGTAATCAAACCTTCAGAGTCAATTATCTCCATCTCCCTCCGTCCAGCTCCAACCTGTCAGAGGATCAGAGGAGCGCCCCCCCCCCCTCCGGCTCTCATTAGCTAATTGAAATGGCCGTGGCTGGGAATGGGAGCAATGTGTCGGCTTAACGAGGGAGCCGTTTAGAAGTGATTTGGGAGGGAGGGACCGTCCTTTGAAGAAACCAAGCCGAGCGTAAAAATGAAAAGGATTCTCTGGAAACACATTTCAGGTGTAACCAGTGACATTCACACTTCTTATAAAAGGGATAAAGCCAGAGCCTAATCCCCTCTTTCTTGGTTTAAGGTGCATTCCAAGCGGAGACAGTGAACTTCAGCACAGCACACAATGCCCCATGAATCCTCTATGTACAGTAGGTGTTTTCACCCATAAATTACCAGATTATTATGTATTTATAACAGCTGAATATTAACTTAGGACTTGTTCACAAGCAACCAAACATTATGTAGCATAATATCTTTTTTCGTTTCATGTTGCATATAATGTCGAGAGCATCGAAATGCAAAAACCTTTCAATGCTTTAACATTCACACACAGATGGTGGTTGTACTATACTGGTGGGGACGCTGTGTCGACTTAGATCTTTTCCCAAGAGCCGTATTTAAACCTGAACATTAACCGTTAAATGTCAAAGCCCAGACTTAACCCTGATCTTTTCGTTGCCATAATTCATTAATCCTGAACTGAACCTCTATTGGTACCCAGATGCAACTGTACCGCAGATGAAAGTAATTGATTTTTTTTTTAGAATTTAGAGTTGTTTCTATCTTTTACTACCACACTTGATGTGGACTCGATGTGTAAGTCCTAATGATGATCAATGTGGTAACAGTGGAGATGTGTTATCATCTCCACTAAGGAGGATTGGTTTTCTGTTTGCTTTGTTTGTCTGTCTGTCAGCGAGATTACGGAAAAACTACTTGGCCGGTTTTTATGAAACTTGGTGGGAATGTGTACCATGGGACGGTGGTCTGCGCTGCCCGAGTGCCCTTTTTAGTTTTTCATCTGCATTCCCTGAGCAGTGTATAATAATGCAGCAAAAGGGAAGCCAGCAACAAAGCATGTTAGAGAGTAGAAGCAAAGAAACAAAGAAATGACTGACAAAACAACACAAAATGTCCAGAATGAAAGTAGTTTGGTGAACCTCTAGAACACAAAGACACGAAGATATTCATTGGCTTTTAACTTTATTAATACAGTTCAGCCCAAAAAGACTTTTACCACAACATGATTGAAATCACAAAAATTGTCTGCAGCGGCCATGCAAGGATAGTGGAATGCACTGTGTGTGTGTGTGTGTGTGTGTGTGTGTGTGTGTGTGTGTGTGTGTGTGTGTGTGTTGTGACAGATACTGAGGGATGAAAAGCTGGAAAGCTGCAGAAGAGAAGAGGAAAAAGCAATTAAAGCATCTTCGCTCAAGTCACCGCTCACCTTGTCTCACGGGACAGAGCGAGCGCGCACACACACACACACACACACACACACACACACACACACACACACACACACACACACACACACACACGCGGTCCACCCAGGGGAAAATGAGCTGATTAGGGGTGTCAGACAGGTTTATTAGGTCTGTGTGGACGAATGTGTGTGTCTGTCAGTGGTCACTGTCAGACAGCCGCCGCACAGCGCGCAGCACAGCTGGGTCATCGTGCTTATAATTAAGATAAGAGGAAGAGGCTGCTGCCATCGCTTCAACTTTCATTTCTATTACCTCCCCCTCTCTTTGTCTGCTTCTTCTCCTCCTCTTCCTCCCCCCTCTCTCGTTCTCCCAGCCGTGTTGTGAGTGCAGGGGGCCGCTGGTGACTAGTTACAGGTTACCTCAGACAGGTTACACAGGCGCCGGTCATCAGATAACCCTGAGAGAAAAGCGCTTCCTCTGGAGAGGCTGCGGGTGTTAATGGTCCTCACAAAAAAGAAGAGAGAAAGAGACCACGGGAAATAAAGACAGAGAGACCGGAAGAATGACAAAGAAACAAAGAGAGATTGAAAGAAGGTAAAGAGATACATACTAATGAATGCAGAAAGACAAAAAGAAAGAAAGAAAAGTATTGAAAGCAAGAGACAGAAAGACAATGAAACAGAATGATGGATGGAAATTAAGGAAAAAGACAGAAAAGAAAGAGAAATGGAGACAAAGAGAAGACAAACACAAAAAACTAAAAGAAAAGAAGAAAGAAAGAAAATGATTGAAAGAGAGAGACAGAAAGCCAAGGAAACACAAAATGACGGATGGAAATTTAGGTAAAGACAGAAAAGAAAGAGAACATAAAAGACTTAGAGACAGAAAATACAGCCAGAAAAAATAGAACACGTAAAAAGAAAGACGGAAGAGAAGAAGGAAGACAAGAGGGCAAAAGTGTATGTGACCAAACAATATGTGACTATGTGGCTGTATGAACAGTTCCTGTATATTACTGTACAGAATGTGACTTTAACTGTGAGTATATGGGACCGTATGTAACTGTATGTGACCGTATGTAACTGTACGTGACCATAGTATGTGAGTGTGTATATGACTGTATGTGACTTTATGTGACAGTATGCGCCTGTATACGCCTGTGTTTGACTTTATGCGACCAATGTGAGTGTACGTGGCTGTGTGTGACTGTATGTGACTGTATGTGGCTGTATGTGACTGTATATGGTTGTATGTGACTGTATGTGGCTGTATGTGACTGTATGTGACTGTATGTGGCTGTATGTGGCTGTATGTGGATGTATGTGACTGTATATGGTTGTATGTGACTGTATGTGGCTGTATGTGACTGTATGTGACTGTATGTGGCTGTATGTGGCTGTATGTGAGTGTACGTGGCTGTATGTGACTGTATGTAGCTGTATGTGACTGTATGTGACTGTATATGGCTGTATGTGACTGTATGTGGCTGTATGTGACTGTATGTGACTGTATGTGGCTGTATGTGACTGTATGTGGCTGTATGTGACTGTATGTGACTGTATGCGGCTGTATGTGGCTGTATGTGACTGTATGTGGCTCTATGTGACTGTATATGGCTGTATTTGACTGTATGTGACCAATGTGACTGCATGTGAGTGTATGTGACGGTGGGGATATATGTGAGTGTATGTGACTGTATGCGACTGTATGTGACTTTATGTGACTGTATGTGGCTGTATGTGACTGTATGTGACTGTATGTGGCTGTATGTGGCTGTATGTGAGTGTATGTGACTGTATGCGGCTGTATGTAAGTGTATGTGAGTGTATGTGGCTGTATGTGAGTGTATGTGGCTGTATGTGACTGTATGTGGCTGTATGTGAGTGTATGTGGCTGTATGTGACTGTATGTGACTGTATGTGACTGTATGTGGCTGTATGTGACTGTATGTGGCTGTATGTGACTGTATGTGGCTGTATGTGACTGTATGTGACTGTGGGGATATAAGTGACTGTATGTGAGTGGATGTGAGTGGATGTGAGTGTATGTGATTGTGGGGATATATGTGACTGTATGTGAGTGTATGTAGCTGCATGTGAGTGTATGTGGCTGTGACTGTATGTAGCTGCATGTGAGTGTATGTAGCTGTATGTGACTGTATGTAGTTGTATGTGACTGTATGTAGCTGTATGTAGCTGTATGTGAGTGTATGTGACTGTATGTGCCTGTATGTGATCAATGTGACTGTATGTGCCTGTATTTGACTGTATGTGACCAATATGACTGTATGTGAGTGTATGTGCCTGTATGTGACTGTATGTGAGTGTATGTGCCTGTATGTGACTGATGGGACTCTATGGGTGACAATAAGAAAAAACGTTTGTGAGACTGTGAGCAGCTCTGGAAGCGCTGCTGTGGTGGTTCTCTGTCCTGGGCTGTAAGAGTGGTGTCCTCCCACCATGCAGTTTTATCTAAATTGTAATCTTAATTGTGTCCTCCAGAAGAGCTGGACTCTGAAAACCTGCACAGAGCCTCAGTGAAGCCACTTAAACGTGCATAAATCAATTTGTGTGATACTAAAATTGGATAACATGACTGTGTTGTGTGAAATTCTCCAGTCCTGTTGAACCTACTGAGAATCAACAACTCCGAAGATGTAAGCCTCAATTTGGATCATTGATTCATTTTGTAAAGCTCCCATTTTGTTAAGCCCCTAAAAAATGACTTGTACATTGAGTTGTTATTAAAGAAAATAGAATAACATGAATGCAATAGTTTGTGTATTTGTCTAAAGACATTTTATGCTTGTGAAGTAGATTTTGGAGCATTTTTGCCCCATCATGGTGAAAAGATAAACCACACAATGCAACTTTGTAAATAGTCTGTTCATTATTCTGTATATCATAAATATGTACAGTGTGTATTTCTGTGGTACTGAGCATTTGGAGTTGTGGAAAGCAAATCTCCGGTCATGCTAGTGATATTAAATGCAAATCAGCATGATAACACGCTGTTAGGGATAATTCTAAAGAATTACCCCTTTTGGTTTGCTAACCACACTATATGTTTCCAGATCTCAGACAGAAAACAGGAGACTGAAATTAAATGCTGAAAATACCTGCCGGCAAGTGAAGCCTCAGAATCGTCTCATCAGACAGACCGGAGCACATAGTGAGATTTATGGTGTGGGTGTGGTGTTTGCGGTGAAACAGTGGAGAGTATACAAGGTGATTTCACTCAAGCTAGAAACTACAGATTAACATATACACATTTGCACGTACTCAAACACATAGACACACAGATAGACACATAGACACATACACTAGTACACACACATACACACACAGACAGGTAACATACAGACAGATAACATACAGATACACATACACACAGATACACATACTGTTGGAATTTAAAATTGTATATGTGCTTAAACATTGTGGGTGATTTGCATTATACATTCAAGCTAAAAGGTAAAAGCATTATTTCAACATAAATGAAGACATGTGGGTCATGCATTAAGTTTGTTGTTATAAAGGAAGGGGAGAGCTGCGACAGCTCGATCCAGGTAACTTTGTCTCTAGGATATCCTATGTAATAAATGGATTCACATATCAACATTTGAGATTATGGCTACTAATTGAATGAACCCTGAGAATGGAGCAGGATTTAGCTCCAACAATACACACACATACACACAGATACACAGATACACAAAGACCTACACACCGAAACCCAAAACCTGTGTTTCTTGTGTTAGTCTTCTCAAGGTTACAGACCATATTTGGCATAGAAAAGTAAGCTTGACCCAGGACAGAATGCTCTTATCACATGCATGAAAACCTTAAACTATATATGAACTTTTGTATCACACAAACTGGCTGCTTAGAAAAATCGCAGGCCTCCTAACGTGCTCATAACTCATAAATGGGGTTAAACACAGTGCATCTAGTTGCTTTAATACCAGCAAGGATTTTCTAACACATTATAAGCATATGTTAACTATAATAAAATCCCTAACATACGCACACAATGAAGATGCTAATATGCTAATAACGTTTCATTGAATGAATGCTAATATGCTAATGTTTAGCAGGTATACTGTTTTATACTGTTATACTGTCTGTTATACCTTTCCTTTTTAAAGCACTCCTGTGGGTTAGATTTCCGCCACCGCTACTAACAAAATCAAAATATCATACCAAGCTAAAATCAGGGCGGCCTCGGTGTTCTCCAAGTTAAATGTAAGACATGTTGCTTTATTAAAGGGTGGAAATAAACAACATATATCGTCATTGTCGGTTTGGAGGACTTGTTACTGTCTAAGATTAGCGTGTTAGCTAAGGTGAGCAGATTTCTCAGACAACATCCGGGGACATTTTCAGCTCAGAAGCGTAAATACCTCCAAAACACGTCATGATTTTAATTTTTGTAAAACTTAAAACGGGGACACTAGACCTAGAGCTGAGTATCGGATACAATATAAACTATTGAGGAAAGATTTTCCTTTGACATTGATGCAGTATGAAACGAGATCGCTGCAGTCGGCAGCAGAGAAACAAGCTACAATGGAAGTTAATGGGATAATTGTCCAGCTTGTATTTACGTTCATAAAGTGCTCGTTTTGCTGCTGACAGACTCAGATTAATATTCTAAGTGTCTGATAACATTATGGAAAGGATTTCTAAGGAGGCTGACCTTTCTGTTAAAAATTAAGATCATTTTTTAAAACATAAAAGTCCACCAGACTCCATGTAAATAATCAGTGATTTTAGCGTGTATAGAGCAGCATATCTCCACCAGACTCCATGTAAATAATCAGTGATTTTAGCGTGTATAGAGCAGCATATCTCCACCAGACTCCATGTAAATAATCAGTGATTTTAGCGTGTATAGAGCAGCATATCTCCACCAGACTCCATGTAAATAATCAGTGATTTTAGCGTGTATAGAGCAGCATATCTCCACCTGACTCCATGTAAATAATCAGTAATTTTAGCATGTATAGAGCAGCATATCTCCACCAGACTCCATGTAAATAATCAGTGATTTTAGCGTGTATAGAGCAGCATATCTCCACCAGACTCCATGTAAATAATCAGTGATTTTAGCATGGTAAAATACGGCTTTCTAAAACATCTCTGAGCTCTGAGCAGCGCTGCTCGATCGGCTCCGTTTGGTCAGAGTTTTCTTTCTTTCATTCCAGTGAAAACCGGGGACATTTCCGGGGACAGGTCACCAAAATTGGGGACTGTCCCCGGAAACCGGGGATGTCTCGTCACCCTAGTGTTAGCATGGTAGCATTATGGTAAATAGCACTACACACAATGATCGAGTTTGATTTTCCCATATCACATCATGGGGCGTTGGTGGAATCAGAGCGGCACTAAGACCTGGAACCATAAAGAAGCAGGAATATTCTAAAAAATTAATTTCAGATGCAACTGATAACATTCAGACATCGCATAAACTGATAAACCCTAATCCTCTATTTTTCCAGCACAGTGGTTTGGTCCCCCTCTCTGTCTGTGGCAGTAATGAACTTTAAAAATGTGTGAGTGAATCGCCACGTTCGGTTAAAGCAGGGGTCTTCTTTGTTTTCAAGGACCCCTAAGATGAAAGAGGGACCGACTAGGGACCCCTTACTAGTTTGTACATATATTGTATACAATTGAGTTGCATATTAAACTGGACCGGATGGATGTAAATGAATAGATATGGATTATGTATGCAAAATGTGCCCACATTATGAAAAAAAAATCACTTTTTCTGGGATTTGGGGTGTTATTTTGTGTCTCTGGTGCTTCCACATGCATACACACTTGGAAAAAAAAACATCCATGCTGTTCTGAGTGAGATACGGTTTCTGAATGTCCTCTGCCTTCAGTCTCCAGGGTGAGTCTGCTCAACATCTGCACGGTATATTTAGCTAATACCACATCAGCTAGCTGTTTCTCCAACTTCAGTAGTACGAGGCAGGATTAGCCGGGAGATGTTAGTAGTTCTATACAATTTCTTTTGTAGCTCTCACCATCAAAAAACATGTACTAGCTTCTCCAGTCAGTGCCCTTGAGCAAGGCCCTGGCTCAGATCTGGAGTTGGTCCCCGGGCGCTGTGATTGGCTGCCCACTGCTCCCTTGAGGGATGGGTTAAATGCAGGGAATGGATTTTGCTACATGTATGTGTATGGGACGGTAAAAGTACCTTTACCTTACCAGTGTTTTGCCATTGAGACTGAGGTGGGCAACCGCTAGCAGCGCTAGCTTCTAGCTAGTAGCTGTGTACTGCGCATGTGTGACTCCCAACACAGATGGGATAGAAGTGAGATGTCTCACTCTGTAGCTAAAACAGAGAGCTCAACACACTGGGTGAAAAGAGGAGCTGCAGCAATGTGCAGTACAACAAAAACCAATCAAAATATGATGTTTTTTTGAAAATGAAACCATGTAAACCTATTATGGTACAACCTCAAAACACAATTATGAACCTGAAAATGAGCAGAATATGGGTGCTTTAAATATACATGTGGAAAGGCCAGTGAATCCCTGAGCTGAGCTGCAAGGCTACCATAGCGGCTACCGTTTTTAACCTTTATTTATTCGGGGAAGGTTCACAGATATGTCTTTTCCACCAAGGCTAACCAGGTGCTGGTTCTGGGCTGGTGCTATAGCCAGTTCGGTGCTGGTTCTACTCGCCAATTATCTAAGAACCAGCTCGATTTTCCACAGCCTGAGAGCCAGAGCAGGGCTACGTTACAACGTCACTGTAAGTACCTCCGTTGTCATAGCAACGCGTCATGACAATCAACAATAATGGAGGACTACATCCCGAAACTTTTGCTCATGGCTTTAAAAATTCACCCTGAAATTCAAAGACAGGCCTTGACAGCTATTTGTGACCGCTATGGACCGAGGACACGTTCAAGAAGAAAGATAATTATCTCGCATGATTTAACTTTTATTATTATCTTTTGCTAGCTTGCGAAGGCAACATCAGTAGCGTCAAGCAAAACACCGTTAGGGTGAACAGACGGCCCGGTTTGACCGGGGCGGTCCCAATTTTCCAGACAAAAAGCCTACCGGGACCCGCTCCCAGCACCTGACGTAACCGGTTCTTATCTCTAGACCAGCGCTGAGTTGGTGCTGAGTTGGAACCCGTTTTCTTGGCCCAGAGCCAGGTTTATTTGTGTGGAAAAGCAAAGAACCGGTTCAATATTTGGCACTGACTCCGAACCAGCACCAGAACTGCCTTGGTGGAAAAGACATATAAGAGGCAGCCTCTCTTCTGCAGGAACGCCCGGATCACATTCACACACTTCCACTTTCATACCTGGAAGCTGCCGGTGCAACCACAGTCTGACCACCTCAGTGGGGGTAATGAGGGAGAGACAAGTGCTGCTCTTTCATTTTATCCTGTCGGTCTGGGGATTGTCAAGCTCGCTTCTTTAACCTTTAGGCCACCACTGCCATTAGTAAGCTTATTTTCAATTTGTAAATTAAATGTTTTATTTTCACAGGCCAATACAACTTTGCTATCCATATGTTGGATTCATATTGATGTATATTTTCATTTTACATAATTTAAAGCCCCCCCCCCCCACCCCCTGCATTACCTCCCCTAGGGGTCATGGACCATATGTTGAATACCTCTGGTTTAAAGGAATGGCCATTTGTATTTCAATTACTCCCCCCCCCCCCTGTGTGACTTTGAATCCTTTGAGAAAAGTTTGTTTTTCTCGCGTGCCTGCGCAGAGAAGGAAGAGAATAACAAAAGAAACTGAGAAGTGTTGATGAACTGACATTATCACTCCATGATTCTTGGTTCTTGGATTTTTCGACCGCTGTGGAAGCATGCCAGAAAAAACCACTTTTCTTCAGGAATTGAAGGTAACACAGACTAAGGACTTTCTATACAAATGCTTGTTTCAAATGTGTAAGAATTGCTTTTACTGAGAAGAATTTTGAATGAGTTTATACAGGCTTATTTTGTTTTTTATTTATAATTATGAGACACATTTCAAATTCTTGGCATAAATACCAGAATAACCTTTTGACACCGACATATACAAGACAATTTCCCCACGCTGTAATTGTCTTAATGACACACTAAGAGTTTGCTGAAGGATCTGTGAGATCTAAGCTAAACTCAACACACTCTCCTTGCATTACACACGCCCCCGGCAGCGAGGTTTTTTACTCTCTTCACTGTGCAAACACGACAGGGTTCAAACAGGCCAGACAAGTAAACGGAGCTGTGTGCCGCCGAAAATGACTTCCCCGGCTCGCTAATTGGCTCAACTTGTCCACACTGAGAGCACTCAACTCACGTAATTACTCTCAGGGCTTGTTCAAGCGGCGACAGAAATGGAATTCATGATTGAATGCAATTATTCCCCCGAAGCTGGAATCTCAGCAGCTATTTGACTTTGTCACTTTGATAGTGTTATTTTGTTTTTTTTGACACACTCCGTTTTACATCCGGCACACGTCCGCCGCTCTGCCGTCGTCAAACAAAGAGAGGCCAGAGGAGCGCTCTGTCTCTCCCGCCGCCTCCGTCTCCCTCGCTCTGCACACCTTTCAGCGGCGTGATAAATGAAACGTGTAACTCATTTATCACCGCTGATGTCACTTTACTTAAGACCTGATTTTAATGCTGACCTAGTGGAAAAGACATCTCTGTGGAAAAGAGAGGAGGAAAAAAAAAGGCAGAGGGAGAAGCAGCTTGCAGGACAACCTTGAAATGCCTGTCCCTGTCAGGTGTGTGTGTGTGTGTGTGTGTGTGTGTGTGTGTGTGTGTGTGTGTGTGCTTAATGGGGTGATATTGGACTATTTAAACCATTAGCGCTGATCTTTCTGTCACAGGCGTTAGTTCAACTCTGCAGCTTTTGATTCATTTCAGAGGTATCGTACTCTCTCTCCCTGTCATTGTGTGCGTGTGTGCATGTGTGTGTGTGTGTGTGTTGATCTGATTTACATATGGACATTTTGCTGAACACACACATGTTGTCAGCAAACCACTTCAAGCTCGCACCTGGAGTTTTATCTTTGCCGTGTACTGTATTGTCTCTACTGTTCCAGCCAATCAGTTTATTCCATTTATGTTTTTAATGCTATTGAAAACAAAATGTTGGTTTGTGCAGGATGTCCTTTATCACACTAATGACGATTCTCTCAAACCAATCCTTGGTCTACAGTGCTCTCCACCTTCTAACATAGGATCAGCTGACCGATACCTTGACCCTTGTGTTGTCCTTCGGGTCCCAGAGACCCCCCTGTATTCAATTGTATTTCTCAGCTACTGTGGCCTCGGCCTCCGTGGTCCCGAGACCCATCCTGCACTCAAATGTGTAACCTAATCTCGTCCTCCAGAGTCTCAGAGTCCCGATGGTCGAGGAGGGAGTAGTGAAACACAAGTATAATCACATAAAAAAACAAGGGTCACCGAGACATGAAATGAAAAAGGCCCCGGGAACCCGGGGACCCCGGAGCACAACGGCAGGCTAATACAAAATGTAATCAAACTAAATAAGTCCCCGTGACACGAAAGGACAACATAAGGGTTAAAGTAGGATGAGACCTCACCCCCCCCCCCCCTCCGCCCATATACCCCAATACCAAACTCCTTCCTTCACACATTGCAAAACGCTTTGTTTGCATCACGTAAAACTGCAGTAATCCACGAGTATTTCCCTACCCGGTCCTCCAGGTACCTGCACAGACTTTTTTGCTTGTTAGCGACGTGTTCATCACCTGATCATCAGAGGAGGACTCCTGCAGCCAATCACCATGAACCGTTTTCACTGTCTAGACCAATGTTTCCCAAACTTAGGGTCGGGACCCAAAATGGGTCGCAGACCCGTTTTATTGGGTAAAATGCATATCAATCTTATGTGAATGAGCGTTCCTTTTTCCTACACCGGTCTGGTCAGCTCAGATGCTGTGGGGTACATTAGCATTTTAAATAATATTTTTGTGTGTCAGTTCATTTGTGAAGGCGTTGCTAGCTAGCTAACATGTCGTTGTTAGCCGCTGTTGTGTTTGTGTTACTCGAGCGTGTGAGACTAATGTAATGGGAACAAGTGAGAGTGGTTGTTTTTTAATGATTCTCCTCGTTATCTATCGGCATTCAAAGGGAACCGAGCAGCGCTGAAGGCATCGTTATAATGGAATAAATATACTTCACATGCATTTAAGTTCATAGTTTCTTCCGTCTTTTGTCCACAGTTTAAAAATGTAGATGTTACAATGATTCATGGTGTATTTTTGTAAATTTTGGTCCCGGGGAGACACCAAATTTCTCTTTTGGGTCTTGAGCTGAAAAAGTTTGGGAACCACTGATCTAGACTATAACTAGTGAGAGTGAGAGTCTGCTCTTGAGACTTTGCTCATCAATTCGGGACAACTGCTTGGATTTCGGGACTGTCCCGAATTTTCTGTCTGGTAACCATCACGTTGTCTACTACGTATTTATACGCATATCGGATCGTGCAGAGAGCACAGAGGCTTACATACCTGTTCCACCTCGAGGGTACAAACCTTACAAAGCAAACCTTAGTGTGGCCCTTTGAGGTCATTTTTCCTCAATAAAAGTAAAACCATCATCATAATGGAAATGAAATCGCTGCATTCTTAATTTTACTTAAACATCGGACTCTTGAACGTACCGCAGCCATCAGATACATGGTGTGGGGTAAAAAGTACAATATTGTAGGGCTACAACTAACGAAAATGGTGAAAAATGTGGATCACTGTTACCCAAAAGGCCCAAGGTTGACGTCCTCAAATGTCTCGTTTTGTACACAACTCAAAGATATTCAGTTTACTGTCACAGAGGCGAGAAGAGACCAGAAGATATTCACATTTAACAAGCTGACATCAGAGAAATCTTACTTTTTTTCATTGTAAAAAAGACTCAAACCGCTCGATTGCTTCTCAAAAGTAATTGCCGATTGAATTCATCGTTGCATCTCTACGATATTCCTCTCTGAAATGCACACGTTGGTACAGAACACGTGAGTGGTGCAGTGCATCGCTGCTTATGGGACGTGTTGGATCCTCATAATGGATTCAGAAAGAAAAGAAAAAGAAAGTGAGAGTGTGAACAGTTACTCTAACGCCCCCCCACCCCCCCTCCTCCCCTCTCTCTCTCTCTCTCTCTCTTTGTCCCTCTCTCCCAACTCAGTAGCTGATTCTGATCCTCCCCACCGGCCAGCCTTTCCGTGTGTGTGCGTGTGTTTCTCTGGTTATTAAGCTGCTGTCAGTGGGAGGTATGGAGCTCCATCCATTAACCCTAATCACCTCTGGGCCCCTGGCCACCCGCTGCATGCACACACACACACACACATACACACACACACACACACACACACACAGGACGTCTTGTGGTACATACGCTGCTCTGATGGAGGGCATCTTCTGCACTACTGGGGTGGCTGTCCGCCTGCACACTTGTTACAAACACATGCACGTTATACGGTGTATATACTATATACTGTAGCAACATACAGTGTAATGTACACACTGATGCATTCATGCGTGTACAGTACAGTACAGTACAGGGCAGTACCGGGTGGCGCGGCCGGTTGGCCCTCTTTGTTCTGAAAATAAGTGCATTTTTTTTTTAAATAAGATCAAAAGTTTTGTGCAAGCATTGTGGGTTTTTTTCATAATATATTGTAAAGTTTCTTCCCTGATAGAATCAGATTGATTTGTCTATGTTTTTTTCTTTCAGAGTTTGTTCTTTCGAGATGAATGAAACTAAACAACATTTGAAAATGTGTGTGTGCGTGTGTGTGTGCGTGTGTGTGTGTGTGTGTGTGTGTGTGTGTGTGTTTGATAGGGATAATCATACCTGTTATTATTATGGCCAAAAGTAGCATTGTATCATTCAGCCCTGGTCTCTACTACATTCATCCACAGAGACACTCGTGTTCCTAACAGGAGCATGTTTCTGACAGATGTTGGATGTTACGCAGTACGTCTATAACCATTTTACTGCACGTGTCATGTGTAGCATTTCCACACACACACACACACACTGAAGTGTCCTTGAGAGAGAAGAGAGAGAGAGGGAGGCCGACATGGGACAAAGAAAAGGTGAGGCTCACATGGATAAGACAACAGGGTGGAGCGGACACATTCAGTACAGAGCTGCAGAAATCAGTGGATCAGCTGTCAACTATCACATGAATCATTTTGATAATTCATTAATTGATTTGAGTCCTTTCATAAGTAATCGGAATATCTTTGAGTTGTGGACAAAACAAGACATTTGAGGACATCATCTTGGGATTTGGGAAACACTCAGCGCCATTTTCTGATATTTTATCGACCAAAAAACTAATCGATTGATCAAGAAAATGGTCGTAAGGTGCAGCCATGGATGTCGCTTATCTTAGGGGGTCCGAACAAGACGTCATGTTGGGCTTTAGGAAACTGATCCACATTTTTTTTTTTTTTTCACCATTTTCTGACATTTTAGAGACCAAACAACTAATTGATTAATCAAGAAAATAAAAAAAGAAGAGCAACAGATTAGCCGACAATGAAAATAATCGTTAGTTATTTAAACAATTTAAGACAATTTCTGCATGCAATGTTGATTATTAAGCAATATATTGCTCAGCCCTATACTGTCTCTCTCTCACACACACACACACACATACACACACACACACACACACACACACACACACACACGTGTTTGAGGCACTATCTTTGTGGGGACCTGTCATTGACATAATGCATTCCCTAGGCCCTTACCCTAATCCTAACTATAACAACTAAATGCCTAACCTTAACCCTCACCCTCACCCTAACCTAACCCTAACCTAATTCTAAACCTAATCCCCAAACAGCCCTTTAAAGTTGTGCGGTCCAGCATTTTGGCCACACAAAGCTATCAGGACCCCACAAGTAAACTGAACTCATGGATTTTGGACCGCATGAATATAGTTCAACCTAACCACACACACACACACACACACACACACACACACACACACACACACACACACAGGTAAAAACACAAACTTTCAGACACTGTGGTAACCTCTTTGTCTCTGAGGCAAACCGACAGTTAAGAAATCTTCTGCATGCTGGAATGTAATAGCTGTGTGTGTGTTTATGCACGTGTGTGTATGTATGTCTCTGTGTTTGTGTGTCTGTGTGTGTGTGTGTGTGTGTGTGTGTGTGGCAGTGTTTTTGGAGGCAGAAGACCTTGGACATCAAACATTTATCGCGTTGAAAAACTACATGTGTGACAGCGGCAGGCGAGGCTTCAGGAGGAGAGCAGCGTGCAAAATGGATGAACTTCCAGAGAAAAGGGACCATCTATTCTGAGAAACAGATAAGGAGGCCAGGAGGAGGCGGAGGTAGACAAGGGTGGTCTCCTCCCATGTGTGTGTGTGTGTGTGTGTGTGTGTGTGTGTGTGTCAGTTGACTGCCCTTGTGACAGCCAGTTGGGACGTTTACACCTTTGAGAGTTAAGGGACGTTGTTGCAAAGTGAGGTCAAAGTGTTGCTGGTGGAGAAGTTTGTGTGGGTGCAACCTGAGGGTCAGTGGGCTATCCCAAACACCATTTCTATCATCAGTCTTTCTGAAGACCTAAAAAAACCTTTCGTATTACATCACATACTGTAAATAGTCTCACATTACTAAATCAACACAAAGAAAGTAGAAACTGAGGGACATTCGGCGGAGCTTCTGGCGGGCGACAGAACTATCCCGTAAATGAACCGTCGTCGATATAGACTATCATATAAGCGCGCTTTCACACTTATCCCTTATTGTTTGGTGGACTGTGTGCAATTTGGGGTGGGGGGGGTGTAAGGTTCACACTGCACTTTGTCAAACACACCAAACACTGTAAACACGTCACGCGATCGATTTATTGGACAGAATATCCGAAACTTGCCTCCCAAAACTTCTGCTCTCAAGACTTGTGTGTGTCCCAAGTCTAATAATGCTAATATTTCCGAAGAAGGCGAACAATGAGCAGCTGACAGACAGCGAGGGAAGAGAGAGATGATGGTGTCACATAGACAACCAGCGATGTGCTCAGAACCTGAAAGTTGTCGTCCCTTAAATCATATTTAAGTCTGTAAATTGTGTGCAAGGTTAAAACTGCAGGCTAGTAAATGCTGTCTTCTTGGTTCTCTTCCTGTATTTGGGTCAGGTCGCATTCTCACCTAAAGTGAACCAAACTCTAGTTCACTTGGAATTGAACAAAGACCCCCTCCCCCGGTGTCAAGTGCACCAGAATTCAGATGAGCTTTCACACCGCCCCAAACCAAACCAACGCTGCAGTTACCTAAATGACTAGTATCGTACAGGATGGTAAAATCTGAAAACTTCATCATTTTTCACAAAAACATATGCAAATGGGAATATTTATTATACCACAAGTAGATCAGACCGGGCAATCTCATTGGTCAACTAGACATTTAGATTAGTTAAAAGCAGATTGATAGCACAACAAGCTCATCACTAAAAATATATATATATAGCTCCTGGATAGCTCAGTGGTTAATGTCACTGACTTTGGTACAGGTGATCGGTGGTTCGATTCACTAACTAGGCACTAATCATGGCAGCACAAGAACAGGCACTCAGTACAAGATCAATAGACTGTGCAAGGATGCCCCTGAGACAGTACAGCACATAACAGCAGGGTGTAAGATGCAGGCAGGAAGTGCGTACATGGAAAGCCATAACCAGGTAGCTGTTATAGTGTACAGGAACATCTGCCACGAGTATGGGCTGGAAGTCCCAAGGTCAAAATGGATGACACCTCCTAAGGTAGTCCAGAATCACCGAGCTAAGATCCTGTGGGACTTCAAGATCCAGACTAACAAACTGGTGATGGCTAACCAACCAGACAGCAGAAGAAGGCAGTAGTGATAGATGTGGCAATCCCAAGCGATCTCAACATCAAGAAGAAGGAACACGAGAAGCTCAAGAAATACCAAGGGCTGAAAGAGGAGCTAGAAAAAATGTGAAAAGTAAGAGCAACAGTGGTGCCAGTGGTAATCGGAGCACTGGGGGGGCTGGGACCCCCAAACTGGGAGAGTTCAGCAGATTCCAGGTAAAACATCAGCGGTCTCTGTCCAGAAGAGTGCAGTCCTAGGAACAGCTAAGATACTGCGCAGAACCCTCAAACTCCCAGGCCTCTGGTAGAGGACCCGAGCTTGAAGCTTGTGGTGAGAGGGGGATTTTTTTTTTTAATATATATATATATATATTACTCCGCCATAATAACTGATGTCAACATTCCAGACTTGCATCAAAAACTGCATAATCCAGATATTCCAAAAGCCTGATGCTAACAGAGATGCTAATATTTATCATGTTACTATCTTGGCTTATCGTAGTTCAAGTCAGCGGTTGGATTCGGTTCCAGTGTTGCAATCAGAGCTTTAAATTGACACCCGCCAAACCGCCAAATGAGGGTGACATTGTAGAGTTACTAGCCATTTTGGCCGGTGATGAATGAAGCGAATAACACTGCATCTGTTTGATTTGGCCGGCTGCAGAAACCATGTGTCAGGTTGCCAGATTGGTCTGTTTTCCGCCGAAGAGATTTTAGCGGTTTTGTGTGTGTTTGGCTTGGCAGCGTAATCTTTATCTGGCAACGCTGCTTGTAGGACTGCTGATCAAAGATGTTAATTTAAAGCTCTGATTGCAAAGTTACACAGCTCTGTATGCACTACATGCTATTTACTCAGGCCACTGTATTCACATTTTTGTTTTTATTTCACACTTGCTTCGGCAACGGTAACGTCTTATTTGCATGCCAATCAAGCTCTTTGAAAAAGAATTGAGGTCGGCTGTTTCTCCGCAAAGTGGCAAGAGAGAGAAAGAAAGAGAGAAAGAGAGAGAGAGAGAGAGAAAGAAAGGTGCACAACAGTTTGACTGGGAGATCGGCAGTTAAATCGGGCTCCTTAGATGAATTATGTTCACCGCTTCATCTTTTTTTGCCTTTGTTTTGGTAGTTGTGGTCTGGCTTCATCGTCTGCTTTATGTTTCCCTGGCAGTTCTTTCACAAACTTACTGTATATATACATACACATCATTATTGTAACCCTTCTGTCCCTCTTACTGAACAATGTTTTGTCTATATCCACAATGCTCCACGAGATTGCTTTCGTTCTGTCGGAAATTGCGATGGATGTCGCTCTTTTCGCGTTCTTTGTGTTTGCATTCTAACCTGCAGCTGATTTATGAGGACTATGGTTACCTGGTCCTCAGATCTCTGCAGGGTAAATCCAGACAGCTAGCTAGACTATCTGTCCAATCTGAGGACTATGGTTACCTGGTCCTCAGATCTCTGCAGGGTAAATCCAGACAGCTAGCTAGACTATCTGTCCAATCTGAGGACTATGGTTACCTGGTCCTCAGATCTCTGCAGGGTAAATCCAGACAGCTAGCTAGACTATCTGTCCAATCTGAGGACTATGGTTACCCGGTCCTCAGATCTCTGCAGGGTAAATCCAGACAGCTAGCTAGACTATCTGTCCAATCTGAGGACTATGGTTACCTGGTCCTCAGATCTCTGCAGGGTAAATCCAGACAGCTAGCTAGACTATCTGTCCAATCTGAGGACTATGGTTACCTGGTCCTCAGATCTCTGCAGGGTAAATCCAGACAGCTAGCTATACTATCTGTCCAATCTGAGTTTTCTATTACATGAATAAAACAAATTTTAAACGTACATGTTCCACCAAAACAAGTTCTCGGAAAAAAACATTGACATTGAGAAAGGAACATTTCTCAATGATCCTCCGAAGCGAGAATTTGGAGGATGCTACGTCATCGACGTCTGTCGAAGGACTGTTCCACTGTCGAGGATCCTCCGATTTCCTCCAAGGACTGAGTCCTTCGTTCAAAGAATTTTCCATAGACAGTAAAGGATGCACATGTGCATCCTTCGCTCTCCCAAATCACCCACAATCCTATGCGTGCGGCTTAAATTAAATGGCAGACTTAAGCGGGAGTTAGAGCATCATCGCTGATGGCGAAATAATCATTCAAATGTAAGTATCTTTAGTGTTTGTGTCCATTTGTTATCACCATTAATGTTTTACATCAATGCAAAGCTTAAGGCTTTAATGCTAGTAAAAAAAATCAATAAGGTAGACACACCCCGAGCTAATGTTAGCTAACTGAACCTGTCATTTAACATTAGGCTGTTAGCTAACTAGGTTGCTGTCTTCTTTTGCCATTTGTGTTTTTAAAGTTGTATGTCATGTGTGGCATTTCCATCTCTTTGTATATGCCGTTATTATATATGCCCAATGTTAGTGGAGATTTAGAAACAGGTGTGTTTATCACTGTTGCTGCTTAGCGCCGCCCAAGACGATTGTGATTGGTTTAAAGAAATGCCAATAAACCAGAGCAGGTTTTTCTCCCATCCCAGTAGACTAACCCTCGAGTAACTCGAGTGATGACAACTTGTCAAAGCGACCGAGAGATGTGATTAAAAGCAGCGGGAAAAAGCCTGCGAGCGGATGTTGCTTTAAAGAGGGCAGAGACATGAGAGACAGGAAAGAGAGTGCACAGAAAGTGAACTTGTCATTTAGCAGAGTGTAAGCAGGTGGATGGGAGGGTAAAGAGTACGCAGGTGGATGGGAGGGTAAAGAGTAGGCAGGTGATGGGGGGGTAAAGAGTAGGCAGGTGATGGGGGGGGGGGGTAAGTGGCATTAATGAGAAAAAAGAGATCAGAGAGAGGGAGTTTGGCTCTGACAAAGGGATGAGGGATTAGCAACAGAGTAGCAATTGTCTGAGCTGTCACCTCCAAATGGAGAAGAGGAGCAAGTGTGTGTGTGTGTGTGTGTGTGTGTGTGTGTTTACTGAGTTGCAAGAAAGGATGAGTCTGAGTGTGGTTGTGTGTGTGTGTGTGTGTGTGTGTGTGTGTGTGTTTACTGAGTTGCAAGAAAGGATGAGTCTGAGTGTGGTTGTGTGTGTGTGTGTGTGTGTGTGTGTGTGTGTTTACTGAGTTGGAGGAGAGGATGAGTGTGTGTGGTTGTGTGTGTGTGTGTGTGTGTGTTTACTGAGTTGCAAGAAAGGATGAATCTGAGTGTGGTTGTGTGTGTGTGTGTGTACTGAGTTGGAGAAAAGGATGAGTCTGAGTGTGGTTGTGTGTGTGTGTGTGTGTGTACTAAGTTGGAGGAGAAGATGAGTCTGAGTCAGAGTGTGAGTGTGTGTGTGTGTGTGTGTGTGTGTGTGTGTGTGTGTGTGTGTGTACTGAGTTGGTGGAGAGGATGAGCCTGAGTCTGAGTGTGTGTGTGTGTGTGTACGTGTGTGTGTGTTTGTGTGTGTGTGTGTGTGTGTGTGTGTGTGTGTGTGTGTGCAGGTAACCTTATCAGGTAATGAAAGCAGCTGGTTGACTGACTGAGAGGGCTTTGTATTATCTACATAAACAGCCATTTTGTTTATAATTCAGTATTTATTTGTTTCTGTATTTATTAGGGGTCCAAGCCCGAGGCTGTGTGAACCGCGTGGAACGCGGTTCACACAGCAAGGCTGTGGAACCCTATTGTTTTCGCTAAGATTATTATTTTTCTTCACCGCATAAAACTGCCGCTGCAGCCCAAACCGTACATGGTGGCGACGCGCCATTTTCAGGGCTGGTCCAAAACTCCGCAAAGACCTCAGACGCAAAAATTGATCCACGTCCACCAGCATTTTCACCACTAGGTGGCGCTATTACAGAAAAATTTAGCATTTGGCCCTATAACTCCCAAACCGTACATCGGAAATTAAAAAAACTTATATCCACGCGTTCCCTGGATCCTACTGAATCTCGTGATATAGGCCACGCCCATTTCCGCCTAGACTTTTATGCGTGAAAAATCGCGATTTATCAAAAACCAACTTTTTCGAACTCCTCCGAGACCGTGCAATGGATCCGCATGAAACTTGGCAGATAGCATCTCCAGACCAACCTGACAAAAAGTTACATAAAGATTTTTTATAGACTAAAAATTACGCACATTACGCACAAAAGAATTTGTGTAGCTAACTACGAAAACACGGACTTTGGCATATCTCGGCCAAAATAAATGCTATCAAAACCAAACGTTAGATCATTCCTTGGGATGAAGTTCTAAGGCTCTAAAACCAATTTCACGAATATTGGCCACTAGGGGGCGCTACAAATACAAAAAAGTGTATTTCTCGTGAACGGACTTTGCCATATCTCCGCCAAAATAAATGAAGTCAAAGCCAAACTTTAGAATGTCCCTTGCTATGAGACTCTGAGGCTCTCAACCAAATTTGACGAACATTGGCCACTAGGGGGCGGTACAAATACAAGAAGTTTATATCTCATGAACCGCTTTTCCGTATTTTACAAAATTTGATGGGTTCCCTCTAGGCCCACTCGTGGTGCTCTGATCCAAATATGGTAAAGATTGGACATTAGGAAGCGCTAAAATCAACGTTTATTGGTTTTGTCAAAACACAATGCATTTAAATGGGAAATTTGCAATTGCAACATCTCTGCCACAATAAATGCTATCGACACCAAACCTGTGATGATTGTTTGGCATGCCGCCCGGAGGCTCTGTACCAAATTTGGTAAAGATAGGCCATTAGGGGGCGCTATGATCAACGTAGACAATTTTGGGCCATTTTATCCAGGTTTTATATCCAGCCTAGGAGACCAGAGTTTTTCTGGGTCATTGCGCTATTAATCCGTACCGTTACGTGCGCCTCTCGATGTTTCCCGACGTTTGCCCTCCCGCTTTCGCTTTGGGTTCCACTTT
>CM057245.1:29421167-29426167 GCA_029931835.1 Etheostoma nigrum
TATCGCGTGATCTCGTGGTATCGCGTGATCTCGTGGTATCGCGTGATCTCGTGGTATCGCGAGATCTCGTGGTACTCCAGCTCTCTTGTAAGGTGTGAGTTTCCATGCCGAGCCACAGAGGTACAACTCTTTCCACAGGGTGAGCAACTATTTTACCAAAAAGTAAAATCGGATGTAGGACACCGAATGATTGGGGGCTTGATCTCATCCCAAACTGTATGCCCGCCATCCCCGGAGCAAATTCACAGCATCATCTTTTTTTATCCCCCTTGTTTCTCTTTGAATTTTTCTTTTCCACTTATTAACCCTTCTTCAAACAGTACCACATCGCTCCCCCTCATCCCTTTAAATCTCATCTCTCTCTCTCTCTCTCTTCCCCTAAAGACATTTGTGGAAGTAAGTATAACACTGCATATCTGCTGCTGCAATTAAACCCAAAAACCATTCTGGCTCCACTCCTCCCTTCGCTCTATGAAAGTGATTTTCCGATTTTCGAATAAAAGAAGACGGAGCGAAGAAGGCAAATCCTCTAGGGGTGCCAAGTTCCCCGTCTCCAAATGTCTAAATTTAAACTACAATCCCAATCACTGTGCCATCCGCTCTCTCTCCCGCAAGCTTAAAACTCAACGCTTTCAAACCCGTCCCACGCCTGGAACCCCCCCCTCCACCCTCCTCCCGACGCTTCCTGTTGTCATGTCCCCCAAAAAATCCTCCCCATCCCTTCCTGCAGAAGCGAGCCAATTTTTCTGCATTTGATCTTTTTTGTGCAGCCAAGTTTTTTTTGGAAGGGGAGGGGGGATCTTCTTCTGCTGCTGCGAGACACAGAAACAACTTGTTTGTGTGTGTGTGTGTGCAGGGTAAGAAGAGGGAGCTGCAGGGATACATGAAGAGGATATTTAGGACGGATAAAGGAGAGAGGATGAGGTTACATAACTCCTCACAGCAGGAGGGAAAGAATGCGGCAGCAGAAGGAGATTTGGAGTGGAACAAGTGGGAATATTAGATGTGAAGGAGTGAGGCAGTCAGAAGGATAGCTGCAGGATGAAGATAACATCAAAGATATGGAAATAAAATCTAAAACTATTGGTCCTCAGTGACTAACTTTGTAAAAATGCAAAACAAGGCTGCACAGCGGTTCGTCACTGTCCAAATGCAACCTTGTTTCTTCTTATTTAATGACTTTATCCGAGTCTATGGACAAAATTCTCCCGCAGAACCCTATCCAAACATCACGAATTAACAAAAATGCATTCTTACAAAGCAGAGGTGAGACGAGATCTTGTCCCACCTGGCTCAGTAATCTTATTTTATTTCTTTGCTGCTGCAAGGCTTTTAACTCTTAACATCACACCTGTTTTAGCAGCACTTCACTGGTTACCAGTCCAGTATAGAATTCAACTTAAAATCCTGGTTCTTACTTTTAGAACCCTGCATGGTCAAGTTCCTCCTTACTACATCTCTGAGTTGATACAGCTTCATACTCCGACCCGTAGTCTGAGGTCATCGGGTCAGAGACTGGTAGTGGTTCCCCACACTCATTTTAAATCCAGAGGGGATCTGTCCTGCTAGGCTGGGGAAGGCATTGCCTACATTTCTACGTTGTGTTAATTCTGTCGATTCTTTTAAAAAGCAACTGAAGACGCTGCTATTCAAACAGGCGTTTAGTTAGACGTGGTTTTTTTTTATGGTTTCTGTTTTTATGTTTTTAAAGTGTCTTATGCATTGTATTGTACTTTGTTGGTATTGTATTACATTTTACTGTGAAGCACTTTGTGATTTTTTTATCCGTGAAAGGTGCCATACAAATAAACCTTACTTACTTACTTTCTTTCTTTGTTGTCATACAGCAGCCTGTTCTCAAGAACCATTCCTTCAAAAAGCTATGAAAAGCTAAGCGATGTATTAGATGTGAAGGAGTGAGGCAGTCAGAAGGATAGCTGCAGGATGAAGATAACATCAAAGATATGGAAATAAAATCTAAAACTATTGGTCCTCAGTGACTAACTTTGTAAAAATGCAAAACAAGGCTGCACAGCGGTTCGTCACTGTCCAAATGCAACCTTGTTTCTTCTTATTTAATGACTTTATCCGAGTCTATGGACAAAATTCTCCCGCAGAACCCTATCCAAACATCACGAATTAACAAAAATGCATTTTTACAAAGCAGAGGTGAGACGAGATCTTGTCCCACCTGGCTCAGTAATCTTATTTTATAATCCGTAACCTCATGTTATTCCTAATCTTAACTGGTCGTATTGGTGCCTAATCTTAACCCTCGTGTTGTCTTCCCGTCAAAATTGAAAATCAACACTTATGTTGAAGCTTTCTATCGATGTTTTTAACTTTTTCTCATGTTTATGTGTCTTTTTTAACACTTTTCAGGATTTTTGTTTGTTTGTCACTTTTTTGATGCTTTAATTAACTTCAGTTTTACAGTTTTTTTTGGGAATTTATGGTCAATAAACCTTATTTATAGGAAATTATACCTAATGTTTGAGTTAGAAAAGCAGAAATTAGGAATTATTGAGACTAAAATTAAAGGAATGGATGTTGATGATAATCACAGACTGGAATATGTCAACTTTTACTCAATACTATTTCAAAAACACTTCCATTTGTTTTACAATGCAATAAAATTGAATAAGACGCCCCAAAATTAATGAAAGTAGAGATTTGTACTTGGCAAAGAGCGTTGGGTGGAATCAATCATGTTATTTTTGGGAACTAAAAAGAACATTGATATAGGACAACATGGGGACAACAAGAGGACAACATGAAGACAACATGAGGTCAACATGAGGACAACATAAGGGCAACATGAGGACAACATGAGGGCAACATGAGGACAACATGAGGGCAACATGAGGACAACATGAGGGCAACATGGGGACAACATGAGGACAACATGAGGACAACATGAGGGCAACATGGGGACAACATGAGGACAACATGAGGACAACATGAGGGCAACATGAGGACAACATGAGGACAACATGAGGGCAACATGAGGACAACATGAGGACAACATGAGGGCAACATGAAGACAACATGAGGGCAACATGGGGACAACATGGGGACAACATGAGGACAGCATGAGGACAACATGAGGACAACATGAGGGCAACATGAGGACAACATGAGGCCAACATGAGGACAACATGAGGGCAACATGGGGACAACATGAGGACAACATGAGGACAACATGAGGACAGCATGAGGACAACATGAGGGCAACATGGGGACAACATGAGGACAACATGAGGACAACATGAGGACAACATGAGGACAGCATGAGGACAACATGAAGACAACATGAGGACAACATGAGGACAACATGAGGACAGCATGAGGACAACATGAGGACAACATTAGGGCAACATGAGGGCAACATAGGGACAACATGAGGGCAACATGAGGACAACATGAGGACAACATGAGGACAACATGAGGGCAACATGAGGACAACATGAAGACAACATGAGGGCAACATGAAGACAACATGAGGGCAACATGAGGACAACATGAAGACAACATGAGGGCAACATGAGGACGACATGAGGACAGCATGAGGGCAACATGAGGGCAACATGAGGACAACATGGGGACAACATGAAGACAGCATGAGGGCAACATGAAGACAACATGAAGGCAACATGAGGACAACATGAAGACAACATGAAGACAACATGAGGACAACATGAGGACAACATGAAGACAACATGAAGACAACACGAGGGCAACATGAGGACGACATGAGGACAGCATGAGGGCAACATGAAGACAACATGAAGACAACATGGGGACAACATGATGACAACATGGGGACAACATGAAGACAACATGAAGACAACATGAGGACAGCATGAGGGCAACATGAAGACAACATGAAGACAACATGGGGACAACATGAAGACAACATGAAGACAACATGAAGACAACATGAAGACAACACGAGGGCAACATGAGGACGACATGAGGACAGCATGAGGGCAACATGAAGACAACATGAAGACAACATGGGGACAACATGATGACAACATGGGGACAACATGAAGACAACATGAGGGCAACATGAAGACAACATGAAGACAACATGGGGACAACATGAAGACAACATGAAGACAACATGAGGGTTAACTTACATCACGTTCATATTTAGTGGATTAAACTTAACGACGGTGCTCAGCATCCGGCTCAAAGTTACCTGTTTTGGTCACCTGAGCCACCAGCTACCACTGATACAACTAAGGTCTGTAGCGGCTTAAACAACTCTTCCTGGTAGTTGGTTCCCTGTCATGTCTCCTGGTTATTCTCCGTTTGGGCCTGCCTTTCTTCTTGAGGACACCTTATTTTGAAAGACTGTTTTTGTTTGATGAATTCTCAACTCTGCATTTAGGTCCGAGCCTCAAAATTCCTATGTTTTTATCACTTCTGAAATTTTTTTCTGCTTTTTTTTGAAAATGTTTTTATAATTTTTTTTTGTAGATGTTTTGAGATTTTTCATTGATTTTTTCTGGCGATGATTTTTTTTTTTTTTTTAGGCTTTTGCAGGTTTTTTTTCCTACGTTTTTGTCACTTCTAATTTTTTTCGGCGTTTTTTTGAAAATGTTTTTATACACTTTTTTTTAGATTTTTTGAGAAATTTTATTGATTTTTTCTGGCAATGATTTTTTTTTTTTTAGGCTTTTGTGGGGGTTTTTCCTACGTTTTTGTCACTCCTGATTTTTTTTGGCGTTTTTTTGAAAATGTTTTTATAAAAACATTTGTTTTGATTTTTTGAGAATTTTTATTGATTTTTTCTGGCGATTATTTTATATATTTTTTTTTAGGCTTTTCTGTATTTTTTTTCCTACGTTTTTGTCACTTCTAATTTTTTTCGGCGTTTTTTTGAAAATGTTTTTATACATTTTTTTTTTTAGATGTTTTGAGATTTTTCATTGATTTTTTCTGGCGATGATTTTTTTTTTTTTTTAGGCTTTTGCAGGTTTTTTTTCCTACGT
>CM057245.1:29431167-29502746 GCA_029931835.1 Etheostoma nigrum
GAGGACAACATGAGGACAACATGAGGGCAACATGAGGGCAACATGAGGGCAACATGAAGACAACATGAGGGCAACATGAGGGCAACATTAGGGTTAAAGTTGATCCAGTTCAGGCTGGTTTTCCTGAACCATTCATACATATAGCTATGAAAAGTAATGCACTGTAATTTGTATGTATTCCAAGTATGCTGTATGAGACCGCTCTGGTCCCGCTACAGACCGCTACAAACCGCTACAGACCGCTACAGACCGCTACAGACCGCTACAGACCGCTACAGACGGGAGAACAACAGGTTCAGAGCAATGATTAAAACACTGGATTTAAGAAGTCTTGCCACGCTGAAATACGCTATACATATTTATTTATTCGTTTTAGAGGTACAATACAGGTCCCTTTTTGTTCCCTAAGGTACAAACTTAGCAAATGTTCCCTTAAAAGTACAAAAATGTATCTTGAAGGAACATTTCTGCACCTTCCATTGTACAGTGTGTACTTTCTGAGGTGTAAAGTACATATTTGTACCTTTAAGGTACATTATTGATCCTCAAAGGTTTAATATTGTCCCTTAGAAGGTACAAACAGGCAGGGCTGTAGTCAAGACCACCTTAGTCGAGTCCAAGACCAGGACTAGTCAAGTCCGAGTCAAGACCAAGTCCAGGACAGAATAAAGGTCTTATGCATGACAGTATCAAGACAATCATTTTGGGTTTTACTTTCCCTCCAATATTATTATCAACATAATAAAGACACCTGGACTCGGTCCAGACCAGAAGCCATATTGGGCAAGACCAGTGGCCGAGACCAAGACAAGTCCGAGTCCAAATACTAGCAAGTCCGAGACAAGTCCGAGACCATAGAAAAATGGTCTTGAGTCCGGACTCAAGTCCAAGACCGGGCTCGAGTACTACAGCCCTGCAAACAGCTAAGGTCCAAATGTGATCCTCTTATTCAAGGTACAACAATGTCCCTTTGAGGGTACCACCCCAGGGACAAGCTCTTGTTCCTTAAAGGTCCTGGTTTGTACCTTTTTTTTTGACAGTGTACAGCGAAGGAGGCTGAGAGTGGCGCGACAGTCAGTCGCCCACTTTTTGTCTTGTTGTCACAGTTTGAGCTGTTGAACTCAGGAAAGAGGTACAGGCCTCCTCTGTGTAAATATAACAGGTATAAGTATCATTTGTTCCTCTTGCAGTTAAGCTCATTAATGAGCAGCAATGAACGTATGACTATGACTTCTTTAATGTATATCTGTGACTGTGATTTATTGATGAATACATTTTTTTTTCTAAGACTGAGTGCATGGATGCGTATGGAAGTAGGATTGGCTGTAAGGCATGCATGGGTGAACAGAAGAAGGTAGGAAGGATGGATTTTTATCTTAATTAATATAGGAAATGGTAATTTGTAATCTGCTATTTGCACAGCTCTTTGAGTAACCAACATGTTTACTGTACATTTGTCTTTTAGTTATTTTAACCCTGTGCTTGTTGTTGTGTGTCTGTCGTAACTCTTGCAGCAATGATATCTCAGGGTCCAAATCAAATTTGTCCTTAGGGAGACTAATAAAGATACTTTGTCTTTTTGACTGTGTCTACAACAACCTAACTTACCTGTGGCCAAGGTAGTTTTACACAGTGTTTATATTTTCTTTTGGAAAGGAAGGAACACTGACATTCCTAGAGATGAAATGGCTAAAAAAATCCAGGACCCCACTAGTATGTTTCCTGGATAAAAGGAAGTATAATTTAAGAATTCCTGATTTTTATTGTGTTTTTTAGTTCCCAGTATTCAACCACAATCCTGGCATTACGACTGGATGTTAGATGAACTCAGGTTCAGTCGATCAGAGTCGTAACTCAAAGCAACGCTGATGAGTTTTTAGTTTCATACATCCAATATTTTCACTTGTGACGCTGACAGTAATCACCGACTACCTTCTACCTACTTGTAATGTGCAGGTGGACTAAAAACTCACCACCAAACCACATAATGCGTAAAGATGAGGCTGATGCACTTCTATGCAAACCACAGAGACCGTTTCTATGCAAACAAGCGTATTAAGTGTCCACCTCTACATAGATGCTATTAACAGTTGCTTGCAAACCTATTTTCTGTACATAATGATATTTTTTGCTCGAAACACAGAACAGAGAGTCTCGAACTGGTGCATTAACACTTGATCTGTTTCCCGTCTGCGGTGGCACGCTGCCCTCCCTATAAACCAGTAGAAAGTGCACCAAAGTCTGAGGTTAGTGCTTTTTAAGACCTGGCCAAGCTCTTTCCTCTGTCTCATTGTTAAAATGTCCTTTCCACTTATTTCCCTTGGGTGACAGAGAGGAGAACCAATCCAAACATTTGATCCTACTCCTGTTTTCCTTTGACATCCAAAGCCCTCAAATGGGCTGAGACAGGACTCGGAGAGACTCTGGAACTTCCTGATTGGGGTCACCTGGACCAATCGGCAGCGTTTTCAACACGGCAGCTCGTCCAAATGGAGGCCGAGCCTTCCCAAACGTTCCCATGAGCCAGTTAGAGAATCCCCGGGATTAAGTAAAGAAAAGCAAGGTAGACAGCCAGCCTGATCCCAGACCCTGACCCTGATGGGTCCAACAGGTATTGCGAGGAGGTGAACTATCAAAGGTGCTAACCTGTGAGCTAGTTCCATCCCCTACTAACTAGGGTTGGCTGTTGTTTGAAATAATGCTCATATCACCAAAAGAATAGATATTTTTTAAATATAGTAACAGTTTTTTGTGTTGTCTTCCCGTCAACCATGAAAAAAAAACACGTTTTGGTCACTTTTTTTCAACATTATTATCACTTTTTCCCGACATTTTTGTAACTTTTTTAATTTTGGGGGTGTTTTTTTGATGTTTTTGCCAAAGTTCTTTGACATCTTTATTGTTGACATTTTCAGCACTTATTTCGACGGCCCATTTGTGTGCCAGAAAAAATAAAATAACTGAAAATGGGTCAAATTTGGCCCAAGGACAATATAAGGGTTAAAACCCTAAGGTCATTTTTACAATTTATTGTCCGTCTGGTTTTACATTCTTAATTAGCTTGTACAACATCAACCCTGTTGTCCACAGTCAGTCATTGTTTTCAGGACAAACTGGCCTTGCTATTCCACCAACACTGGCAGTGAACTCTAGGGGGGTTGTGCCGCTGCTACCGGGTCTGGAGCTCTCCGTGTCCCGCTGGAGATCAGATCAGGTCGAGGTCGGCAGCGGAGCTTTCTAGCGATGTTTCCACGCTGGCCGAGCCCCACTAACGGCGGTCCGTCTGCGGGTACGGGCGGGCTGGCTGCTAGTTAGCTAACGCTAGCTTTCATGCTACATAAATAAGCCGGACAGAGTTGTCCTTCATCTGGCGATAGAAACCCTGCTGTCCCCCCCGTCCTGTTGGCTCAGAGCTCCACAGACTAAGTCCACAGGTAAAATTTAGTTTTGCACCAAATGTACCGCAAGAAGTGTTGCAAAAGTCGAGAGCGCAGACTCGCCGCTGTGTGATGCGAGAGAGCACGCTGCAGCGACAGATTCGAGAGGTTGGAATCACTGAGTTGTGGTTGTACTGAAAAAAGTGACTCAAGTGAAAAGAAAAAAAAAATACGAGTACAGATTTTTTTACAAGCTCTCAAGTCATATTTTGCAAGTGCTCACATCGCATCTACATGCTCTCACTTTTGCACCATATTTACCTTCATAAGCCCGCCCCCACACTCTCATCTCTCATCTAGTGCTCAGTACCTATACATATAGGTACTGAGCATGTGCGTGTAGTTCAGGCCTGTGTGTAATGTATAATAACAACAGTGTAAATTGTAATTGTTGGACTAATAAAGTATACATTATTATTATTTATTATTATTATTATTAATAGATGACAAATAAAAAAACGTCTCAGAATGGTTGTAGCTGTTGGAAATTGTTGGGCATCTGATAAAAGATCCATTCAAACAATCTGACTTTAATTATATGCAAAGGGGGGGGGGGGGGACTCTTGGTCGACTAAGATTTCTATACTTGATGAGTATTTATTTTTTCTTCTAAGGCATGCTGAATGATTTATTTCCAAAAAACTTGTGAGCACATCACTGGTAAAAACAATATTTATTTTAAAGTGGTGTTTTTGCTCGATTCTTTGTGGAATAACTCCGTTTTACAGATGAAAAAGGGCCGAAAATTACATTACGCGTAACATACCGGTAGTCATAGTGACCACTCAAAGCGCACAAATCTGTGTTGCTGATTTGATTAAATCAACTAGATAAGTCGTCAAAATCATATAAGCGTTAGTCGACTGAGAATTTCTTTAGTCGAGTATCAGTACTTGGTAGTTTTTGATACCTGGTGTTACGGACACATTTCCATTGTCCCAAAAAAACACACAGCATGGGCCTCATCAAGATTATTGATATACATAAAACCACTAAGAGTTCAGGCTCAGGGGTACTCTTAAAAACATGACGACAGGGATTGTGTTCCCTTCTATTAAATCTCCACAGATGTTTTTTTTTTTTTTCCATCTGCACCCAGCGTACTGCCAAAGTGAGAAAAAGAGCGAGAAAGTCATGCAACATTAATTTAAACTGGTTTCAGCCGGAGAGCAGTGATGCCAGAGGGGGGGGACGAGAGAAATAAGGGGATGACAGGGAGGAACAGAAGAGCAGAGATACACCAGAGCCAGACATCACTAGATCAAGCAAACAAGCCAACAAGTGTGTGTGTGTGTGTGTGTGTGTGTGTGTGTGTGTGTGTGGACCAGGTTTTACTACATTTGTGGGGACCAAAAACTGGAAATACAGTATACTTATGGGGTCCTGACAGCTTTGTGGGGACAAAATGCTGGTCCCCATAACGTTAAAGGGCTGTTTGAGGAATAAGACTTGGTTTTAAGATCAGGGTTAGAATTAGGTTAAGGTTAGGGTTAGGGTAAGGGTTAAGGTTAGGCATTTAGGTTTGATGGTTAAGGTTAGGGTAAGGGTTAAGGTTAGGCATTTAGGTTTGATGGTTAAGGTTAGGGTAAGGGTTAAGGTTAGGCATTTAGGTTTGATGGTTAAGGTTAGGGTAAGGGTTAAGGTTAGGCATTTAGGTTTGATGGTTAAGGTTAGGGTAAGGGTTAAGGTTAGGCATTTAGGTTTGATGGTTAAGGTTAGGGTAAGGGTTAAGGTTAGGCATTTAGGTTTGATGGTTAAGGTTAGGGTAAGGGTTAAGGTTAGGCATTTAGGTTTGATGGTTAAGGTTAGGGTAAGGGTTAAGGTTAGGCATTTAGATTTGATGGTTAAGGTTAGGGTAAGGGTTAAGGTTAGGCATTTAGGTTTGATGGTTAAGGTTAGGGTAAGGGTTAAGGTTAGGCATTTAGGTTTGATGGTTAAGGTTAGGGTAAGGGGCTAGGGAATGCATTATGTCAATGACTGGTCCCCATAAAGATAGTGAGACACGACTGTGTGTGTGTGTGTGTGTGTGTGTGTGTGTGTGTCAGAGGTGGTGTGGACAATTCAAGGGCAGTTCAACTCTACCATGGAGTGCAGCAGCAGCAGCGGAGACTTTAAGCCAAGTTAATAGAGAGAGAGAGAGAGAGAAATGAAAAGAAAAACGAGGTGAGTACAAAGTCTGCAGAGACACACCGATGGAACGAGAATACAACACAACGTTGTGAGTTTACACAAAAAGAACTACACATATAGAACGATATCAGCAGCCATGGCAAGGAAACATGTTTCATCAGATCTTTGGGTTTAGAGCTGACTGATATTGGTTTAGCAATAGGACAGACTGATGTATAAAATTGTTTTTAAGCCTGTTGTATCCAAATGAAGGGACTCTAAATCACCTGTTAGAAGGCAGAAGTTGGTATTCAGAGTTTAAAACATGCATGGAGTCATAGAGAGCAACAGGTTGACCAATGATCTCAACCCTTGTCTTGTCCTCTCGGGTCAAAAAGATTAACACATTTTTTTAGTTTTTTTTACCCTCTACCCGACATTTAACATTTTCAACGCATTATTATTATTTTTTTTACATTTCACTAACACTACCACTATAGTTTTACACTACTTTTTGGAATGCATGGTCAATAACCCTCATTTGTATAGAATTATATCAATATTTGAGCCAATAAAGAAATTATGAATTATTTTCACTAGTAGTTAAGATCAGAGGAACCTCTGTTGAGTGGATGATAAATAACTACAAATAACTAATGTTAGGGGAATCTGTTTGTTTTGTTACATGTTTATGTTTATGTATGTTTTGTTTTTTAAATATATATCGTCCGATACATCGTCACGTGACCACGGCCGGGTGGTCTCTTCTATCTCAGCTATCCTACGCTGCTTAAATATCCCCTTCTCTCTCCACAGATGTGAAGGGCCGATGTGTTCAGGTGGAGGAGAGAAGGGAATGCTAATCTGAATTGCCAGAGATAGAAACGGATGGATGGATGGTGGGATTGGGAATACAGTGAACCCTCGTTTTTCACGGGGGTTACGTTCCAAAAAGAACCCGTGAAGTAGTAACCTTTATTGTTTTTTACAATTATTATACGATGAAATACTCCATAATGCATTCAAACCAAAGAACAAAAACCTTTTTACAGGCCCAAGCATTTGTTTAACAAATAAAAGTACTGTATAAATAATGTATTCAATAATAATTTTAATCATCAATACGAACTGAAGGCTTCAAATTGCGGAGATCAGCACCAGAGTCATTGGATTAGAACGGGAGAAAATGAAAAATGATTATGAAAGAAAATACAAAGTACAGTAGGTAAAATAGTGACTCGCGTGTATTTCACTGCTCTTCTGACGGAGCCGCTGCATCCTGAATCTTCCTCCGCCTTCTGGGCCCGACCGCAGGTGCGTTTGTCGGTGCAGAAACTTAAATTTGGCAAGCTGTTTTTGCTGTTATTGACACACAGGTAGAGAAGAAGCTGAGAGACTGTTTAGCCAATCAGAGTGCAGAACACAATGCACGATGCAAATCCGTGAAGCAGCGAGACCGTGAAAGGTGAACCGCGATATAGCGAGGGTTCACTGTACAATGTAAGCATGGAGAAAGCGAGGGAAAAGAGCATTTCTGCCTGCACTGCAAACAAAAGACAGTAGATACAGGTATGCTGTTATCTGCTGCTGTAAGCTACAGGCAGGGCGAGACTACAGAGCAGAAAGGTGACATCTTTCTCTCCGATTATAGAAGATGAGTCCACAGCCATTCAATCCCTTCACTGTCAAAAAAAAAAGTACAAACCAGTACCTTTAAGGAACAAGAGCTTGTCCCTGGGGTGGTACCCTCAAAGGGACATTGTTGGACCTTGAATAAGAGGATCACATTTGGACCTTAGCTGTTTGCAGGGCTGTAGTACTCGAGTCCGGTCTTGGACTCGAGTCCGGACTCAAGACCATTTTTCTATGGTCTCGGACTTGTCTCGGACTCGCTAGTATGTGGACTCGGACTTGTCTCGGTCTCGGCCACTGGTCTTGCCAGATATGGCTTTTGGTCTGGACCGAGTCCAGGTGTCTTTATTATGTTGATAATAATATTGGAGGGAAAGGGAAACCCAAAATGATTGTCTTGATACTGTCATGTATAAGACCTTTATTCTGTCCTGGACTCGGTCTTGACTCGGACTCAAACCTCTTTGGACTCTGTCTTGACTTGGACTCGACTAGTCCTGGTCTTGGACTCGACTAAGGTGGTCTTGACGACAGCCCTGCCTGTTTGTACCTTCTAAGGGACAATATTATACCTTTGAGGATCAATAATGTACCTTAAAGGTACAAATATGTACCTTACACCTCAGAAAGTACACACTGTAAAACGGAAGGTGCATAAATGTACCTTCAAGATACATTTTTGTACTTTTAAGGGAACATTTGCTAAGTTTGTACCTTAGGGAACAAAAATGGACCTGTATTGTACCTCTTATTTTGACAGTGTTTAGTGAAGCTGTTATGCTCAGTGTAAAGACAACGATCAAATTGTGAAATGAAAAAAACAAAAACAAAACAACAACAACAGTGTGGGTGTTTTGACGCTTGGCAGCTGTGGTAAAAAAGAAATGCTGGTTTTGATATTTAACATTTATTAACATTTTGGAACTTTCTAGATAAATTACCATAGACATTAGGAAGCATTGTGTAAGAAACATGAATGTCTGCGTAAAGGTTTTTGACATTTAAATAATAGTTGAGACCATTTAATAAATCATTTGAAAGTTTTGACCTGTTAGATTAAAGAGGTAAATCTTTGGGGACCATGAATTTCTGCCATTAAGTCTCTACGTATTAATATGCAGTGTATATATAAGAGCTAATTTGGGGTTTAGGCTAAAATATCCCAGTGTTATTAACCCTTAGGTTCATTTTGTGCCGGAATTGTCCTTTAAGTTTTGTCCAGTTTTTTACTGTATTTTTTAAAAGCAACAGCCCTTTGCTTTCAGAAGGAAGTAAAATAATGTTCATGTGTTCTGCGAGGATGAGCGTGTCCAGACACAGTCACACTGCTTGCTAATTAATGCATTCATTAGTACAATTAATTAGCACATTAGCACAACTGCTTATGTTTAATAGATGAAGGTGATTCTGTGATGACATCAGGTAGCTGCGGAGTGTAAAAACAACTGAGAGCCATTCAACTTCCATAAAGACGTCATGTTTCTGTGTGACAGAGGGACTAACTACACCAAGGCAGGCAGTGGAGCGCGCGCACACACACACACACACACACACACACACACACACACACACATACACACACACACAAGGTGCGACTTAATATCTTTGTGGGGACCCATCATTGACATAATGCACTCCCTAGCCCTTTACCCTAACCTTAACCATCACAACTAAATGCCTAACCTTAACCCTTAACCTAACCTAACCATCACAACTAAATGCCTAATCTTAACCCTTAACCTAACCTTAACCATCACAACTAAATGCCTAACCTTAACCCTTAACCTAACCTTAACCATCACAACTAAATGCCTAACCTTAACCCTCACCCTCACCCTTGTCCAGCATTTTGGCCCCACAAAGCTGTCCGGACCCTACAAGTATACTGTATTGTACGGTGTTTGGACCCCACGAATGTAGTCAAATGAGAACACACACACACACACACACACACCTGCCTCCATGCATGCATCAGTGTGAAGCCAAGCAGCGTGACTGGGAAAAGGCAAGGTAAGGATTTCCAAAAGGCCAACAGGATAATGTTTCCACTCAAATCACAGACGTGGCAGGAACGAGGAACAATGGACCCCGAGAGGGAGAGGAAAAAATGAAATCAGTCAGGAGGAGCAAAGCGCTGACCTCCGAAAACAAAAGAACAACAACGTGTAATAAAGCACCGTCCGCCATAAGGCATCAGTCGTGTTTATGCTTTGCTTTTCACAAACACTGACAGTGCAGAACTGTCACAGGGAGGCCGCCACAACCTGCAGCACCTACAACTCAGATTCCCACGTTCCCAGTGGCAGGCATGGACCATTTCAAATGTGGGGGGCGGGGGGTTGGATGTGATTTTAGGGGTGGCAATCGACCTGTACGGCGGGCTGCATCCGCCTTTTTATTTCAATACAGACAGACACATACACACACACACAGCCAGAGACACACACAGCCAGAGACACACACAGCCAGTGACACACACAGCCAGAGACACACACAGCCAGAGACACACACAGCCAGTGACACACACAGCCAGAGACACACACACACACACACACACAGCCAGAGACACACAGACACAGACACACACAGCCAGAGACACACACAGCCAGTGACATACACAGCCAGAGACACACACACACACACACACACACACACACACACAGCCAGAGACACACACAGCCAGTGACACACACAGCCAGAGACACACACACACACACACACACACACACAGCCAGAGACACACAGACACAGACACACACAGCCAGAGACACACACAGCCAGTGACATACACAGCCAGAGACACACACACACACACACACACACACACACACACACACACACAGCCAGAGACACACAGACACACACACACACAGCCAGAGACACACACAGCCAGAGACACACACACACACACACACACACACACACACACACACACACACACAGCCAGAGACACACAGACACACACACACACAGCCAGAGACACACACAGCCAGAGACACACACACACACACACACGACACACACACACACACACACACAGCCAGAGACATACAGACACACACACACACAGCCAGAGACACACACAGCCAGAGACACACACAGCCAGAGACACACAGACCCACAGCCACACACAGCGACTGTGTACACTCAGACCTGTGTGTTTAACCTCACCGCTTCCACAAACACACACACACGCACACGTGTGTGGGGTCGCCATGTCAACTTGTGTCGTGTGTAAACAGACACCCGTTCAATCTGCTTGAGTATTGGATGACCTGCTGGAAGGAATTGAAATGGTGTCATGTCAGAATGGAAGGCAGCAGGATATGTGTGTTGTGTGTGTGTGTGTGTGTGTGTGTGTGTGTGTGTGTACATACTGCTGAAGTATCAATCCGTTTTCTGCCTGTTTTTTTTGAGGACGTGAGCAGATTCCTTTCTCTGTGAAGATGAAAGTCGACAGGAAGAGGAAAACAGTGTTTGACCCGCGGGCTTGACGGGGACAGAACGGGACAAACTGCTGCACCAGACAAACACTCACCTCCTTCTCCTTCTGCACACCATCCTTTTTTCTTCTAATGATGAACCAAAACTGCTCGTCTGTTGAAAACTACACACTCAGGATGTCATATAAGATATTATCCATCAGATGTATCCTGTCGAACTGAGTACTCAAGACTCTCAGAAACTGATTCCCTAACATCCACAATACAATATATTATTAACAGAGTAGAAGAGCCGCTTGGAGACGGTTCATTCTGAAGAAAAGAGGCTGTTTCTTAGGACTAAGATCATCTTCCAATGGGATGAAAGAAAAGATGAAAAGGATTTCTTTACCTACAGATGTTCTGCATCTTCTTCAAATTAAATAACTCACTGAGTCATCATATTTTCACAACTCTGCCGCCAAGAGAACACAATCCTCAATGATCCGTCTATGGTGGGACAGGAGCTTGTTTGTGTGTGTGTGTGTGTGTGTGTGTGTGTGTGTTGGATAAAGCCTCTGTCCCTTCACACGTTCGGTTTAACAAAGTGTCTTTTCAAGTCAACGCTTTCCAGTTGGCAAAACACAATCCCATCAGGGGCGTGCTCACACACACACACACACACACACACACACACACACACACACAGTGGTGCCAAGCACTACAATGCTCTTCTCGTCAGCTCAAAGTCCAAAACAATGGCTCGATTGAGAAAAGAGGTTTGGATAGTAGTGTGTGTGTGTGTGTGTGTGTGTGTGTGTGTGTGTGTGTGTGTGTGTGTGTGTGTAAGCCCTGTTAGGTGTAATCTTTCTAAATCTGCTCCTCTGTATCCCTTCCCCACTCTTCTTCTTGTTGGCTAAAGCCCTCTGTCAGGCCCTCGGCACATGATCACCAGTCTGAGCTGCACTCACCACAACGTGTATTAGCACAGGCATCTCCAACATGCGCCAGGTAGCAGGAAGCCACCTTTGTTCTTATATTTGCCGATTGTAAAACGTGACATACGAGAAGCTGAGTTTAGGAAGAAGATTGTGGTTTGGATTAAAACACTCCTGAGGAACGAACACGCGATTCCTGGATGAAAATCATTGTCCAAAATGTTTTTCAAAGCAAATTCTGCTCTCCGGCTTGAAAGCGTTGTGTTTTAGGACCCAAATATTCACCCCAACCTCCTCCCTACGCGGCCCGCAGCCTTCAAAACAATATGAGGAATACATATGAATTACAGTGCATTTCTTTCCTAGCGGTATGAACGAATGGTTCATGCAATTTTCTGTGGATGAATCCTAATGATTCCAGTTTTTACATAATGGTGTCCCACTAGATTGGGTAAGCCCCGCCCACTCTGGCGGCGATTTGATTTGCAGCTCGGTCTGGAAACCTGCACGTTTAATTCTCCTGCTTCAGTTCACAATTTTGCGGGAACCAATCACAAGCTGGCTTATCTACCCGGCGCGCTATTGGCCGTTTTACACAATGACGATAGAGAAGCGACCAAGCAGCTTCTTGCTTACATTCAGCATCACAACCACCGAAGCACAGCAACCCGTTGATGCAGCTGTCGCTTCTACATCACCCGGATCGGTGCTCTGATTGGTTGAAGGACTATCCAATTGTGTATAGAGTCGTATGAACTATGCCCTATGTTGGTCCCGCCTCTTTTGCAGAGAAAATACAGAGCAGACTCCCCAGACCAACGCTCAATCTCAAATCTAGTGAGCTTGGTCTGGTGATAGTGTCCAATAAGATCTTCAATACTGTAGGAGCCATTTGCATCCACCTTATTTGGTTAGGTTAATTTAGTTATTTATTTTAGCCACTTCGGGGAGTATTGCACTGGGTGCGGTAGTCAGTGAGGAGCCGTGAACACGCCGCAACATTTTATTAATCAGCACAAGGTGAAGTACTATTTTATGTGAAGTGACTCTTTTTCTACCTTTATAATAAACGGGAACACCACCCAAAGACAATCAATGCCTGGAGAACACCATGCCATCCATACCGAGGCTTATAGGATAGCCTCCACAAATACCTTGCAGCCTCAAGAGGGAGCTAGCAAAGCCTATTTTACTCATGAGTTCCTTATATGTGTGTGTGTGGCATTACTGTTTTTGTCTCTCTCTCTCTTTCTCTCTCTCTCTCTCTGTCTGCTTGTCTCCATCAATAAGCTTTTCACTTCACTAATGGATGAGGAGTGAGCAGAGTAAAACCTCCGCTCTGCTCTCTAACCTTTGGGACCAGAGTGCAGTTTGAAAGCGCCGTCTACAGACGGCGCTTTCAAACCTCAGAAATCATTTTAAGTGGTGGCAGTAAAGTTGTTTGTCTTTGGCTCAAAGCAGAGAGTAAAATGATGGCGTGAATAAACTACAACACGGAGAAACAAGTAGAACGATAAATGATTCATTGTGGCTTTTAGGTCAGTTTGAGTGTACACTGATCTAATGTTGCTAAAAGCTGCAGGGATGAAATAAAACTTAAAGTGCATGCATAAAAATGCAATAAAAAGACAAAATACGTTTTAACAACCTTTCACACGCGCAGATCTTCATTTAATTAAAACATTATGTGAAGAGGTGCCGCAATAGGTCTTATAAACTGCTCATTAACATTGGGGTAACCTGCAGCCGCATCATCGAAATGCCTAAAACCCCCGAAAAGCATTACTGCCTCGGAGACAAAAACAAGCTGCATAATTTTTATTTATTTATATATTTTTTTTTTTTACAGCGCTTCTGTCTGCTGAAATCAAAGCGGTCAGATGACTTGTACCTCGGGTCTATTGAGGGACTTCAGAGGACATTAAAATGCAGCGGGGAAGAAGTCGTAAAAAGCTGAGGCACCGTTTTATAGGTGCCCATAAACAGGCTGCAGGAGGGGGATGCGGGGGAAAGAGCAGATCTCCCCTGGTCAGAGGGATTTAACCTCTTTTAACCTTGCATTCTTTTTTAAACCTGGCCTCGTGTGGCTGCACACGAATCAGGGAGGAGAATTTTATTTACAGGCGGAAGCTGTAAAAAAACATTCCCTATCATGGGAATAGTGCACCATATAGTGTGTTCGTCATTTTGTAGTGGTGTTCGAATTGTCCGCGGTTAATTTCATTCACTATATAGTCCACTATGAAATACCCACAATGCACAGCTAAGCCCTATATAGTTCACTATTTAATAAACACTCCACAGGGAATAGTGAGTGAGTGAATCAGCTGGAGTCTCAGCTGCTGACGGCTTTGAATACATTGTCTAATGCCGGCCGTACACTAGAAGAACGTTAAAGGAGAATTACGGTCAATTCCAACACGTAGCTCTGTTGTTTGTAAATGTGGAGGTCTGTCAGTAGAGAGAAAAACTAACCAATCGGTGCTGCCTACACCGTGTTATCCTCCTGCTAGAGTTAGCACCCAACAGGCTTAAACAGGGCAAGTTTTAAATGAGTTTTTAGCCTCTAAACATGTTCATAATGTCATTAAAAGTGCCTCCCCATGTGCAGTGATTCCTTCTGAGTGAACACAGTGAAACTGACTGCTGGAGATGTGAAAGAAATGCATTAAAGTGCTAATTCAGCTCTGTATGAGAAGTGAGAAGTGTGTAGGAATGGTCTGAATCGTTTGATTTGAGAATCAACTTGAGAACTCTATTACTACAACACTCTTGCAGTTCATCCCGACCTATTCTGTATCCACGATGCTCCACACTTCCGAGATTGCTCCGTTGTTGCCGGGAATTCCGCCGTATGTCCGTCACCTTCTTCTCTCTTTGTTTTGGCGTCCTAAACTCCAGTGGATTAATGAGGACTATGGGTACCTGGTCCTCAGACCTCTGCAGGGTAAATCCAGACAGCTAGCTAGACTATCTGTCCAATCTGAGGACTATGGTTACCTGGTCCTCAGATCTCTGCAGGGTAAATCCAGACAGCTAGCTAGACTATCTGTCCAATCTGAGGACTATGGTTACCTGGTCCTCAGATCTCTGCAGGGTAAATCCAGACAGCTAGCTAGACTATCTGTCCAATCTGAGGTCTATGGTTACCTGGTCCTCAGATCTCTGCAGGGTAAATCCAGACAGCTAGCTAGACTATCTGTCCAATCTGAGGACTATGGTTACCTGGTCCTCAGATCTCTGCAGGGTAAATCCAGACAGCTAGCTAGACTATCTGTCCAATCTGAGGACTATGGTTACCTGGTCCTCAGACCTCTGCAGGGTAAATCCAGACAGCTAGCTAGACTATCTGTCCAATCGGAGTTTTCTGTTGACGACTAAAACAACTTTTGAACGTACACATGTTCCACCAAAACAAGTTCCTTCCAGAGGTTATTTTGCAGAGGCACCGTGGGTCCTTTTTGGCGCTGAGCACTGCCAAAGACGATTGTGATTGGTTTAAAGAAATGCCAATAAACCAGAGCCGGTTTTTCTTCCGTCCCAGAATGCTTTGTGGACCCGCCAGCGCTATGGAGGAAGGTCTCTCAATGAAAAACTAATCCAGACCCACTTGGTTAACATCACTCCTGAGCTGTTAAATGGCAATCGATTGCATGTGGAAAAAAAAGGGATTAACTGGGCGCCATCTTTTGGAATGACAAGTCCGACCAATGTCATTGGTTCACTGTGGCAAGAGATAGCGGAAACAAAATTCATGCCATGTCTCCAATTTTTATTTAGTTTGTTCACAACAAAATTGTTAACTTCGTATTCTTGATTTAATTTACAATAATAACCCTGTTCCACATAAATAAAAATCAATAAGTCCTCTTTTTGTTTTGTGGCTATGTATGTGTTGTTGTGTGCTTATTCTTTTACTGCTGACAAGTAAATCTTCCTCGGCTCAGGATGAGAAGCCTCTCGGCTCAGCGCAGCAATTCCAAGGCCAATTAGGCAGCCAGTCAAATAAAAGCTTTATTGACACCAGCTATTCCCAACAGCCCCCGTCACTGAGCCTCCTGCAGCTCCCACCGAGGTATAGGCTCGTTTGAGATGAGCTGCGCCTCGCTTCAAAGGTGGAGGAGAGCAGGCGGCGGCAGCAGTGGGCGGTGACCAAAAGCCTTGGTCAGGTCGGACAGTTTCCAGCCGTTTCCAGCAGCCTTCAGTCTGAACAGGAAGCCACAGAAACACATCCTGTTTTTTATTTTTTATTTTTATTTAACCTTTATTTAACCAGGAAAATCCCATTGAGATTACTAATCTCTTTTTCAAGGGAGTCCTGGCCAAGACAAGCGGCACAGATCACAACAATTCCGAACATTACAGACAAATTTCATAACAATTTCATAAGACTATTTAAAACATTTGCAAACCATAGATTTCATTTCCAAACCTTTGAGCAAGAGTTTAAACTGGCCAATTGTAACCACTTCCTTTAATTTCCAGACCTTTTGTAGATTGTTCCATGTTATGGGGGCAGAATAGTGAAATGCCATCTTACCAACTTCTGTGCGGACACTTGGTACAGACAGTAGCAGTAAGTCTTGGAGCGTAAAGAATACAGTCTAGCCGCTTTTGGTTGAATATATTCACACAGATATGAGGGGAGCAAACGCAGAATACCCTTATAAATGAACATATACCAATGATTGAGTCTACGATTCTCCAATGCTGGCCAGCCCACACGTGTGTAAAGTTCACAGTGGTGTGTGCGAGGCTTACAATTTGGGATAAACCTCAATGCGGCATGATAAACAGAGTCCAGTAGTTTCAATACTTGGGTTGGAGCATTAATATAAATGAGGTCACCATAATCCAGAATGGGTGTAAATGTTGCAGCTACAAGTTTCCTTTTTGCATTGAAAGAAAAACATAGCCTATTTCTGAAGTAAAAGCCAATTTTCAGTCTCAGTTTCTTAACCAATTGTTCAACATGTCCTTTAAAACTAAGACTGTCATCAATTAAAATGCCTGTTCATGAATAACAGACTATAGATGATCCATAATTTAAATGGATTTAGTCTCTCTGCAGACTGATGTCATGAAATGGCGTACAGTATGTGTGATATGCCAATTGGTTCAGTTATTGGCGTGTTATTATTTTTTACAGTGTGTTCTGGGGACAGGCAGCTAGCAGATAGTGAGATGTTTTTTACAGTGTGTTCTGGGGACAGGCAGCTAGCAGATAGTGAGATGTTTTTTACAGTGTGTTCTGGGGACAGGCAGCTAGCAGATAGTGAGATGTTTTTTACAGTGTGTTCTGGGGACAGGCAGCTAGCAGATAGTGAGGAGATGTTTGCTGTATGTGACAACAAATGTTGTAGCCTAAAACACGCGTGACATCGTTTAGAGCACCTTTAAGAAGGTCAGCGTGTATTTTTACGCAAAGTCATGATGCCATGTTGCTCTCTGACTTCTAAATTTCACTATCAGCCACACAACATGTGTTCTGTACAGAATAAGCCTTTAACCTTTGTGTTATCCTCCCGGGTCAAAAAGATGAATTTTTTTTTTTTTTTTACCCTTTTTTGACATTTGACATTTTCAAAGCATTTTTTATTTTTTATTCACTAATACCCCCTTACCACCACTAGTTTTACGTTACTTTTTGGAATTCATTGTCAATAAAGCTCATTTAGAATAATAGAATTATACCTAATATTTGAGTCAATAAAGCAGAAATTATGAATTTTTTTGACTAATAGTTAAGATCAGAGGAACATTTGTTGAATGGATGAGTTTGGTCATGATGCTGATTTGAAACCATTTAAATTTTGACCCGAAAGTGATCATATTTGCAAAGAGCGTTGCATGGAATCCATCCTTTTTTTGTGGTCATTTGGTTAAAAAGATACCATATTTCTGATATAGACATTTTTAAAAGGGGTCAAATTTGACCTGAGGTCAACAAGAGGGTTAAATCAGACAAATTAGCAATTAAATCCCTCCAATTGAAAAACAAAACAATTACATGAAACGTCATCGTGAGTTGATTCAGTAAAAAATAATTCAGCAGAGGTGAGGCTATGTAGACCAGAAAGGGGGAAATCCCACACATCCTCACGCCAAATCGCACCCTGGCCAGGGATTTTTTTTCCAGCACACACAGAAAATAGAGAGCTTGTTGACCGTAGAGGACATATTCGCTGAATTTGACAAAAATTGTATTGGATTATAATTACTTAGTAGACCTTTAACAGAATGTACAGGTGGGTCATCAGAAAATTCAAGCGCTGCAGTCTCGCCGTCTCCCAGGACCCTTTGCGTCTGTTTTATTCATGCCATGTTTATTCCCTTCATCTTTTTCCTTTCACTGAGTGAATCCGCAGCTCCACGCTATTCATCAATTTAACACACGCGCTGTGTGGACGTACAGTACGTACTGTAATTGACTTTCAAAACAGGGGCAATAAATCTCAGCTCCGGCACAAACAATAACACTTCAGAGAATAAAGATATCAGCATGCATGCAGCTCTGCGAACAGTAAATGTAATACTTAAATGCTTTTACTGTTGAACAAAAAGGAGTAACCCTATTGCTAAATATTTAAAAAAAAAAAATCAAAATACTCCATAACAGGTGAAAATCATGCTTTTTAATTTTCAAAGAGCCTTCTGTGAGCTATCTTTGAACTCAGCAGGGAGTTCCCTTTAAATTGGTGACAATTTGCAGGGTCACTTGCAGCTTTAATTTTATATTATTGTTATTATGAACCGCGTTCCTACAAAACTCTCTGTGTGGTTCTTGCTTTACTATAATGCTGAAGGTCTTTTTGAGGCTCATGAAAGTTTCATCTTTTTCTATCTCAGCGTAATTGTGCATCAGTTTAAGTCTATAGGACGTCATTTTAACATGAACTTTAAAAAGCTCCATAATTAGTATGTTTTAGTGTTCCTGAAAACAGACCTCTGTTTGGTTAAGATGTTAGATGTGAGTTAGATGCATGTCAAACCCCCCCCCCGCAAGTTTCTGACAGCATATTTGGTCATTTTACAACGCTGTTCTATTTGTTTAACTACTGTGTACGTGTGTGTGTTTGTCTGCGTGCGTGCGGGGGTTGTGTGCATGTATGCGTGTGAGTGTGTGTGTGTGTGTGTCTGTGTGTGTGTGTGTGTGCATCCTGCCTGTGCAGCCGCAGTGGTTCGTTAAGACGCTTGTTTCGGTACTCTAACTGGCATGCAGCCCTACATTCTGCAGCATGGAGTCTCACTGAGTGGTGTGTGTGTGCGTGTGTGGGTGTGTATGTGTGTGTGTGTGTGTGTGTATGTGTGTGTGTCCAAAAACCTTCTCTTTCTTAACTTCAGTTAAAAGAAATTCCAACAGAATGCGTCAACATAAAAACTGAAAAACAACCTGTTTTAACAATTCTGTAGATTTTAGTCACTTTGCTGAAACCAGTGTTGTGATCCCAGGCACTGAGAGCCGGGAACGGTGTGTAGGAAAGTGAGATTTGGGAATACCAAAACAGACGGAATGACTTGTTCAGATGGACGACTGAAGGAGAGAATGAATTGAAAGGCAGGACAAGAAGAGAGATGCAGCCAGAGGATGTTCTGCCAACTCCACATTTCCACCTGGGTGACACATGTCATAGAACAAAAGCTCTGACACGCACACACCAACATGTAATGTAACCAACATGTCTTCTTACATTTTAGACTAGGTATCAGGTTGGCCTCAACACAGATAGAAATTCAAACACTGATAAGAGACGGTTTGCAGTGTACAGGCAGAAGTCAGAAAACACTTGCTCTTCACCCACAAAAATATCTACGGATGGAAAAGTTACCGAATGCTCATCAAGGGGAAGCCAAAGTGACAGAAACACAACAAAGCTTCCTCTTGCCTCGCTTCATCTTCACTCTGAGACGTTAAGACAGTAGCACGGCATTCACACGGCTGGATCTCTTCAGAATAAAAGCACTAACCCCAACCCTAACCCTAACACCTCAGTACTAGGGCTGCACAATTGATCGCAATTTTATCAAATTTGAATTATGGACTAATGCAGGGATCTTCAACAGAGGGTCTGGTACCCCTAGGGTGTCCTCAGAGTTACTGAAGGGGGGCCGCCAAATCATTGTTTCCAAGAAAATTTAAATATCTTAATATATAGCCAACATATTATTTGCAATATTGCTAGCAAATATAAATCCACTTCACAATTTGTGAAACACATTTTCTATCAAAACATGATTATTTATAAAATCTTGCCAACAATAATTAGGCTATTGTAATAGCTTAGTATACCATGCACTAAATAGGTATATATACATATACATATACACTCACCGGCCACTTTATTAGGTACACCTGTCCAACTGCTCGTTAACACTTAATTTCTAAGCAGCCAATCACATGGCGGCAACTCAGTGCATTTAGGCATGTAGACATGGTCAAGACAATCTCCTGCAGTTCAAACCGAGCATCAGTATGGGGAAGAAAGGTGATTTGAGTGACTTTGAACGTGGCATGATTGTTGGTGCCAGAAGGGCTGGTCTGAGTATTTCAGAAACTGCTAATCTACTGGGATTTTCACGCACAACCATCTCTAGGGTTTACAGAGAATGGTCCGAAAAAGAAAAAACATCCAGTGAGCGGCAGTTCTGTGGGCGGAAATGCCTTGTTGATGCCAGAGGTCAGAGGAGAATGGCCAGACTGGTTCGAGCTGATAGAAGGGCAACAGTGACTCAAATTACCACCCGTTACAACCAAGGTGGGCAGAAGAGCATCTCTGAACGTACAGTACGTCGAACTTTGAGGCAGATGGGCTACAGCAGCAGAAGACCACACCGGGTGCCACTCCTTTCAGCTAAGAACAGGAAACTGAGGCTACAATTTGCACAAGCTCATCGAAATTGGACAATAGAAGATTGGAAAAACGTTGCCTGGTCTGATGAGTCTCGATTTCTGCTGCGACGTTTGGATGGTAGGGTCAGAATTTGGCGTCTACAACATGAAAGCATGGATCCATCCTGCCTTGTATCAACGGTTCAGGCTGGTGGTGGTGGTGTCATGGTGTGGGGAATATTTTCTTGGCACTCTTTGGGCCCCTTGGTACCAATTGACCATCGTTGCAACGCCACAGCCTACCTGAGTATTGTTGCTGACCATGTCCATCCCTTTATGACCACAATGTACCCAACTTCTGATGGTTACTTTCAGCAGGATAATGTGCCATGTCATAAAGCTGGAATCATCTCAGACTGGTTTCTTGAACATGACAATGAGTTCGCTGTACTCAAATGGCCTCCACAGTCACCAGATCTCAATCCAATAGAGCACCTTTGGGATGTGGTGGAACGGGAGATTCGCATCATGGATGTGCAGCTGACAAATCTGCGGCAACTGTGTGATGCCATCATGTCAATATGGACCAAACTCCCTGAGGAATGCTTCCAGCACCTTGTTGAATCTATGCCACGAAGAATTGAGGCAGTTCTGAAGGCAAAAGGGGGTCCAACCCGTTGCTAGCATGGGGTACCTAATAAAGTGGCCGGTGTATATATATATATACATATATATATACATATACATATATACATATATATATATATATATATATATATATATACATATACATATATACATATATAGGCTTTAGGCCGTCCTACAAGTTATTGTAGGCCCACTTTAATATGCAACTTCATATTATACAGTATGTGGTAGGGGGTCCCTGATCCATGCATTTTTCAGTTAAGCGGCTTTAAAATGTTGAAAACCCCTGGTCTAGTGCAATATTCAAATAGGGGGGGGGGGCAGTATTTTTTAAAGGCAAAATACATTATAAATAGTTGATGTGGCTCGGGAAAGGGAAGTTTGGGGTCCTCTACTGGAGCTGCTGCCCCCACGACCCGATACCGGATAAGCAGATGAAGATGGATGGATGAAATACAATATGCATCAAAGCACTCTGAATTCAGTATTGTGTTGCTGCAGTGACCTCCCAGCCTACAAATCCCATCCTACAGATCCTCAATCACAATATTGTCATTTTTTTTATTTTTTTCCAATGAATATGAGAATACTGATACACAAATGATCATTCCCTTTGACATTGTGAATCATATCGCAATCGCAAATGTCGGTCAAAAATAATTGCAATAACATATTTTCCTCATATTGTGCAGCACTAATCAGCACCTTCTCCACACACACACCCACACACACCCACACACACACACACACACACACACACACACAAGAGTCTAATCAAATAGCCCGGAGAGTCAAGATAAATATAATAATGAGGTCATTTAGCGGGGTTAGCGTGTTCGGCCGAGGCTGCAATAGTCGATCTCGTGAACTCGCTGAGCTTATCAGACGCTAACACTCTCTCTCTCTCTCTCTCTCTCTCTCTCTCTCGTTTGATCTCCCAGTCATTATCCAGTCCAGCACAGTTTCATCACCTCTGTGATCACGTTGATGTGCTGTCGTGACGCTCAAACTGCCATGCGCTCAATTAAAACCTGTGATTGCTATTGGCAGCCTCTGTTTGATATGTATTGTGTGTGTGTGTGTGTGTGTGTGTGTGTGTGTGTGTGTGTGTGTGTGCGTGCACACGCACAGGCCAATCTTAAGGTTATGATGTGCTCTTTGTCCAGACTAATCTCTTATGAATCATATTTACATGTCGTTGGCTTGGTGGTAAACATAATATGACGTATAGCACGTAAAAAGACATTGGTCTCATTTTGGCAGTTCATCTCGTGGGTTATGGTTATGTATTAGTGTTGGCTGTTTGGATTCCAGCTATGTCTGCTTTGCGTCTTCTTTCTCAGTTCTTCCTTTTTGTTTTCTTTTTCAGTCACTGTTAATGGAACTCAACACTTCCTGCGCTGACGTTTCTTATTTAAAGCCTCCCTTCCAGTGGCTGAAACGGCTATAACCCCTCTCTTTTAGAAAAAGAAAGTTAGTTAGTAAAAGTTGTTAATTAAAGCTATATTCTTTACTCTTTTTCAGGCTACTCTAAAAAGGAATCCTCCTTTTAAGCCAGCTTCATTCCAACTCTGGGGGAGACAACACATATGCAGTGTGTCACTCAGGTAATATTGGACCATTCTGATGTAGGATTTTAAAATTAAAAGCTTAAATGTCTTTTTGACTTCCAGGGCTGTCCAGGTGCTGTCGGAAATTCCGCCGGATGTCCCTCATTTCAGCCAGATGTCCATCACCTTCGTCTACCTTTATGTTGACGTTCTACCCCCCGGATTTCTGAGGACTATGGCTACCTGGTCCTCAGATCTCTGCAGGGTAAATCCAGACAGCTAGCTAGACTATCTGTCCAATCTGAGGACTATGGTTACCTGGTCCTCAGACCTCTGCAGGGTAAATTCAGATAGCTAGCTAGACTATCTGTCCAATCAGAGTTTTCCGTTTCACGACTAAAACAACCTTTGAACAAGCACATGTTTCACCAAATCAAGTTCCTTCCCGAGGCCATTTTGCAGCGGCGCCGTGGCTCCGTCCAGGGGCTTAGTCACGCCCAAGACGATTGTGATTGGTTTAAAGAAATGCCAATAAACCAGAGGATACTTTTCTCCCATCCTGGAATGCTGTGTGTCAGACCTTCTTCCGCAGTGCTGTGGAGAATCAATGGTCTGGCAATATGAGACTAACGCACATACACATAAGTTGAATCAAATTTCACAAGCCACACAAGTTGTGTATAAGACAAAGACGGTGTGTTGCCTTGTGAATGGAAACGTTTTTGAGTTTCACGCCTTTAGAGTGGGGACATTTCGCTCCTATGATTTCTTCAAAAGTCTGTTTGAGGGTTTCAGTTCTTGTCAAACGCTAAACCTCTCCGCAGTGATGAAACAGTGGATGCCGGGTTACTTGAAAGAGCTTGCTTGAACAAGCTCTTTCAACCAAAGCCTTTGGGCAGAATTAAGTGGCATTGTCTATTCTTCTGGCTTCTAATTGTATCCCTCATTTCCATAAGAGGAACAGAGTGTAGTGGGCTACAGGCCTCTTCTGAAGATAAAAGATGCAGGCTTTATGGCTTATCACAGCAGAGCAGTGCGCTGCATGTCATTACCCCATTAGATTCAGCATATGCTCTGATTATCTGAACATTTCTCCTACCTGTAAGCAGATAAGTGACGAGGACAGCATCAGGAAGACATTAGCTTACCGTCCTAATTAATGTTGCATGGAACCGGCAAACAGATCCCCTCTGGGAAGGGTAAGGCGTCAGGTTGGGAAATGTAGAAGGGTGTTCACAATCGCACGATGCCAGATAGTGTTACGCGTTGATTAGCCCTGTTGTAGATATTAGGTATCACGCCTGATTTAATCAGCGTGGCTACTTGGAGAGAACTGATCTGTTCAGGACAACAAGTGGTATTGTAAATTCATCTCTTAAATAGAGGCATATTTCCACAGTCATCTGTAACTATAGAACCATCTCCAACCTGCCATTTCTCAGCCAGATAATAGAAAAAATGGTTTCATTTCAGCTCATCAACTATTTAACGTCAAACAACCTTCTGGACAATTATCAATCAGGTTTTTGGCCCCACCACAGCACAGAAACCACACTTATTAAAGTTGTGAATGATCTGCATATAAACACTGATTCTAATAAGTTTTCTGTACTTGTGCTCCTGGACCTCAGCGCCACCTTTGACACCATTGACCATCAGATTTTATTACACAGATTGGAAACATGGGTTGGCCTGTCTGGTCTAGTTTTACACTGGTTTAGAACTTACCTGCTAGATAGGCAATTCTTTGTGTCCATCCGGGATTTTATTTTGGACAAAATGGCCATTATGTGTGGAGTTCCCCAAGGCTCAATTCTAGGACCATTATTGTTTAATCTCTACAGGCTCCCAATTGCACATTATAAAGAAACACAACATACATTACCATAACTATGCTGATGATTCACAGCTATACATATTTCTATCTCCTGATTACATGCATCCCATACACTCCCTAAGTAATTGTATTCATGACATCAAACTTTCCCTTAAAGTTACCAGCTAACGCTAGCTAGCTAGGTTGGTTGAATTTTTCAATTCTAGTTGTACTTGTGCAATGCGTGACCCCCACAAGATCCCCAACCTTCACATATTATTATATTATTATTAGTCTTTAAGGTTAGAGGTGATATGATTGTTAGTACATGTATGATTGAGTCAGACTTTAGCCTTTTCAAAGTCTGTTCAAGATCTAGTGTATGGTAGGCATAAATGTAATTTAAAATGTTGATATTCACTCATACATCAGTGAGTTTTACACTGTTACACACTCAGCGGAGTCACACTTTAAAGGACTACGGGACAGCTGTAAAACCTGACCAACATAGTGTTGGTTTGTACTAGTTCAGCACTGTTTATACACTATTTAAAGTCAGCACATTCTGCATGTGCTGACCTGAAACCAGAGCTTGTGCGGCAAAGACAAATGGTTTATTTATATCGTTCAAATGGCAATGGGCATTCCAGATGGACAAGTTGCTGTGATAATGTTTGACTAAAATGTGCACAATGTCAACAGATGGATGGAATTATGCTGTAAATTTGCTTTCAAACCAAAACTATGAGTTTAAAAGATGCTAAATACCCTATGGAGAGACTCTTTACCATGCACATAGTGAGTGATGCACTGTTAACAAGAGCTGCAAAGATTAATCAATTAGTTGTCAGTGATTAAATTAAAGGCCAAATATTTTGATAATCAATAAGTCGGATTGAGTATTTTTTGGGGGAAAATAAAAGTCAATCTTCTCTGATTGCAGCTTGTTAAATGTGAATATATTCTAGTTTCTTCACTCTGTGACAGTAAGCTGAATATCTTTGAGTTGTGGACAAAGCAAGTCATTAGAGGATGTAATCTTGGCCTTTTTTTACCATTTTCTGACATTATGTAGACCAAACAATCCATTAAATTGACAAAACAATCGACAGAAAGCAAACTACCTTTATTGTAAGCTGCTAAAAACTGCTGCTGGAAATTTCAATTTCCTTGCGGGAGTCATCCCAAAAGGATCAATAAAGAGAAGTCTAAGTATAATTGTTAGATGCAGCCCAAAAAATAGTTTTGTTGTTTCATTTCTGCATGACCTAAATCCCAGATCATTCCTGTTCCCGGCAAAATAGAAAGACCCTGAGCAGTGTTGTTCCAAACAGAGTGCTAAAACAGAGCAGGGCGTGCCCAAGTGTCATTTGTGACTGCAGGAATGTGCCATGGCAGGCCAAGAGTGCGTCAGCCAATCAATTATTGTGGACAAATATAGCCTTGATACTGGCCGGGTGGATGGATAGATAGATAGATGGATGGATGGATGGATGAGTGGCTCAGTGAGTACATATGCTATAGCTAAGAGCATCAGAAGCATCAGAAGTATGAGATATTTCCCCGAGCTCAGAGTGGTATGGAGGTTATTTATAGAAGACCGACCAAACCCATTACCATAAAACAGACGGGCAGCCAGACAATTAAAGCGAGCCGAGAGGCGGCAGAGGAAGGAGAGGAGAGAACATTGCTCTGCGTCTGACCTATTTAGCAAATGAAGAGCCATAAACACAGCAGATCTGAATTCGCTCTGCAGCAGACAGCCAGCCAGGGCCAAAACAGAGCTAACCACCCCAACCCTGTAAAAACGCTAATCAAAGCCTGCACGGTTCAGAATAGCTTTTTAAAGTGGGCCAGCCTGTTTCGCAATGATGTTGGGCTGAAGTGCATTTCGTACTCGTTACCGCTTGTTTTTGCCCAGTCCTAAATAAATCATCAAAAATCCAGCTGCACTGACTGGATACACACAGCTCGCACGCTAGTTTGCAATATGCACTCAAGTCTTCAAACTGGAATCCTTACCAAGGATACCATATGAGATGATAAATAAATAATGTAAAGTAATGAACAAAGACTGAGTCCATTTTATGGCGAAGCAATTAAATATGAACTTTGATTCAATCGAAGCAGTCCACATGTACAGTGAAGAGAGCGACTGGGTTACATCAGGAGTCAATAGTCACCCACAACATGTCTGTTTCTGAAAACTATCGATAGGAAATACGGTTATTGATCTGCTGCTCCCAGAGTTCATGCAGCAGTTCATAGAGAGCAGGGCAAAAGGGTGTAGCTTCATCAAAACACAAAGCAGGAGTCCAAGCACACTTAACAATTACACTGTCATAATTATTCTGACTTTGGCAAACTTTCTTCTGGTCATTAAATTAACACCAAAGCACTTTTCCTCTTTGGTCCCCCTACAGGTGGGAAGTGGAATTGTCCATTACCGTCACATTCCAACTACAGATCCCATACCCGATCTGGCCAACTTGCAGAGTGTGGTTATAGCCGGTAGAGAGCCGCAAAACGAATGCAGAAGCGCACGAGTTGATGACCCACTGAAACAATTATGGAAACATAATTTTAAAGTACAAAATAATCTTTGGTGTTGCTTTAAGTCGACATTTTTACTCATCAAGGAATAGCACCATAATACTGGTAAGTATTAAACTGTAGTATAATACTATACTACAGTTGCGCTTTTTTTCCCATCCTGTATATTCAAATACTTCTTATATTTTATTCCTATTATTATTATAATTTCATATATATTTCATGTATATTGTATGTATTTATGTATATTGTATCCTAGTATTTCATTTATATTTCTATTCTGTGCTGTGTGACTAATTTTGCTGCTGTAACACCATAATTTCCCATTTTTTTGGATCAATAAATATCTATCATCTATCTATCTATATATCTATCTATATATCTATCTATCTATCTATCTATCTATCTATCTATATATATCTATCTATATATATATATATCTATCTATCTATCTATCTATCTTGCTGAGCTCTCATTACTAAAAAGCAGTGAATTTCACAACAAATTTCAAAGTCAGTTAATCCGCAAATCATTTTTAGATTCATCGATTAATCTTTTGAGGAGAGCTTAAATGCAAAAGTAACCAATGGATGGAAATATTGCCTCTTTAAAAAAAAAAAAAACTAAAAAAAAAACGATACACAATAATACAAATAAAAGCAGCATCATGCCTCACAATTTAGAAGCTACAACTGCGTAATGTTTGGCATTTGGCGATTATTTCATATTTTTCAGCCGATTGGCTAACTGTGTCAGCTTTGAATCAATCTCACAATTTAGTCAAACTAACTCTAAAGATCGTTTTATGCTTCTGCGTAGAATCGACGGCGTACCCCCGCAGATGCCTCTGCACCTACGTAGGCCCCTACGCCGTAGCCTGACGTGCACCTCTTGCAAAATGTAACTCTACGTTGCTCGGCCGTGGCTTGGTAGTGTTGCACTTTCCCCCATGACTAATCTCCTGGTTCTCCTTCTCCATCAACAACATGAAATCAAGGAAAGGGTTAACTTCTCCTGCTACACATATCCCACCGTGGTCAGAAAGAACCAGGGAGACACTGTGTTTCTCTCACTATGACTCTGGAGTCAGTACTCGCTCCGAAGATAATCACTCTCTCACTTCTCCCTCTACCACACTCCCCCCCCCACACACACCAGTATAAACACCAGGCCACTTACGTAGGCTAGGGCGAAAGCTCTTTATGTTTCAGGGTAAATGCACAACATACTTTACTCAAAGCACAGCTAGCACTGGGTCTGTAGGCTCCTGGAGCCCATTACACAAAAAGGATTTGCAAGCACTGCTTACACACGGGTTGCAAATAGTGGCGGCGTCCCGTTTCCTACACATTACACGTTTGTTTTGATTAGTGAAACATGTCAGAATTAACGAGAGAAAATTATCTCATGTTGCTGAAATGGCAGCCACCTCGGGCCCCACATTGTACTGCAGTGATTCCCAACTTCTGCTGTTGCCAGGGGGTACGTGGAAAGATTGTGGAACTTACTGCTGCAATTTGAACATTTTGCAATTAGGTAAAAGAAAACTAGCTAGCAAGCAAGCACAGAAGTTTAAACAGATAGCTAAAAGTAATGGCTACATAGCTCAAATGATTAGTTATAAGTAATGTATAGGTTTGGGCATCAAAACCCGATTTCTATTTGGAATTGTTTTAAAAATTACGATTCCAGTGGAATCGTTTCTTTATTGGACTCTAGGAAATAAAAAGGAAGTTCTAAGGCATGCAATGATAGCAATCATATCTGTACTCAGTATAGTGTTTCTGTTCATGTTCAGGTATCGTAATCGGTATGAGGAAGGGAAAAAATGGTATTGGAACATCTTAAGTAGAGCCCTAAGACCAACCCTGATAGGCCCACATCCAACCACAGACGGTAGACAGTATCTGACCTGCAGAACTTTCAAAATGGTTGTACATCTTCAACCCAGAACTCAAGTTCACATCCCACAGCAAATGTGTACTCAGACAGATCAAGCATGCGAACAACACCAACCTGCTTGATAGCCACTGAACCTGACACTCAATACCAATCCCATACTCTCACACTAAATACTGTCTGAGCAGAGCTGTAGACACTAGTAGACACATATTGACACGTTTTACAGCCATAACTAGGATTGGGCATTGAGAACTTGGAATTGTTTCACCTATTCCACTGGAATCTACTTTTTCTTTTTTATTGGTATTGTTTGGAAAATTTGGTTTCCAATCAAATCATTGTTTCCGAATTCAACACGAAACAAGTTATGGTTTCCATCACAGCCACTCTACTTTCAGGCGCTTGTTGTGTTGCAGCTATGTGGCTCTGTTTTACATTGAAAAAGTCTGTAAAAAGGTAAATCACCATTGAATCAAAATGTGAAGTGAGCATGTGACCCGTTTCAACTCCACCACTCAAAGAATCAGAATCAAGAATCGATAAGAAGAATCTGAATTGGAATCGGAAGTTTTAAAAACACAACGATGCCCAACCCTAGCCAAAACTGACAAAATGTTACGTTTTTGTTCAGTTAATGTGGATTTAATTGAAAAACTGTCCTGTTGATTATAATCCAACTGAGAAGTCATAAAGATCCAAACCAAACACCCTCATCATGTGTTCCATTGTGTCCGTGTTGGCAGCACTCACCTGAAGCAGCAGCTGCTCCAGGCGGCTGAGCCCCCACGTCGCTGTGCGACCCCCCAGGGGTCGGCGGTACAGGCCTGGGCCAGGATTTCACAGGGGGAGGGCCGGCCCTCACCACCCCGACGTACTCCACAAAAGTCCCTGGAAAGTCTCCCTTCTCCTTGGTCCTCTCGTTGGTGCCGTGCAGCCAGCCTTTGGGGCTCCGCTCATCCCCGTCCTGGTAGTCCAGCCCGGGCACCGCCAACAGCGAGGCCTTGGAGACAGTGAGCAGGTCGCCCGGCTGGAGGCTGATGTCATTGCCACGCTCACGCTTGTACTCAAAGAGCACACGGTACTGGAAACTGTCAGATGTCATGTTGTGTCTGTTGCCTGAGATTTGTTGAGTTCAAAGTCTTGAAAATACCAAACGGAAAACTCTGTTAGTCAAACTGGAACTCAACCTAAACCTGGGAAACTTGTATAACCTGTGTCGGCACCTGAGATTTGCTGCGTCGTACTGACTTGGATGACACAGTGAAAATTATAGAAATCTTATCCCTGAGGTGAAATTTGACATATTTTTGTCCTACAACCCCATGAAGAGCAGGTCCAACCTTCTAAATCCAAAATTACAACTCCTCCAAGTACAATGAAATGGAATTCACCAGTCAGCCGTTGCTTTATTATTGTAGATTTGGATAAATATCCATGCAGTTCTTTAAAAATCCACAGTATGAATCCACCGGTCAGTCCCAGCTCTCCAGTCTGAGGCCTCTGAACGGACACACCAGCTAACCAGCCACCACACTCTAGACTGTGATGGGAAAAGAAACAGGGGAGGGGGGGAGGCTTGGTGGTGTGGAAACTGCAGGATGGCACCGTTTTCTTGGACAGGGCAACCTCCAGACGACGCCCCGAAGCTTCGGCAGGTTCTTCCGATTGTTAACGAGAAAGTGTACAGAACCTAAACTGAGTCTATACGGTCAGATTACACACCCATTCGCACACACGTATACACACTCACACACGTACACACACACACCTGAAGAAATCCACTGCAGTGCAGAATTTGGCTTCTCATTGGGAGTGTCCTTCTGTGCACTCTTGTGTATGAAATCCCGCTGCTTCGCCTTTCTTGTCTGGGCAGCCTCCTGAAGCAGACAAACCCTCCTGCAAACTTAAAATGAAGTTCTAAGGTTACCATCACACACTCTTATCCGGCTATTAGGATTTAAATGCAAGAACATATTGATGTAGCTCAGGTTTGAAAGTCATTTTAAATGTGTCAGAGAGCAATGTAGTGCAGAGCGTGATCTAAGCTTCACTATGAGTACATGCAAATAAGGAACATTTAAGGATATTAGAATGAAAATGCGTTGAAAATATCCCTCACCACTCTGCTGAGCAGGCTGACACAGAACAACTGAGACTGATCAGTTACAACAAGCGTGACTCGGCGAATATGAACTTCAGACAGACAGCGCGCCCGACTAAAACTCGCCCTGCATGCGCCAGTCGGCTGCGCGCAAACTCACCGCTCAGACTGCACGCATGCACGAGCCCGTGTCCTCCACCGACCCCTCGGTGCATGAACTGCCCGCTTCGACACTACCTGAACCCCGAAGTGTGAAAGCCAGACATCCTTGAAGTGAAGCCCGTCAGGATGAAGGGATGGATGGCGAGGCTGGTTCCAGCAGCCTGCTCGGTGCTGTAGCGAGCGCCTGTGCTGATGTCAGTAAACCCCTCCCTCCCTCCCCTGCCGTCTGCAAATTATGCCGGCAGCCAGCGGCGGGGACGGGACGGCTCGGTGTGTGTGTGTGTGTGTGTGTGTGTGTGGCATGTACTGCCGCTGCAGCAAAACACCGCGTGACCTAGTTACGGTGCTGCATACAGTTTCTGTTGCATTTGTGATTTCTTTTTTTTTTAAATTTAATGTTTTTATTTTTTGTCGGTGTGTGTGTGTCTGTCTGTGTGTGTGTGTGTGTGTGTGTGTGTGTGTGTGTTACAGAGTGGCACGAGGGCGAGGGGGAGTATTGGATGTCCGGAAGCTGAGATTGTGATGAATTATGTAACTGTCGCATTTAGGAAAACAAATTTAAAGAAGGGATGATATTTAATAATTATGATGAATGGATGATATTTAAGAAGGGCATGATGGGAGAACAGAACAGATTTTTATTTTTTTTTCTTGGAGAACAGTGCAGTGTTGTTTGTTTGTTTGTCCGGTGCGCACATGACGCAGCAGACAGCAGCAGACTGCTGCGTCATCGGGGAGCACGTTTTCCATTTGGAGCTGCAAAAAAAAACCTTTAGGTACAACAACTTCTGTCTTTGTCTGACAACAATCTTTTTCTGTTGTCATTCAAACATAAAGACATTTAGAAAATATGATGAGAGTGACATTTTACACCAAATAACGGGTTGGGATAATGGGACATCAGATAATTTTTTAATAATAATAATAATTTTTAATAAGATAATTTATTTATCCCCTGGGGACAGAAGTAGTTCTGACAAGTAAAACATCTAATAAATACACACAATATAGCTTACCATAATAAATGTATACTTGGTGCAGAAGGACAATAAGAGAGGAGCAGCAGCCACACATAAAACACATTAAAAAACAATTTTTCAAACACTTTATATACTATATTACAACTTTTTTCTGTTTTTCTCGTTTTTATGATGATTCTGGATGAATATGTCCAAACAAATGTACTGATTTCATCTCAGGTATTAACATATGCTGCCATATGCTGTATTCATTTAAGTTAATTAAACTGAATTTAATTCAGGAATATGCAAAATTCAAGCGCATAACTTACTAACAGTCGTAATACCGTGTTCAACGCAGGCCTCAAGATCAGGCAACAAGAAAGGACAGACTGTCGATAAGTGCTTTAGTCGATAATCCAAAATAGTTACAGAAATTAGGCCAAGTTTAGATAAAGATTGGCAAAGAGACGAGTGGAAACTTACAACCACTTGCGTCTCCTAACCAATGAGACGAGACGGTGTATCGTCACCAATGGAACGACTCGTTGTACTTCCGTTTTAACTTCCGATTTACAGGCTTTTTGAAGCTGAATATATCATTTGTTGCGTCTAAATATGAATGTGGATAACGTTATTGATAGCGAGATGTTTGCTACAGTTTTATTACATTTATAGCGACGAATCGGTGACAATCTGAAACCAGCCTCTGGAGTCTCGACCAGCTGACTTCTCTATTGGCTGTAGAAACAGGAGACGTCTCTTCCGTCCTAAAACCAGCCTCTGGAGACTGGACCAGCTGACTTCTATTGGCTGTTGAAACAGGAGACGTCTCTTCCGTCCTAAAACCAGACTCTGGAGACTCCACCAGCTGACTTCTCTATTGGCTGTAGAAACAGGAGACGTCTCTTCAGTCCTAAAACCAGCCTCTGGAGACTAGACCAGCTGACTTCTCTATTGGCTGTAGAAACAAGAGACGTCTCTTACGTCCTAAAACCAGACTGGAGACTCCACCAGCTGACTTCTCTATTGGCTGTTGAAACAGGAGACGTCTCTTCCGTCCTAAAACCAGCCTCTGGAGACTCCACCAGCTGACTTCTCTATTGGCTGTTGAAACAGGAGACGTCTCTTCCGTTCTAAAACCAGCCTCTGAACAGTGGACCAGCTGACTTCTCTATTGGCTGTTGAAACAGGAGACGTCTCTTCCGTTCTAAAACCAGCCTCTGGACAGTGGACCAGCTGACTTTCCTATTGGCTGTTGAAACAGGAGACGTCTCTTCCGTCCTAAAACCAGCCTCTGGAGACTGGACCAGTTGACTTCTATTGGCCGTTGAAACAGGAGACGTCTCTTATGCCCTAAAACCAGCCTCTGGACAGTGGACCAGCTGACTTTCCTATTGGTTGTTGAAACAGGAGACGTCTCTTACGTCCTAAAACCAGACTGGAGACTCCACCAGCTGACTTCTCTATTGGCTGTTGAAACAGGAGACGTCTCTTCCGTCCTAAAACCAGCCTCTGGAGACTCCACCAGCTGACTTCTCTATTGGCTGTTGAAACAGGAGACGTCTCTTCCGTTCTAAAACCAGCCTCTGGACAGTGGACCAGCTGACTTCTCTATTGGCTGTTGAAACAGGAGACGTCTCTTCCGTTCTAAAACCAGCCTCTGGACAGTGGACCAGCTGACTTTCCTATTGGCTGTTGAAACAGGAGACGTCTCTTCCGTCCTAAAACCAGCCTCTGGAGACTGGACCAGTTGACTTCTATTGGCCGTTGAAACAGGAGACGTCTCTTATGCCCTAAAACCAGCCTCTGGACAGTGGACCAGCTGACTTTCCTATTGGTTGTTGAAACAGGAGACGTCTCTTACGTCCTAAAACCAGCCTCTGGACAGTGGACCAGCTGACTTCTCTATTGGCTGTAGAAACAAGAGACGTCTCTTACGTCCTAAAACCAGCCTCTGGAGACTGGACCAGCTGACTACTCTATTGGCTGTTAAAACAGGAGACGTCTCTTCCGTTCTAAAACCAGCCTCTGGACAGTGGACCAGCTGACTTCTCTATTGGCTGTAGAAACAAGAGACGTCTCTTACGTCCTAAAACCAGCCTCTGGACAGTGGACCAGCTGACTTCTATTGGCTGTTGAAACAGGAGATGTCTCTTCCATCCTAAAACCAGACTCTGGAGACTCCACCAGCTGACTTCTCTATTGGCTGTAGAAACAGGAGACGTCTCTTACGTCAAAAAACCAGCCTCTGGAGACTCAACCAGCTGATTTCTCTATTGGCTGTAGAAACAGGAGACGTCTCTTACGTCCTAAAACCAGCCTCTGGAGACTCGACCAGCTGATTTCTCTATTGGCTGTAGAAACAAGAGACGTCTCTTACGTCCTAAAACCAGCCTCTGGAGACTCGACCAGCTGACTTCTCTATTGGCTGTAGAAACAACAGACGTCTCTTACGTCCTAAAACCAGCCTCTGGACAGTGGACCAGCTGACTTCTCTATTGGCTGTTGAAACAGGAGACGTCTCTTACGTCCTAAAACCAGCCTCTGGAGACTCGACCAGCTGACTTCTCTATTGGCTGTTGAAACAGGAGACGTCTTTTCCATCCTGAGCTGCAATGTAACATAATGGGGCAATTGTGCACACTTAAGTTTTGTCCACTAAAAGAAATATGTTATTAAAAGTGTCTGACAATATTAACCAAGGTGAATAAAATAATAAAACCAGCAAAACAGTGCTAGGTTATGCAGCATTAAACAAAAATAATATCTCAGAGTGTGTCATAAATCCTGCATGCCATTGATATTATACACCTTCTGAGACCGACTTTATGAAAATAAAAAAGCTTGACACAATTAGAAATAGTTTAGGTTGTTCTTTATACCTAAAATGTTTTCATAGTGCAAATATATGAATGAATAAAGGAGTGTGAAGGGACCATGTCGATTGAACATTCAGAAAAACAGCTATCATTGGATAAAAAAAAGTCTCCGATTGTGGTTGATGTCTGCGGATCCCACATATGATTTTGAAGAATTATGATGCAAAATGCATCAATCAGCTTCACATGCATCCAACTCCCAAATGACATGTCATGACAGTATCGTCCGCTTCTTCTTCATCCTCTCACAGTTCAATCATCTCTTTCTGTTATGTGACATTTGGTGTGACACGCTGCCGTGTTTGCAAATGTAAAGCGACAGAAATCAATAAAACACACGCTGAGAAACCGAGGAGATATAATGAGGATAACACAGGCGTTTAGTCTTGTGTCTCAGTGTCAGGCAGGGATGATCTTCTTCTTTGTCCTTTCCCTCAAAGTCAGCAGCAAAGAGAAGACTCTCCCCAAGGAGAAGGAGGCTAATTGTCCCAGATTAAATGTGTCAGTTTATGCAGGCGTTGTCTTCCTCTATCGCATTGGGAGTGGGCAATTACTCACACATGCAAATAGTCTGTGCTTGAGTGTGTGTAGACCCAGCAGTGTTCCCATGGCTGCATGAGTAAATATTTGCTGTAGGCCAGGGATTCTCAACCTGTATATTCAAATGTCCATGTCTGATTTATATACAAGGTCACAGGTCCGGAACGGTGGGTGAGAAGCAATTTACTTGTATTAAACTTGCTGATAGCTTACAAGCAATAAGTGTGTTAGGTTAATTCAAGTTTAACCCTCATGTTGTCCTCGGGTCAAGTTTACCCGTTTTCCTATATCAATTTTCTTTTTAACTACCCAATTGTAATTCCCCAAAATAACATGATTTATTCCACACATCGCTCTTTGGCAAATGCAAATCTCTATTTTTATTAATTTTGGGGCATCTTATTCAATTTTATAGCATTTAAAAAACAAAATTGAAGTGTTTTTGAAATAGTATTGAGTAAAAGTTGACATATTCCAGTCTGTGATTATCATCAACATCCATTCCTTTAATTTTAGTCTCAATAATTCCTAATTTCTGCTTTTCTAACTTAAACATTAGGTATAATTTCCTATAAATGAGGTTTATTGACCATAAATTCCAAAAATAACTGTAAAACTAAAGTTAATAAGTTAGTGTTACGTAGTGTTGAAAACATCAAAAGACGTGACTTCATTGATTTACATTCTGTTGTTATTACACACTACACACAGGCTTGAAATACACACACATGCTCAGATCCTATACATGCACTAATGTAGAGATGTCAGAGTGGGGGGGCTGCAACTGCTGGACAGGCGCCCTTTGCAGTTGGGGGGGCTCTGTGCCTTGCTCAAGATCACCTTGGCAGTGCCCAGGATTTGAACTGGCATCTTTCCAGCAAACAGTCCACATTCTGTACTTTGGTCCGTACCAGGACTTAAACCAGCGACCCTAAAGGTTCCCAACCCAACTCCCTACGGACTGGGCTAATTGTGTGTGTGTGTGTGTGTGTTTGTGTTTGTGTGAGAGGCAGCCGTACATCCGAGTGTGCTTTACCACCTAGCCACTCTGCATGTGGAACCGTATGTACACACACACCTCATTAATACAACCCTTCTCCGTGCTGTGTTTTAGGACGTGAGGTCAAAGCTCATTGGTAGCCCAGGAGCGCTTCCTGCATCTGGAGTTAGCTCGGCACGTCGCTCCTCTGCCATGCCTGGAAAAGTCCCGCCAGATGAGACCTTGTTATGTTGTCAGTTATTCACTCAACTCACTCAACTCACTCAACTTTATTTATTTGTCATTTTATATGTACAGAGTGCATACAAAAACGAAATTGCGTTGCATACAGCTTAAGAGAAAGAGAGGAACTGAAATAGCTAAAAAGTTAAAAATTCAGCAGCATTTTAATGCCCGATGACATGCAATAGGTGCAGAGTTCAATTTATGGATCAGAAGTTCAACAGTCTGATGGCGGTGGGAAAAAAGCTGTTGCAGAACCTGGTGGACCTGCAGCGGATGCTGCGGAACCTCTTTCCAGAGGGCAGCAGGGTAAACAGTCCATGGTGGGGGTGTGTGGGGTCCTTGATTATATTTTGGGCTCGGGACATTCCCAACACTACTGCAGGGAACATTTGTTTTCCTTATCACAGTCAAGCATGCGTTTTGAATCTGCAGAGAGTTGGAGGAAGGAGCAGGGAAGATGTAAGATGGAAATACATAAACACCTCTGGTCATAATGTGAGGTGAGCGGCTGGAGGATTACAGAGTTTAATCCATGGGATTGTGTGTACACTAAAAGCAGGTTCATTTCCAGACACACACAAACATATTTTTTACACTCTGCACACATCATTGATGAGTAATCCGGGTTTTAAAGCATTACTTGTCTACGCTAGTTTTGGCCAACACTTGTCTCATCAGAGCTCTGGGAACATGGTGACATCACTAAGAGGAAGTGCGACAACATAAAGCTGAAATTACACTTTCCACATCTGCATTTTGAGTGTTGGGGATCATCAGAGGATGTACGCGTAGGCTCTGTGCCGACCTACGTGCAGACTTGTTGGAGCGGCCACGTCCCAATGTACCGAGCGTGTGTGCAACACGGCCTCCGAGCGGACAACAGGAAGTAGCATCAACAAAACTTTGAGAAAATGACCATACCTCTCAAGCGCCATTTACGGTTCTATGGAGGCTCCACACAGAGCTTTCGCTTATAGCAGTGGGTATGATGGACCAACAAGGGAATGATGAAATGAATCTAAAGGTGATGACAAAATTGGTTATCAGGCTTCAATATTTATGGTAATCGAGCACACCCATTTTGTTAAAATAATCCTATATAAGGACCTGGACCTCACCGCCAGTGTTTCAGTTTGGTGTGTAGAAAATTAAAAGGTATTTATTTATTTTTGGCTGCTAGTTAGCTAACACTAGCTTGCTATTCCACCAAGCTTCCACGCTACATAAATAACCCGGACGGAGTTGTCCTTCATCTGGCGATAGAAACCCTGCTGTCCCCGGCCGTCCTGTTGGCTCAGAGCTCCACAGACTAAGTCCACAGGTACAAATTAGTTTTGCACCAAATGTACTCGCAAGAAGTGTTGAAAAAGTGGATGCGCGCAGGCTGGCCACTGTGTGATGCGAGAGAGCACATATGTGGAGTTGCAGTGACAAATTTGGGAGGTTGTAATCACTGAGTTATGATGGAAAATGAACCCGGTTAAAAAAAAAAGTATATGAGTAAATGTTGCACCACACGCTTGCAGCTGTTATTGTGTTCATGCAAATATCAATCTACACATTTGTGAATATTTTTTCTGGGACTTCACATTCAGAATACAAGTGAATATTTTCTAAAAGTGAAAATTTCATTTTACAAGTTCCAATTTTTTTACATTTGTTTTCTTTTCTTTGTGTGACTTCAAATTCAGATCAAAGTGCAAATGTTATGCTTACATGCTGCACATTTTATTTTTACATGTGCAAATTTTGTGTTTACATGTGCAAATTCTATGTTTACATGTGCAAAGTTTGTGTTTACATGTGCAAATTTTATGTTTACATGTGCAAATTTTATGTTTACATGTGCAAATTTTATTTTTACAAGTGCAAATTATATATTTACAAGTGCAAATTTTAACATACAAGTTCAGATTTTTTTGTTCTACAAGCTCTCACCTTTTGCACCATATTTACCTTCATAGTTGTGCCACCACGTATCTCTTTGTGTTTGTGTGTTTGTTTGTGTGTGTGTGTTTGTGTGTGTGTGCGTGTGTGCGTATGACACAGACCAGACTGTGTGCTAGAATGATGTCATTCTTCCACGGGTGTATAGAAAGGACAGAGAGGGTAAACATGTCTGTTTCACTACAAGAAAAAAACTTGGATCTATAATTACTGATTTTCAGATGGTGTGAAAAGTGTGACGATGTCCAGGCTGCTAACAGGAGCACACACTGAGCGTCCTTAAATTAATTCACGGGATGGACTCACATTGAGTCGTCAACATCTGAACACCTGGTAGATATCACTCGGAGAAATCATATTTCACACTTGTAAACATTTGCTTTCAGAACGCACAATCGCTTTATCCTTCAAATCTGAGCAAATCTGACTTTGTTGATGGTTTCTTTTGACATATTTGGTAATGCCAACTGGGAATGAGTCAGAGCCTGAATTAGGATGCAGCTGTCCAGTCCTAATCCTAGAAACCCGGCAAAGGATTTACTTTTTTGCGGTATACATTATTCACGATGTATAGGCTTACTTTAAAGACTGTGAAAAACAAAGGATAACAGGATAGACGGACAGAGGGGAGCGAGGGAAGGAGGGAGGGACGGATGAATCAGAGGGGGAAGGATAAACTGGACAGATTTAGTCTGAAAAGAACGCCTTTGGCCCCGAGCTACACACTGTAAACAGACAAGAGAAACGTAGCTGCTGTAAAGCTGTCAGGATACCAGCTGACTTCTGCTTCAGCATCACTTCAAATCTCTATTTGCATTGTACCGTCACGTCTCGCATTTAAGGTTCAGGTTGCAAAACATTTTTGAAAATATGCATTAGCACTCTCCGTGCCTACAGGCTAATATTCAATTCAATTCAATATTATTTATATAGCGCCAAATGACAACAACAGTTATCTCATCGCTCTTTCCATAAAGAGCAGGTCTAGGCCGGACTCTGGGATGTTATTTATCTCCCAGGTCTTTCCATAAAGAGCAGGTCTAGACCGGACTCTGGGATGTTATTTATCTCCCAGGTCTTTCCATAAAGAGCAGGTCTAGACCGGACTCTGGGATGTTATTTATCTCCCAGGTCTTTCCATAAAGAGCAGGTCTAGGACCGGACTCTGGGATGTTATTTATCTCCCAGGTCTTTCCATAAAGAGCAGGTCTAGACCGGACTCTGGGATGTTATTTATCTCCCAGGTTTTTCCATAATGAGCAGGTCTAGACCGGACTCTGGGATGTTATTTATCTCCCAGGTCTTTCCATAAAGAGCAGGTCTAGACCGGACTCTGGGATGTTATTTATCTCCCAGGTCTTTCATAAAGAGCAGGTCTAGACCGGACTCTGGGATGTTATTTATCTCCCAGGTCTTTCCATAAAGAGCAGGTCTAGACCGGACTCTGGGATGTTATTTATCTCCCAGGTCTTTCCATAAAGAGCAGGTCTAGACCGGACTCTGGGATGTTATTTATCTCCCAGGTTTTTCCATAATGAGCAGGTCTAGACCGGACTCTGGGATGTTATTTATCTCCCAGGTCTTTCCATAAAGAGCAGGTCTAGATTGGACTCTGGGATGTTGTTTATCTCCCAGGTTTTTCCATAATGAGCAGGTCTAGACCGGACTCTGGGATGTTATTTATCTCCCAGGTCTTTCCATAAAGAGCAGGTCTAGATTGGACTCTGGGATGTTGTTTATCTCCCAGATCTTTCCATAAAGAGCAGGTCTAGACCGGACTCTGGGATGTTATTTATATCCCAGGTCTTTCCATAAAGAGCAGGTCTAGACCGGACTCTGGGATGTTATTTATCTCCCAGGTCTTTCCATAAAGAGCAAGTCTAGACCGGACTCTGGGATGTTATTTATCTCCCAGGTCTTTCCATAAAGAGCAGGTCTAGACCGGACTCTGGGATGTTATTTATCTCCCAGGTCTTTCCATAAAGAGCAGGTCTAGACCGGACTCTGGGATGTTATTTATCTCCCAGGTTTTTCCATAATGAGCAGGTCTAGACCGGACTCTGGGATGTTATTTATCTCCCAGGTCTTTCCATAAAGAGCAGGTCTAGACCGGACTCTGGGATGTTATTTATCTCCCAGGTTTTTCCATAATGAGCAGGTCTAGACCGGACTCTGGGATGTTATTTATCTCCCAGGTCTTTCCATAAAGAGCAGGTCTAGATTGGACTCTGGGATGTTGTTTATCTCCCAGGTTTTTCCATAATGAGCAGGTCTAGACCGGACTCTGGGATGTTATTTATCTCCCAGGTCTTTCCATAAAGAGCAGGTCTAGATTGGACTCTGGGATGTTGTTTATCTCCCAGATCTTTCCATAAAGAGCAGGTCTAGACCGGACTCTGGGATGTTATTTATATCCCAGGTCTTTCCATAAAGAGCAGGTCTAGACCGGACTCTGGGATGTTATTTATCTCCCAGGTCTTTCCATAAAGAGCAAGTCTAGACCGGACTCTGGGATGTTATTTATCTCCCAGGTCTTTCCATAAAGAGCAGGTCTAGACCGGACTCTGGGATGTTATTTACAGAAACCCAGCAGTTCCCACCAAGAGCAAGCACTAGGCCACAGAGGCAAGGAAACACTTCCTTTAAGAGGCAGAAACCTCAAGCAGAACCATGGCTCAGGGTGGAGGGGGGGCTGCCTCGACCGGCTGGGGGTGAGAGAGAGAGACAGACAGAGAGAGAGAGAGAGAGACACATGGAGAATTGTAGCACAGGGTGTCGAGAAACATGGAGGCAGCAAGTGAATCCAACCAGAGCTCCGGACTCCACAGCTCCAGAGCCAGAAACACCTGCAGGAAGCAATAGGAGGAGAGAGGAGAGGGGCGAGAGAGCACAAGGCTACGGGGGTGAGAGAGCACAAGACTCCAGGAAAGGGAAGAAGTTAAGTTAGTAACATGCATTAATGGAATGAGTTTGCATACAGATGGAGAGAAGGAGGAGGAGAGAGGTGCTCAGTGCATGATGGGAAGTCCCCCAGCAGTCTAGGCCTATAGCAGCATAACTAAGGGATGGTTCAGGACTCTCCTGAGCCAGCCTTAACTATAGGCTTTATCAAAGAGGAAAGTCTTAAGCCTACTCTTAAATGTGGAGACGGTGTCTGCCTCCTGAACCTAAACTGGAACCTGGTTCCACAGGAGAGGAGCTACTCAGGATATCTTCCTGAGTAATGTCAAGCTCCGTCGGAGAAGTAATTAAAAAAATAGAACATCACATTCGGCTTAGCTGGTTCTCTCACAGAGAAGTTAATGTCTTCACAGCATCTGCAGAGGGAAAACAGGCTGTGTATGTACAGTCAAACAGCAGGAAAAGGCAGTCAATTGCAGGGGGGATGGCATCCTTGTTATGCATCCCTTGTTAACCTGCAGCCCACTCACTTAGTAGCAGAGAGAGTGCAGGGGCAGAGTGGTTATTTAGCTGAATGTGTTAATCTGGTCTGCCTGATACATTGATCCTCCGCCCCGACCATGGCTCTGAAGTTTTGATGAATAATGTAAATGTGTGTTGTTAAATCCATGGTATCGGTCAACGCTATGCTGCTCCGCATGGTGCTCCGCATGCTGCACAACATGGTGCTCCGCATAGTTAGCGGTAGTCGGTGGTTACCCACAAGCCATCTCTCTGATGAACAGCTGACTTCTTACCCACAGTGTCAGGTTCAATTCTGGTCAATAACGCAGCAACATTGTCTCTACAGCACCTGTTTACTGGTTCCAATTATTATTCCACTTATTTAGTGTTATTCATCATTCTCATTCTCATATCTCACTTATTGTTATTTATTCATCATTCTCATTTCCTATTCCAGAACTGTTCATAATGTTCATACTGTATGTATGTTCATATTGTAATATAATAACATAATACTATTTATCCCAGTATCCTTTACACTATGCTCCACATTTAAATAACTCTTCATTGCACTCAGGCCTCTATATTGTTTCTGTTTAAAGTATGTATATATTGTATATATATATTAGTGTGTATATTTAGTTTTGGTTGTTTTGTATGTGTAAGCACAGTGTGAGCAACGATGCTCCAAAGAAAAATTCCTTGTATGTGTCCTCATACCTGGCAAATAAACCTGATTCTGGTTAGGGGACTGAGCTGGTTTGAGCTTTTTTTCTTTCCTTATTTATTTCTCTACCCCTCCTCCTCTCTATTACCTCCTTCATTCCTTTCCCTTGTTCTTTCTTCTCTTCCGTGCTTGCTTCAAGGTAATATTTTTAAATCTTAAACCTTTTTAAACACCAATTATTATCTTCTTCAAATGGATGATGATTAATAAAAATCCATTGGAATCTACCTGCCTCTTCTGTTCTCTTAATCACAAGCACTCCAGGTACACACACGCGCACACACACACACACACACACACACACAGACACAAAGACAGACACACAGATGCACACACACATGCACACACACAGACAGACACACACACACACACACACACACACCCAGGCGCACACACCCAGGCGCACACACACACACACACACGGAGACACAAAGACAGACACACAGATGCACACACAGACAGACAGACAGACAAACACACACACACACACCCAGGCGCACACACACACACACACACACACACACACACAGGCGCACACAGGCGCACACACACACACACACACGGAGACACAAAGACAGACACACAGATGCACACACACAGACAGACAGACAAACACACACACACACACACACACACACACACACACACAGGCGCACACAGGCGCACACACACACACACACACACGGAGACACAAAGACAGACACACAGATGCACACACACAGACAGACAGACAAACACACACACACACACCCAGGCGCACACACACACACACACACACACACAGGCGCACACAGGCGCGCACACACACACACACACGGAGACACAAAGACAGACACACAGATGCACACACACATGCACACACACACGCACACACACACGCACGCACACAGACCTGTCAAGAGTGGTTGACCTTAATTTCTGGTTCAGGGTAGAAGAGAATGCATTAAAGTCTGAAATATTTTACAGTAATGAGTAGAAGAAATATCACATGTATAGCTGAGTAAACATATGGAACAGAAAGATGAGAGGGACGCTCTTGGAGAAAAGCAGCCGAGCCGATGCTCTTATCTCTGCACAGAGTGACGGCAAAAGGCTCGAGGAAGCCTGAAAAGTGCTTAGGGGGTCGGAGCAGGGAGGCGGGTATATTTTGTAATTAGTGTAAGGAGACACATTTGGTATGTACTCACCATCCATATTTCATAGTATTCTGTCCTTCTGATAGCAACCCTTCTCACTTAAAATAATAGTGAATTAGCTGTGACATTCTCTGTATAGAGAGAGTTTCTCCCCCTGCGGCTGTAAGTGACAAGTGAAACCACATACGGTTCATTAAAACTTTATGAGCGATAGAACAGTTTTCTGCATCCTCTTTCTACAGGTTCAGCTTCCCTTTGGCAACAAACACGAAGTCTGTGTCAGTGTGAGTGTTATCGGAGCACTGGGGAAATGATCAAGAGTGTTATTCCTACAAAATCTGTGCAGCTCCATGCAGTGGTGGAAAGTACATTGAAGAAGTTTACTGCATAAATAAAGTTTTGAGGTACTTGTTCTTAGGGGTCTTGATCACCATGTCGGGGTTGTATTCACTATAACAACCGGCTTGTTCTACATTAATCCCGCTTATTACATGGCTACGTACCAAATAAATCCATAATTTGACACAAAATACTGATTTAAATATATGATTGTACTGCTTCCGCTAAAGAAACTAGTCCGTTCGGTCTCTACGGGAGGAATCCTGCGTCCATAGCAACGTAGCGTAACTCTGTAGTGGAAATAGTACAATGTAATGCTAATAATAAACTAAGAGGAGGTTATTGATGGTTGTATCCAAGCTATGTCTGACATTGACTACACAGTAACATTCAATTAGCATGAAAACCTATTCCAGAGAACGGTCGACTCTGTACCAATGTGTAATTAACCCCTAGGTTCATTTTGTGCGGGAATAGTCCTTTAAGCCTCCTTTCCTTCCCCTAAGTGGCTTTGCCACGCTTCAGGCCGCAATTGCAAATAAGAACATGTTCTTAATAACTTGCCTGATTAGATAAAGGTGAAATAATAAATGCATAGTAATTTGAGGGTATAATGTTTCAGTAGTTGTCCCCGCTAACATCGGCCGTGCAACTGGGGAGGAACCAAGTCAGAAATCTTCAGAAAGTCGCATCAGTGCAGTTTTTAAGCTATTTAAACATTAAAGCTGTATTAAAATCATACTGCATGTCAAGTGGATGGTGAATCTGGAAAATGTCCACACAGAAGTAGAGAGCTAAATTACTAAGTTATAAAGTGGCGGTACTCATACTCAGCTTGGCCTTCCTTATGAATTGCTTTCAGCTCATTTTAGTGACGCTTCACTGGTTGTGTATTAAAATACAATTAAATATGAATCAATTAGGTTCGAGTGTGACTGATAAAGTGGCCCTCTCTTTTACTCGCTGCATTTCCATTTCACCATTTTTTATTTTTCTGTCTTCTCTGACAAGAAGGAATATATATTATACCTGACATGTGGAACATTTATGTCAAGTATGATATATTTCTCCCATTCTCCCAAGTTTTAGTTTTTTAAGATGGCGGTGCACATAGACGCAGTCGAGGTAGACGTGCTGATCTACGTTAGTAACGCCTGTTCATAGCATCAAAAGATCCCTGCTGTACGTAGGTTTTTATATGGATATGTCGGAATTTAAATGAATTAAACGTGGACAGGGCACTTGAAATAAACTTCAAATGCTTTCTTTCCATAAACTGTTAAATCTTTGTGTTGTCTTCCCGTTGACCATGAACTTGTTTTCCATAAAATAAATGTTTTTTCCAATGTTTTTGTCCCTCTTTTCAACTTTCTTTTTCTATTAATGCTCAATAAACCTGAGTTAAATGACATTATAACAACTTTGAGTTTATAAAAAAATAGCAGATATTAGGAATTATGTTGACTAATAGTTAGGATGAGAGGATGTTGAGTGAATTACAGGCTGGTTTATGTCACCATTTAGCCAGGATGCAATTTCTTTTCAAATGCTAAGAAATTGAATAAAACAACCACAATTCAATGGAGGTAATCATTCATTTTACCTGCGAAGAATGTTGTATGGTTTGCATACAACGTACATGCATGCATCTGAGTAATTTTAGGGCATTTTAGTTGAAAGAAACCCATATTTTTTAATATTTTTGATTTCAAAGTTAAGAAACTTTGAAAACAGGTCAAATTTGACCCAAGCACAACACAAGGGTTAAAGCTGTTGCTGAAAAAGCAACTACTATATTAATAATTAAAAAAAAACTACAGTATAAAAACACATACTATAATTTAATTCCATTAAATGTTCAACAATTATAGTTGGGTTTCAGGCATTCTTATGAAACATGTTCATATGACATTGTACAAAAACGTATGCACAACAATTCACTTGATATCCTACTAAATTACGACGAGTGTTGGCCGTGTTGGTCACATGACAGTTAGGGTGAGACAGTTGAATTTAGCTGACAAAAGGTGATTGTGAGCCGGGTAAACAGCACCACGAGGCACTGTTGTAGGTCCCAAGACTGGTCATAAGACCAATTTTATAAGGTCTCGGTCTCATCTTGGAATCGACTGCATTTTTACTCGGCCTCGCCTTGGACTCGGATAAAGAGTACTGAATTCTTGTCTCTTTCTCCTCAGCTCTCAATGACTTTCCTCCCATCGCTCTCCTCTCCTGCTACAGCCTTTCTCTCTTCCACTTTCTCCCTAAAAAGGACACAGACTTGCTCTGCATTAGGTAAGAATCCATCCATCCATCCATCCATCTTCATCTGCTTATCCGGTATCGGGTCTCGGGGGCAGCAGCTCCAGCAGGGGACCCCAAACTTCCCTTTCCCCAGCCACATCAACCAGCTCCGACTGGGGGATCCCAAGGCGTTCCCAGGCCAGGTTGGAGATATAATCCCTCCACCTAGTCCTGGGTCTTCCCCGAGGCCTCCTCCCAGTAGGTAAGAATGTGTGCAGATATAAAGCCATGCATAGTCTCTATGGGTTCTATATGGAGCATGGCAACGGTGCCCTGCAGAGAATCCCACTGGACAGATCGGACACAGGCAGTAGTTGAAGGATGTTCTCGAAATTCATTTGATTGGTGCTTGTCACTGCAAATTAGTGTTGTTTTAATCCATAAAGACCTAAGGAGGGCAAGACCCGCTGTCTATTAGTCTGTTCCAACCCGGTCTCACGGCAGTTTGTGAAATGGTTATGTTATTTTGATCTATTGATTTGTCAACAGGGACATGCTTTTTTTGACCAATTCACAAACTTCCATGAGACTAAAATACATTAGTTTAAAATTCATGCTCACCACCACGAAAAAAAAATGAGACAGTACACTAATCAATAGATTAAATAACGTCACCAATTGCCAATTGAACTGCCATGAGACTGGGCTGTATGTTCATAGTCGTATATTTTCCTAAATTACCTAACAACACTCCCGATTTGAGTTGGAGTCTCCTTACTTTCAGTCTATATCCTTCGCGTTCCACTTTCGGGATTGCTCTGGTGGTGCAGGAAATTCCGCAGAACATCTTTTCAGTTTCCTTCCCCTTTCTTTGTGTTGGAATTGTAAATTTGGTGGATTTATGAGGACCATGGTTAACTGCTCCTCAGATCTCTGCAGGGTAAATCCAGACAGCTAGCTAGACTATCTGTCCAATCTGAGGACTATGGTTACCTGGTCCTCAGATCTCTGCAGGGTAAATCCAGACAGCTAGCTAGACTATCTGTCCAATCTGAGGACTATGGTTACCTGGTCCTCAGATCTCTGCAGGGTAAATCCAGACAGCTAGCTAGACTATCTGTCTAATCTGAGGACTATGGTTAACTGCTCCTCAGATCTCTGCAGGGTAAATCCAGACAGCTAGCTAGACTATCTGTCCAATCTGAGGACTATGGTTACCTGGTCCTCAGATCTCTGCAGGGTAAATCCAGACAGCTATCTAGACTATCTGTCCAATCTGAGGACTATGGTTACCTGGTCCTCAGGTCTCTGCAGGGTAAATCCAGACAGCTAGCTAGACTATCTGTCCAATCTGAGGACTATGGTTACCTGGTCCTCAGATCTCTGCAGGGTAAATCCAGACAGCTAGCTAGACTATCTGTCCAATCTGAGGACTATGGTTACCTGGTCCTCAGATCTCTGCAGGGTAAATCCAGACAGCTAGCTAGACAATCTGTCCAATCTGAGGACTATGGTTACCTGGTCCTCAGATCTCTGCAGGGTAAATCCAGACAGCTAGCTAGACTATCTGTCTAATCTGAGGACTATGGTTAACTGCTCCTCAGATCTCTGCAGGGTAAATCCAGACAGCTAGCTAGACTATCTGTCCAATCTGAGGACTATGGTTACCTGGTCCTCAGATCTCTGCAGGGTAAATCCAGACAGCTATCTAGACTATCTGTCCAATCTGAGGACTATGGTTACCTGGTCCTCAGGTCTCTGCAGGGTAAATCCAGACAGCTAGCTAGACTATCTGTCCAATCTGAGGACTATGGTTACCTGGTCCTCAGATCTCTGCAGGGTAAATCCAGACAGCTAGCTAGACTATCTGTCTAATCTGAGGACTATGGTTACCTAGTCCTCAGGTCTCTGCAGGGTAAATCCAGACAGCTAGCTAGACTATCTGTCCAATCTGAGTTTTCTCTCGCATGACTATTTTGCAGCAGCTCTGTGCAGAGTTTAGCGCCGCCAAGACGATTTTGATTGGTTTAGAGAAATGAGATTAAACCAGAGCAAGCTTTTCTCCCATGCCTGAATGCTATGTGGACTAGCCAGACCCTCCTTCAGAGCGCTTTGGAGGAGGGCAACCTTTTCTCCTGCCCTGCCCCTGACTGGATCCCGATTCACTGCAGACATGTTTCCTGACTCTTGAATTGCTAGAGTGTGCACTTTCTATGTGTTCCAGTTCTGTGGGGTCTGGAAGAAGAAAGTCATTTGGGAGACATTTATCACAGGTGACCCAGGGGAGGAGAGGGAGGCTACACAAATACATTTGACATTTTTATCCAAAGTTTGGATTTTTATATTGATTTAAGACAAAAAAAAGTGATTTAGTGTAAATGTCTTTTATTTTATTGTATTATTTTGTGGTGTAGAGTTATGTGTGGGCAGAGACATTGCGATATTTGCAACGAGTGAAGATGTGAGTTGCGCATATGTCATTTTGCGACAAATAGCCTACAAGATACTAACGGGAATCTTCTGTAATGTCAATACAGTAAAAAAATGGACATAACAACACTTAACAAAGTTGGTTACCTAACCCTAACCCAGTATGACACGTTACGAGCATGCGCGACTCAAATCTGCACTCAACTCACATCGGAGAGTGACATATTCCAACCAATAGCCACATAAATCGCCCTCTTTTTTACAGCCCAATGTTGGCAGGTATGTGTTACATTTTTAAGATTTTGCAACTTGTCTAATATCTAAATAAATTGTCAGACACATACAGTATGAGCATTCCTCACATGATTCATATGGCCATTTTTGTAAGTGTGCCACCTCCACTGTTAAGGTCTAGTTAAGTTTAGGCAACTAACAGTACTTGCTACTACTGCAGTAATGGGTAAAATAAACCAATGTCGACTGTTCATATTGGACGGGAATCATGTGCTCTGTAGTCAATGTCAGACATATTTTGGATACAACCATCAATAACCTCCCTGTTGTTCACTAGCATTAAACAAGTTACAAGTTGCTCGTCAGGAGTTCCACTCAGACAGGAATATTAACCAGGGATGCACTGATATTGGGCTTTTTGACTGGGTTCTGTTTCTGCCGAAATTTAGAATTTCTTTTCAATGAAGCGAACCCTAGGCGCGCTACGCTGGTCGACGTAAGGACGCCGCCGTTGATGACGGGAAGGTGTTTATATAGGTGGACAGTTCAATGCAGTAGGTTGTGAGAAAGTGAAAATGGAACTTGCGAGCAGAAAAAGTGATGTTTGGAAGTGTTTTCAGTCAAAAGAAGGCGATTCAAGTCGAGCTACGTGTTAAATCTGCAATGCAGATTTGTCTCATGGTGGGGAGGACCTTAAACAACACACTACATTGCCGCTGGTACAACATTTGGTTTGAGACATCTGGTAGAATACGAGATGTGCATGAAGGAATCTACAGACAGCAGCCGACATGGAGCAACTTCAGGTACAGCACAGGAAGGACGGTCACAGCACAGCACGTTGTTTACTTCATTAATGTGTTTACTGTGGTACGGACTGAGGATGGGAGCAGGATTCGGTATTCGGATTTAGATTCTGCAGAATCATAACCAGTGGATTCGGTACTTGGCCAAACCCGAAAAATCTGGATTCGGTGCATCCATAAAATTAACCATTTCTTGCATAAAGTTATACAGTTGCATTCTGATGAAAAGGCCAATTGTGCTGGGAGGAGTCGTCCTTATCAAAACTGCAGCTGCTCCGTCTGTGTCTACACGGATGTGTTCAGGCACAGAATTAAGTGTAGGTCCGTTTTGGCAGCGCTCAAAGACCAACACATAATCACTGTAGTCAGGCGTGTAGAGTGGAAGAAAATAGACTTAATTAGAAAAATACACTTCAGGTTGCAGTGAATTGTGTACAGAGAGCTGTTACGCAGCCTGTGTAGACAGCTGGATTGATTAAGATAGAAATGTGTACCCGGAGGATAGAAAAGGCTTTTCCTCTCGGGGGCGGATTTCTTTTGTACGACGTAAACATAACTAAACATAGCGAGAGTTGTGGAAGTTGGCAGCCACAGTGTATTAATTTCTCTTCACATCATTAGTTGAGAGTGTGCTACCCACACCCAAGGTAGAAATAAATGAAGCGGACTGAAAAATCCGGTCCTTAACAAATATCAATTATACACAACACGCTTGTCGCTTTTTCAGACTTTTTTGTCCCTTATTTTAACATTGTTGTCGCTTCTTTCGACGTTTCTGTCGCTGTTATTGATTTTTTTAATGCATTTTTTCTATTTGTTTAAAAATTTTATTCACTTTTTTGGAAATTGTTTGTCCCTTTTTTTACATTTTCTGCTTTTTCTGCTTTGTTGTGTTCTCTTTTGTAGTTTTTTTCTACTAATTTGACGTTTTTTTGGGACAAATTTCTCATTTTCAGAGTGTAACGTCAGTCACTTTTTTCTACATATTTGACACTTTTTTTCACTAACTACCACCAGTATATACAGAACTAACACTGGTATTTACTGTAACTATATTATTATTATTCATACAATAGGAATGAAAATATTGCAGCACACTAGCGTGGCTAGTGGTGCATGGAACCATCCAAATATTGATAATATCGATAGGAATCGGTCATAATGGCCCTGTATTTACTTGGTATTGGATCGATACTACTACTCAAATACTGCAGTATAGCACACCACTAGCGTGGGCACTTTCTATCTGTTCCAGTTCTGTGGGGTCTGCAGCAGCAGAGAGGGTGGAGATAAGCAGGAAGTCATTTGGGTGAGACGAAGCAGATTCATCACAGGTGGCCCAGGGGGAGGAGAGGGAGGCTAACATAGCACAGGTGTGCAGAGGTGCGCCTCATATTTCTCCCACTGTCCTTCTGTCTCTCTTTGTCCTCCGCTCCTCGCTCTGGCTCTGACACCACAGCGCCTTCATCTCTCCCTCGTCAAGCGTCCATTCTCGTGGTTCAATCTCTGAAAAAGATCATTTCATCAACAAATCTTTGCATTGTACTGCACATTAAGGCAGCCAAACAAAATGACAGATAACATCCACGGCCGGTACATAAATATTGTTGTTGTGATGGCAGATTAACAGCAGTCCCGGTCGAATGGGATGATAATGACAAGCCACTCGACAACACGCACGCACACAAGGCAAGGCAGCTTTATTTGTAGAGCACATTTCAGCAACAGGGCAATTCAAAGTGCTTTACATAAAAAGTAAAAAAACAAAAAAAAAAAACAGTTAAAAGATAAAAACAGATAAAACACAAGAATAAACAGTTAAGAATAAAAAGATAAAAAAATAAAAATGAAAACCGATAAAACACAAGAGTAAAAGTTACAGTGCAGTGTAAGAAATTAAACATTTAAGAAATTAACATAATTTAAAGAAAGGTAACATCAAAAAGAAAGGTCTTCAGCCTTGATTTAAAAGAACTGAGAGTAGCAGCAGATCTGCAGGTTTCTGGGAGTCTGTTCCAGATATGAGGAGCATAGAAACTGAATGCTGCTTCACCCTGTTTGGTTCTGACGCTGGGGACAGAAAGCAGACCTATCCCAGACCACCTGAGAGGTCTTGGGGGTCATAGTGTAGTAGCAGACCTGTCCCAGGTGACCTGAGAGGTCTGGGGGGGTCATAGTGTAGTAGCAGACCTGTCCCAGATGACCTGAGAGGTCTGTGGGGGTCATAGTGTAGTATGCAGACCTGTCCCAGATGACCTGAGAGGTCTGGGGGGGTCATAGTGTAGTAGCAGACCTGTCCCAGATGACCTGAGAGGTCTGGGGGGGGTCATAGTGTAGTAGCAGACCTGTCCCAGATGACCTGAGAGGTCTGGGGGGGTCATAGTGTAGTAGTAGACCTGTCCCAGATGACCTGAGAGGTCTGGGGGGGTCATAGTGTAGTAGCAGACCTGTCTCAGATGACCTGAGAGGTCTGGGGGGGTCATAGTGTAGTAGTAGACCTGTCCCAGATGACCTGAGAGGTCTGGGGGGGTCATAGTGTAGTAGCGGACCTGTCCCAGATGACCTGAGAGGTCTGGGGGGGTCATAGTGTAGTAGCAGATCAGAAATGTATTTTGGCCCTAAACCATTTAGTGATTTATAAACTAGCAAAAGTACTTCAAAAGAAATCAATTATTTGAGACACAGGAAGCCAGTGTAAGGACTTCAGGACTGGAGTGATGTGATCCAGTCTCTTGGTCTTAGTGAGGACTGGAGTGATGTGATCCAGTCTCTTGGTTTTAGTGAGGACTCGGGCAGCAGCGTTCTGAATCAGCTGCAGCTGTCTGATTGATTTTTTAGTGAGACCTGTAAAAACCCTGTTACAGTAGTCAAGTCTACTGAAGATAAAAGGTCCCACAGATGGACAGCGTGCGTCCTGCGAACAGACAGAGCAAGATCTCAGCACCGCGGCAACAACACAGCATTGAGTTCTGCAGACAAAGAGACGAGCATGAAGGGAGACACCGGCTGGAAAACACAAATTGTCCTCATGAAGACGTCCTCGTTGGAGACTCATAAAGCGCCGCGGTGTGTTTCTGACGCCACTGCAGCCACCAGCGGGCAAAAAAAACTATAGCAACCAAATACTTGTTATGTTTCCCTCTGTCTCCCCGCGTACTGCGTGTTTTATTGTGCCATTTGCATTAGGTATGGTACCTTGGGAAGCACTCAAATTACATTAGAGCGCACAGAAATGAAATCAGACGGCACATATTGATGTTCCCCCCCCCCCGAAGCAATTAACTCTGATTCATTTGTTATTGGGTGAGAAAGCTGAGCGACAAACTCGGCACGCACGCTCATAAATAATGCTCCTCTGAAATGAAGTGGTGTTCGATGGCCTCACGAACGACTTAATTAAGTTTTGTTCCAAATTGAGATGATTTGAAAAAAAATTAAAATGACACCAACGCTGTTATCAGGGTTTACAAATGACAGCATAACGCGGAAATTAATTAGGGTCATTTATAAAGCAATGCTAATAACTTTATAATAACCTTTTACTGTCAACGTGGTAATGTTTTTTTTTTTTTTTTTTAAGACTTCCTACATTTCAATTTAGGGAATAATAGATGTTATTTAGTTTCTGAGGGATTGAAGATGATTGGTTGTTTTCTCTTTCTCCAGCTGAGGTCTCAGAGCTGGATATCTCATTCTCCTTCTTCTACCCATCAGATATCTCAAGAACTTACAAGAAACTGGGTTACAAGGAAGTGGGAGGCAGACACAGAGTGCTTTAGTTGTTTTACTGCAGCGGAGAGAGGATCAAAGTGATTGCACATATATCTATCTGTGAGAATTTGTCTTTTTTCTTTATCCATGCTGTTTTTTGGTCTTATAAACCCTCCCTCTTTGGATGCTTTTATATAGACCTTAGTGGTCCCTAATACTGTATCTGAAGTCTCTTTTATATAGACCTTAGTGGTCCCTAATACTGTATCTGAAGTCTCTTTTATTTAGACCTTAGTGGTCCCTAATACTGTATCTGAAGTCTCTTTTATTTAGACCTTAGTGGTCCCTAATACTGTATCTGAAGTCTCTTTTATTTAGACCTTAGTGGTCCCCTAATACTGTATCTGAAGTCTCTTTTATATAGACCTTAGTGGTCCCCTAATACTGTATCTGAAGTCTCTTTTATATAGACCTTAGTGGTCCCCTAATACTGTATCTGAAGTCTCTTTTATATAGACCTTAGTGGTTCCCTAATACTGTATCTGAAGTCTCTTTATATAGACCTTAGTGGTCCCCTAATACTGTATCTGAAGTCTCTTTTATATAGACCTTAGTGGTCCCTAATACTGTATCTGAAGTCTCTTTATATAGACCTTAGTGGTCCCCTAATACTGTATCTGAAGTCTCTTTTATATAGACCTTAGTGGTCCCCTAATACTGTATCTGAAGTCTCTTTTATATAGACCTTAGTGGTCCCTAATACTGTATCTGAAGTCTCTTTTATATAGACCTTAGTGGTCCCCTAATACTGTATCTGAAGTCTCTTTTATATAGACCTTAGTGGTCCCTAATACTGTATCTGAAGTCTCTTTATATAGACCTTAGTGGTCCCCTAATACTGTATCTGAAGTCTCTTTTATATAGACCTTAGTGGTCCCCTAATACTGTATCTGAAGTCTCTTTATATAGACCTTAGTGGTCCCTAATACTGTATCTGAAGTCTCTTTATATAGACCTTAGTGGTCCCCTAATACTGTATCTGAAGTCTCTTTTATATAGACCTTAGTGGTCCTTAATACTGTATCTGAAGTCTCTTTTATATAGACCTTAGTGGTCCCTAATACTGTATCTGAAGTCTCTTTTATATAGACCTTAGTGGTCCCCTAATACTGTATCTGAAGTCTCTTTATATAGACCTTAGTGGTCCCCTAATACTGTATCTGAAGTCTCTTTATATAGACCTTAGTGGTCCCCTAATACTGTATCTGAAGTCTCTTTTATATAGACCTTAGTGGTCCCCTAATACTGTATCTGAAGTCTCTTTTATATAGACCTTAGTGGTCCTTAATACTGTATCTGAAGTATTGTTCCCAAAATTCAGCCTTGGTGCAGAATTCCAGCCACCAGAGCCAGTCCCACAATGAGCTTTCCTTAGTATGTGCCATTTCTGAGTCTGTAGCTTTTGAGGAGGAGAGAGGGGGGGCCTTGACCAACTGCCACTTTGCTCGTTTGAAAGCCATGATGTCTCTCTTTCATGGGTGGGCCAAATTCTCTGGCAGGGCAAAGTAGAGAAAGAGGAGGTAACCTTTCCCCTTGTGACCTCATAAGGAGCAAGATTCCAGATCGGCCCATCTCAGCTTTCATTTTCTCAAAGGCAGAGCAGGATACCCAGAGCTCGGTTTACACCTATCACCATTTCTAGCCACTGGGGGACCATAGGCAGGCTGGGGGGACTCATATTAATGTTAAAAAACCTCAAAGTGACATTTTCATGCCATGGGACCTTTAACATTCCATTCAAATGTTGTTGGCTGCACTTGAGACAGCGGTACAGAAACCTCAGGACAGTACAGGGGACTATTTCACATGTAACAATCTCATAAAACAGTAATTTATGCTATGTGGAAGGATACTTGTCACAAAGCAAGGCGTTCTCATGAACGGGGCCGTATGCTTTTGCACAAAAATGTATGCACACCAAAACGTAGCATATCCTACGAGACTAGGAGACCGCCGGCTGGTCTGTAACGCTGAAAGAAAGTTGCTAGCCGAGCGGCAGTTGCTAGTTTAAGTTGCTACTTGTTTATATGTACTCTATATATAACTATATATTTATATACAGTATATAGTTGCAGTGCTTAATTTTTCGAAGCTATATGAACGTATGGTTCATGAGAACATTCTGCACAAAGACTGTGCTTGAAGGCTCCAGAAGCTGGTAAATGCCCCTTTAAGCTTGATTAATTCTGGGTTTTATGGAGGCAGATATCAACATGTCGGGGCTGTCCTCGACTGAAGAACATTCTCAGTCATCTAACACTCAATTAGTTGATTTAATTGACAGATCTATGCGCTCTGAGTGGCCGTTAAGACTATACAATATACAATATAAATGCAGTTGCATGCAAGTTGCAGATAATTCAGCACCAGATGCCAGAGCAACAAACAGGTGGAGCTCTCTACCACCTGCAGCTGCAGGGACCCGCCCACAGGAGGCCCAAACACTGATTCAGCAGCATCTGCACTAAATCACCTTGGGGAAACAGTCACTGATCCCAGTGCAATAACAGCATACCAGGCGCCTCAGAGGAGAGCAATCAAGTAACAGCAAGCCGTCTGTTGCTGCTAATGCATCCATCTTTTCTCTCTCTCTCTCATACTGTACGCCTTCTCCCTGCTGTTCTCTCCATCCCTCATGTCTCTCTGGGTTTTTTTTTTTTAGAAGAAGAGAGGACTTCAAAGGCCAGTTGTCATTGCAGCAACCCCCTCGCAGCTCAGGCGTAAATATCATCTGCAGTTTAAATACCAACAGAGTCCTGTCTGAATACAGTAAGCTACTTGGACAGTCATTACATATTTAGGGATAAAGGCTTGTGTGCATGTGTGTGTGTTTGTGTGTGTGTGTGTGTGTGTGTGTGTGTGTGTGTGATGGAGAATCAACAGCTTTGAAACATCAAACAACAGACAGAAAATTAGAAAAATCCAAGGGAGAGTGTGCACGTGTGTGCAATAAAGTGTATTGAGTGGTAAGTTATGTTGTTCTATATATAACTTAATAGTTGTGTCCCCATTTATACTCTGCCTCCGTTAAAGTCTACATCATAAGCATTGCACTTTTAAAATAAAAGTCTGCAGTCACGTTATCTGCTCTGTGAAGCTGTATTTTAGCTAAACGCTAACATCAGCATGCTCACAATGACAATGCTAATGTGCAGATGTTTAGTAGGCCTACCTATGAACGTAACCATGTTAACCATCTAAGTTTAGCATGTATACTAACTATCAGCAACCACAAAGTACAAAAAAACATTTCTTAAAGTGTTTTGTGGCTCCAGAGGGAGCTGTCTGGTGAAGACTGATAAATGTCCTTGAAAAAGTGTCACTTGAGTCAGTGTTGGTTGGGGCTGAAGAGTGCAAGTTTGAAAAGTAAAAAAAAAAAGTGTGTGTGCAGTTAGAAAGAATTGAGCTTACCAGACCTCAAATGTACCGTGTGTGTGTGTGTGTGGTGTGTGTGTGTGTGTGTGTGTGTGTGTGAGTGTGTGTGTGTGTGTGTGTGTGTGTGTGTGTCAACTGTGATGAATGGCCGTCTCGGGGCCGTTGGCTGTGAGGATGGCAGAGAAGACTGTTCTAATGAATACTGACTGTAAGGCTCAAGTTCAGCAGCAGCACGGACTTCAGACAATATTTCACATCACTATCCCACTGTCACATCTCTAAAAACATCAGCAGCCAACCTCAAACACTTTGTCCTCTTTATTGTTTTTATCCACGGTTTGTTGATCAATCTCAGAGTCAGTACATGCGTGCAGACTGATGTATCGATCTCTCATGATAAAATGATTTTCACTTATTGATAAAATCATTGGAAATAAATGTTTTTACAAGTATATCCAGGAATACTCCAAGAAGAATAGCTGTGGCTATGGCCCCAGCTAATGGAGATCCCAATACATCAAATCAAAGTATAAGAACTTTATCGGACTAATGTGCATGTAATATGAATAATTTGTATGTAAGGGAAAAGTTAAACTAATGTTTCCAGTGTCTGTTTTTTTTACTTGTACTGATTGAACAAAATCCTATAATTAAAAACAATAAAAGTTTCTAAAATGTCTAACACATCCTTGATTTGTTATAATTTGAGTGTTCTTATTTCTAAGTCAACTTGCCATGTGTTAATGATCTGTGAGTTTACTGCTAAAGAATTCTACATCTCAGAAATTTTGAGTTTTCTTCTTTCTCTGGGACGGAAATACGGAAGCCAAAAGAAATGATTACGTGCTTTGAAAGCAGTGTGTCAATAAACCAACCCTGTCTGCTAAAAAACTGAACTGCATTCTCAATACGTCTCGAGGGATTACACTTCCTCGTGGTTGGTATTGTCAATTGAAACTAAGCGTTTTGGAAAAGATGATGTTTGGGATTACGTACGTGAGTAAAGTATGTTAGGTTGCATTAAAATAAGTCAATTTTGACTGTTATTTCACACAGAACAAGGACAGCAGTCTCTTGGGTAAAAGTCCCATCCATCCATCCATCCATCCATCCATCCATCCATCCATCCATCCATTCATCCATCCATCCATCCATCCATCCATCCCGACCTCTTCTAAGATTAACAGTTAGCTATAGATTTAGACTGAGAAAAAATAATATAATTCACTGAGAGGTGAAGGTGAGCAGGTGAACTGACATCTCTCCAGCTACCAATCCACAATCCATACATTGGTCCGTACAAGAACTGGAACCAGCGACCCCTTTAGGTTAGGGTCCATGTGTTCTTGACGGTTCATGTCACGCTTATGTAGATACCTTCAAGTAAAGTGTAATAATTTCCTCACTTAGAGGAAAAAAAAGTGGCGGAGCGTCGTTCCGGTGCACAGCGACTGCACTACCCCCCTGGATTGTGGGGCTTTAATGTGAATAGGATGATTGCTGAGCATCTGTATGTTGGCATGACGCCCCTTTCATGCATCCAGCTATGAATCAGCCTGAACAAGATCATTTACAGGCTGCTTTTGTGTGTGTCCTTATGGTCGCCACTCATCTCAGCCAAGGGCACTGCAGTCGTTACCTCCTGACAGGTGAGTCACTCAGAGCTGAAAAACTCTCGTCCAGCAGCCCCACATCTCTCTCCTCCCAACGACATCTCCATCAGTCCTCTCATCCCTTACTCCCTCTCCACCTCCATCTTTATCCCAGCTGTTGTCAGTCTGTTTTTTTTTTTTTGCTGTGTGCACCACATTAATAGCCTGGTCCTACCAGACTCTGGTCCATTAGCCTGGTCCTACCAGACTTTGGTCCATTAGCCTGGTCCTACCAGACTTTGGTCCATTAGCCTGGTCCTACCAGACTGAATATTGGACAAAGTAACTTGCCCAACACTGACTGTAAGGTCCGCCGAAAAGGACCGGACTGCAGTACTATGCACCAGGCTCAAAGTCACCTTTTATCGGGTTAACTGAACCACAAACTACCGCTGATACAACAGAGGTCTGTAGCTGGTAGTCTATATCCACAACGTTCCACTTCAGGGATTGCTCCTGTGCTGCTGGAAATTCCACCGGATGTCCCTCAATTTGGCCAGATGTCGGGCATCTTCCTCTTTCTTAACTCGGGTGGATTTCTGAGGACTATGGTTACCTGGTCCTCAGATCTCTGCAGGGTAAATCCAGACAGCTAGCTAGACTATCTGTCCAATCTGAGGACTATGGTTACCTGGTCCTCAGATCTCTGCAGGGTAAATCCAGACAGCTAGCTAGACTATCTGTCCAATCTGAGGACTATGGTTACCTGGTCCTCAGATCTCTGCAGGGTAAATCCAGACAGCTAGCTAGACTATCTGTCCAATCTGAGGATTATGGTTACCTGGTCCTCAGATCTCTGCAGGGTAAATCCAGACAGCTAGCTAGATTATCTGTCCAATCTGAGGACTATGGTTACCTGGTCCTCAGATCTCTGCAGGGTAAATCCAGACAGCTAGCTAGACTATCTGTCCAATCTGAGGACTATGGTTACCTGGTCCTCAGGTCTCTGCAGGGTAAATCCAGACAGCTAGCTAGACTATCTGTCCAATCTGAGGACTATGGTTACCTGGTCCTCAGATCTCTGCAGGGTAAATCCAGACAGCTAGCTGGACTATCTGTCCAATCTGAGTTTTCAGTTTTTCTGACTAAAACAACCTATGAACATACACGTTCCACCAAAACAAGTTCCTTTCCTAGACACCGATGCTTTGTCTATGATTTTGTACAATATCGTACGGACCCGTTCATGGCAATGTGTTGCTCCATCCAGCCATTCTTGCTTGTGCCTCCTCATGTTTTTCAAGGGAGAACTGGCGAGTATACGAGGCCCAGCATGGAGCCGTGGTAATAATGCCTGTGATGGAGACGATGTGCAGGAGGAGTAGATGGATGGACGGATGGACGGATGGACGGACGGAGGGAGGGAGGGGGGAGGGAATGGGCACAGCAGGAGGTCCAGGCAGAAAAGATAAGATAAAAGTCAAGCTCAACATGGTGGGACTGATTTATGAAGAGCCCGGTCGCACTTCAAAAACATTATTTAAGAGCACGCTTCTTGCACTTCCCTCGGCCTGCACGGTCCCCTCACCCATCTCCCATTTCATTTGCTTCCTCCTTGCCTTCCAGCGCTACATGATGCTACATAGGCAACATGCTGGGTTGTGTAGTAAGTTCTTCATATATATTTACAGCATATATGGGTTAGAAACGGACTTCACACCCACCGTGAGGCTGCAAGGCAACGTCATCTAACTCTCACAGAGAAAAAAAAACTAAGTCTGCTTAAAAATGTACAGAAAATTGGGTTATAATTTGCTGAGAGTGATAGTGGAAAAAAAGACAGGAGATCAAACTTGCAATAAAAAAGAGATGAATGGAAGAATAAAGCTCCGTGCTGTCAGCCTCATCAAAAGAGCCCAAAAGCTGCAAATCTGGTTCGGCTTTAAATTATACATTTTCATGTCTTCTTTTTTTTTTTTTGAGGGTCTGGAGTTCTGCGTAGGTTTTTATTAACAAGGCTCAACTCTAGAGGGAATGAGGGATTTGAGAGAACATAGATTCATTAAAAAAACAGTGTCTGGTTGATCTGTCAGCAGCCGAAGCGGGTTGTATTCCCATTGTTTCTTCACTGCAAAACATTTTGATAGACATTTCTCATCACAGCAAATGATGAATGCCACAAGGAAGTGATTTATGTGTTACTTCTTGACCCGCATCTGAGTGTTTCTTGTGAATAACACATGATGTGTCACTTCAGCTCTGCAGTTTTATTAATAAGACACTTGAGAGGGTAAAAAGACCTCATCGGCCATCTGTGAGACAAAGAGTCACTTTCATAACTGGAACCTCGGATAGGGAACAGTGCTATGATGAACACGCTTTATATTTCTAATTTCAGGTCTAGAGCTGGAATTATAAGTTGATTATTGAATCGACAGAATTAATCATTTAGGTCATCTTATTTTTAAGCATAAATGTCAATCATTTGGTGGTTTCAGCTTCTCCAATGGGAATAGTTGCTGATTTTCTTTGTTGTATATCATTATAAACTGAATATTTCAAGTTTTTGAGCGTTATCTAGACAAATGTAGGCATCTGAAGATGCCCCCTGAGGCTCTGGGAAACTGCAATATTTATTTTCAGTATATTTAACAAACCCAATCAATTAGATTAAAACATCTTTACAATGATCAACATCGGAAATAATTGAACAAAATCTGTTTTCTGTGAGAACTGTGCAGCATTTCTCCAGCTCTTTGCAAAGTTGTGGAGCCGTCGATGTGTAGTATGGAGTTGATTAAATGTGTGATCAGAAGCAGCATACTTCATTAATTCATATTAACAGCTGCATGTATTGTAAAGGAAGAGAATGCAACCTGACAGAAGGATACATATAATGAGTGTGAGTGAGGAAATACAAAGAGTATTTCCACTGTAGCTTCTGACAGTATCCTCCACCAGAAAAACGTCCACATAGGTCGTTCGTTCAGGCAGCAATTACAACTCATAATTACACGTACAGTGGCAGTGGCCTCTCATGGCTGTAGTCGTTGTGACGGGAGTAAAGGAGGAAGTAACATGATGACGTATAAGAGCGCCAAATCCTGTGTAAGGACTTTCACCCAGGGCACGGGGGTTTGAGAACTTCACTACGTGACGTTTTGTGTCACATACTTAAACTGAAGCGTAATCAAGTACATTTGGAGCCTTTTCATGCTCGATAGTGTTTTAAGCCCCCAACGTCTCCTTCCAGGTAACGCTGCAACCGTTGACTTCAAGGAACCAAACCCTAATCTTAACCATAACCATAACCATAACATAATCCTATAGTGGCGAAGGAGACGTTGGGGGCTTAAAACACAGATAAACCCTTTTCATTGCAGGATTATTTTATATAGAGTATAGAGCAGGGGTCTTCAACGTTTTCCAGGCCAAGGACCCCCAAACTGATGGCGAGATGGAGCGGGGACCCCCTAATTATATATATTGTATAAAACTGTGTTATATCAAACTGGTCCTATAGTGCCATGTGTAAATGTACCTTGTTATTGTGCATTCAATACTAAGATACTCAAATAATACACAGGTTCATATATTCATGTTTTTATTTTAAACATGTGCGAGGCACAGTGAGTAGGGTGGCCATGCCACTGCCATTTATAAACATAACATTAACACAATAAACTGATACCTGCCAAGATCAACAATGTCTGTCAATTGGGGACGGGACGGGGGTTTATGGAGAAGATTGAAGCAGAGTCTCTGATTGAAAATTGCTGGGGGGGGGGGGGATATAAAAAAAGTCTAATCAACCAAAACCTTCGCGACCCCCATGCAGTACCTCCGCGGACCCCCTAGGGGTTGCGGACCCCCTGTTGAAGACCCCTGGTATAGAGTATATATAGATTTTTTCACAGTGGGATATTACTACTTTCACTTAAGTAAAGGATCTGAATACTTCTTCCACCACTGCCTGTGGGTAGTATTTCCTGTGGTAGGATCAAACTATCACTATCGTTGTATGTTTGAAGGACTTGTAGCTTTTATACATTCCTTTTCTTGATGCGTCTGGTCCTCTGCTGTAATCTGTCCAAGAAAGCATCAACATGCTGCTAAAATAGTCACATATATTAACCCTCATGTTGTCCTCGGGTCAAATTGACCCGTTGTCCTATATCAGTGTTTTTTTTAATTCCCCAAAATAACATGATTGATTCCACCCAACGCTCTTTGGCAAGTACACATCTCTACTTTCATTAATTTTGGGGCGTCTTATTCAATTTTATAGCATTTGAAAAACAAATTGAGGTATTTTTGAAATAGTATTGAGTAAAAGTTGACATATTCCAGTCTGTGATTATCATCAACATCCATTCCTTTAATTTTAGTCTAAATAATTCCTAATTTCTGCTTTTCTAACTCAAACATTAGGTATAATTTCCTATAAATGAGGTTTATTGTCCATAAATTACAAAAATAACTGTAAAACTGAAGTTAATAAGTTAGTGTTACGTAGTGTTGAAAACGTCAAAAAAAAGTGTCAAAAGTGTTGAAAAAATTGACAAAAACTTAAGAAAAAGTTAAAAACATAGATAAAAAGCGTCAACAAAAGTGTTAATTTTTAATTTTGACGGGAAGACATTTAGAGATGACAACCTTTCTCCTGCTGAATGAATTTGTTGGCCACATGGATCGCAACAGGCTGCGTCATTTGGACGTGTACAGTACAGTATGTCTTCCTTTCACCATGCAGTCCAATACCACCAAGTATCTGAAAACGTAAAGTGCACGTCTACATCTCTCTCATTCTCTCTTGCTGGTCATGAATAATTTCTCTGCAGGGAGAAGAACAGATTTTCCTCCCAGGTAAGAAGCATGTAGGCCAGAGCACTTCAAAGCTCATGTTATCATGATGTGGTGTTACTGAGAGAGACACACAGAGAGGAGATGTGTTAGTGGATCAAACAGAGCAGCGGCATCAAGGAGGGACACACACACACACACACACACACACACACACACACACACACACACACACACACACACACCACACACACACACACACACACACACACACACACACACACACACACACACACACACACACACACACACACACACACACACACACACACACACACACACACACACACACACACACACACACACACACACACACAAGCCAGAGCTGGATAAACATAACAAGTGTGTGAACTTGGCTTTCCCATGATTTTCAAATGATTACTTCTTGGAAATATATATACAGTGTACTGTTTATATATATATATATATACAGTGACAATACATTTTTTGTTTGATATATATATATATATATTTTTTATATATTTTAATTCTTCTTTTTGTTATATATATATATACACATATATATATATATACACACATACATATATACAGTATATATAGATTGTACATACAGTATACATACATATATATGTATGTATATATTTGGGACCTTAAAGCAGTGGTCCGGGGACCCCCAGTGGTCCTTGTATGAGTTTCCAGGGTGTCCCCAACAAAAAGAGGAATTTATAATTTATTTTCACTGTAATTTCATCCATAAGTAACACAATGACAGCTTGTATGACTATATTGCTCATGGGTTTCATTCACTTTCTGTAATAAAACATCTAAAAGCCACATGTTTCTATTATCATCCAACGAAAAGAAGTGATTAGAAATTAAAGGTGTAGTGCGTAGTTTCTGTCGCCCCCATTGGGAATTCTAAATAATGACGACAACACTGTCGGCGCGACCACATGATACAAGCCCCCACCCCTACTACTCCTCCACGCAGTTGCTAGTAGCCAAGGAGGACACAGAGGATTAAAAAAACATGAAGGACTCTTCAGGAGAGGTCAATATCTTCATTCAGGCTTCATTACATTTCATGTCTTTTAGCTGACGCTTTTATCCAAAGCGACCTACAATTCTTATAGATACTGTATGTCAGAGGTGTCTTGCTCAGGGACACATTGGTTGATGTATCGCAAAATCACATAACAAACACAGTTGTTTCAGGGAGACCATTAAACCTGATTTCATAGCTGAATGTCACTGTATACAACGGTGATGCCCTGTGTTATTGCCGTTATTGAATTCGTTTTCAGGATACGGTCATGGTGATTTCCTTGGTTGAAGCCAGATGGGGATTTTTTTTTTTTATCTCCAATGAGAAAAATAGATAACAAAAGAGGAAAATAGATTAAAAAAAAAAAAAGAAAGAGCATATGATATATAAATGATCCACATAGACAAACCCTGGCTGGAAATAAATGTGTTGAGGAAGCAACAGGTTCCAGGCAGTGAATTGTACCAGAATCCCAGGGGAAATTTGGGAAGCAGAAATGGTGACACACCATTTCGCACGCACACCATCTGTTCATGTGACGGAGATGATTTGACAACAGGCATCTGTGCCCTGCAGGCTCCCCACAGCTCACAGACCTGCCACCTTCACTCTTGTTTTCCCAAACAGACACACACATACACACGCACTGATTCACACACTCTTCCATCTTCCCCTCATCACTTCCTCTTTCCTTCATTACATGCAGTCCTCCTCCTCCTCCTCCTCCTCCGCCGCCGCCACAGCACCCCATCCTTCATACTCCCATCATTCAATTCAAAGCCAAGCCGTAGATCACAGGAAGCGGCCGTGGGCTAAATTGAGACGTGACTGTGAAGATGAGTACCTTATAATGTGTCTGCGAGCTGTGGAATATGACACACACTGTGTCTCTATCGTGGGTCGAGCTCTATCCATCCATCCATCTCCATCCATCCATCTTCATCCGCTTATCCGGTATCGGGTCTCGGGGGCAGCAGCTCCAGTAGGGGACCCCAAACTTCCCTTTCCCGAGCCACATCAACCAGCTCCGACTGGGGGATCCCGAGGTGTTCCCAGGCCAGGTTGGAGATATGATCCCTCCACCTAGTCCTGGGTCTTCCCCGAGGCCTCCTCCCAGCTGGACGTCCCTCCACCTAGTCCTGGGTCTTCCCCGAGGCCTCCTCCCAGCTGGACGTCCCTCCACCTAGTCCTGGGTCTTCCCCGAGGCCTCCTCCCAGCTGGACGTCCCTCCACCTAGTCCTGGGTCTTCCCCAAGCCTCCTCCCAGCTGGTCGAGCTCTACTGAAGCTGATATTGTCTCGCCACACAGAGGTCAACTTTGGAAAAAACTGACCGAAGTTGACCATCTCCACCAATCCTACCCACTTTCCCCTTAGTTACTGTTGCTATGCCAGAGAATGTTCAGCTTGCAGATTAAATTCACGGGTAGGCAGGGTATTTGTCACTGCCCGATGTGAGGCGAGTGCAGGTTTGAGTCGTGCATGCAATCCATGAAGTAATAAACTTTTCTCATTACAAACAATAACAGAAGATTGGAATTATTTCAAAAACGTTGTAGCTATCTATTATTGTTTGATTGCTAACGTTAGCTCAAAACGCCATTCAACTGACAGCCTTTGTTGTCAGTTTGATTGCTAGCTTGTAGCTAAGCTTGCAGTCATTTTTGTTTGATTGCTAATGTTAGTTAAAAAGATACATTTCTCTGTTTGTTCATCTCACTTCAACTTTATTGCTGCAAAATGGGACAAACTGCCCAACACACAGTATTGCCACTGAAAATACTACGATACCATGCTGTATCGATTTCCCCCCCACCCCTACGCAGATGCAGACTTTTGTCCAGTTTTGTCGAAGATTTACAGGCTTTTACATTTTGGTATCTCAACCTGTTTATATGAACTGATTTATTTCAGTCTTTAATTGACCAACCCACCGACAGACACTTCCTTTCTTTGTGCAACATTCGATTTTGGAGCCTGTTCGATTTGTCCACCTTTCTCCTGTCTTCTTCTCCTGCCTCCCCTCCTTCCCTTTGGGTTATCTGAACAGATTAACAAGCTTTGTGGTCATTTGTTCACGTCTGGGCAACAAAAATCAATTCTCCCGCTGATCAGTGTGTGGCTTCCTGCCCTCCAGGGACCACTGTCTAATCCTTACCGTGATCCATGACAATGGCCTTCTCAGTTAATCCTGAATACTAACTGCCTTTTTGTCATAATAGGGACGTACGTTAAATGGAAACAAAAAGAAAACTCTGGAAATGCATGGCACTAAGAAGGGTGTTCATAACCCCAGAACGTGATCCTTTGCCCTATTGACTCTATATCAATGCTCAAAGCAAAAGTAAGAATCAATGCTATATTTCAGGCATTTTTACCTTTTCTGATCTAGTTTAAAAACTTGACTTGCTTCACAATGCTGATCAGTTAAACACAGTGAGCTCTACTGCGGTCCCTGGCATGCTTATGTACGTCACATAGGAATTAGTTTATATTGACAGCAATGTTTTATTTCCGGGATTGCAAAATTCAACTGGATGTCCCTCATTTTGGCTGGAAGTCCGTCACCTTCCTCCTTCTTTGTGTTGGCGTTCTAACCTCCCAGACAGCTAGTTAGACTATCTGTCCAATCTGAGTTTTCTGTTGCACGACTAAAACTACTTTTGTTCCTTCCCGAGGCTATTTTCCATGGCACTGTGGCTCTGTCCGGCGCTCATCGCCGCCCATGAGGATTGAGACTGGTTTACAGAAATGCCAATAAACCAGAGCCGGTTTTTCTCCCATCCCAGAATGCTATGTGGACTCGCCAGACCCTCCTCTGCAGCGCTGTGGTGGAAGGTCTGGCAATCCGAGACTACACAGGGATCAAAAGTTTTAGGTGGCCATGTTTCTCCACCAGGTTGCAAGAACGTATAACTGCTTCCCCTGTCTCTTATTTGATTACTCCTCTCTCAACGGTTGAACCGGAAGTTGTTCTGCCCTCCTTCCCAAAAAGGCCGTCTCGAAGCTCATATTTCAATCCGGTGTCATTCCCAATTCGTCAAAAAAACTGAAGCTTGGTCAGCAGCTCTCAGTGTCAGATACCGATGGAAAAGTTACGCTTTAATGTCTGTACCAAACACACCGGGCAGAGCATCAGCTCGGCTGGAGAAGTATGAAAAACCAAAAATCTGGGTAAGGAGGTTGGTTGGGGTGACACCGACACTGCTGCCACCAACAAACAATACAAATTCTGTCATTATATACAGTATGTAATTTACAAAAGGTTTCTAGTGTCAGTGTATTACCTGTGCAGTGGCTGCTTGTGCTTTTTCTTCAATTGTGTGTTGCACATGATCCAACATAGAACGCTGCCATGCCAGAGCGGCCAAAGCGCCATAAGCTTCTCCTTATTTTTTGACAAACGATTGGATTCGATTGGAAGGGATTTGGACTGTTTATTCAGACCACATTGGGGATAAATTCCACATTTTTCTGGACACTCCTGGGACTGCTGGAGAAGCTGGAGGAGTTAGAATAAATGAACAAACATCGGACAAAGATTACATCTACTCGAGGGAATGAGAGAGAGAAGAGAGACGGTAAAGTGGCTAACAAAGCTGGCGTGTGCATCGATTGTGTTCGGTAAGAAGCATGATTGTAAGGGCTGACACAGGAGGAGGAGGAGGAGAAGTGAAGGGCATCTCCTGCACCATGACACCCAATTTGTCTCCCATTCACCTGGAACTATGATACCATCAACCACCTTCCTCACCGCTGATTAAGGACAAACAATCCACAGTAGTTCCACAACCGACCAACTGCAAACACATGAACATGGTCTGAGCGTCTAATATTTGGGTTAACATTGGGTTAACATTGGGTTAAAGAGCGGTGCTTCTCATAAAGAAGCTAATGAGTAACTTGTGCGTCAGTACCTGACGCTGAGGGCCTCTGACCTAGCTGCTTTGTTTGACAAGTTGGAAGAGAGAACGGGTTGTAAAAAGCCTACTTTATGAATTTTGCCCATATTATGAAAAAAATCCCTTTTTTTTCTGGGATTTGGGGGGTTATTTTGTGTCTCTGATGCTTCCACACGTATACAAACTTGAAAAAAAACTATCCATTCTGTTTTGAGTGAGATCCGGTTTCTGAATGTCCTCTGTCTTCAGTCTCCGGGTGAGCTGTTCCATATCTGCACGGCTTTCTACGTCACTAGCCGAGACAAGGTGGCTAACCGTAGCGTGCTAGCCCGTTCTCAATGGCAAAACACTGGTACAACACACACTAATTCACCATAATGTCCAAAAGAACTACTTCCTGTCCCTGTTCTGCAGGTATTCCACAAGTGTCCCTGGTCTAGAAGAAGTCTCCTAGCTGATCCGGCCTTGGACTGACCAAAGCTGGAGAAAGAGTTATCTAGCTGATGGGATCTTACCGAGCTACTGAGCATGTGCAGCTCCCAACAAAGATAGGATAGAAGTGAGATGTCTCACTCTGGAGATAAAACAGAGACCTAGACACACAGGGTGAAAACAGGATCTGCAGCAATGTGCAGAACAACAAAAATATGGTGTTTTTAGAAAATGAAACCATGTAAACCTATTCTGGTACAACCTCAAAATACAATTATGAACCTAAAAATGAGAATTACAGTATATGGGCGCTTTAAAACCATTTAATTCACATTTAAACATACGTTATTGACCATTTCTGTGATCTCTGGAAACCACATCAAACACCTTGGGCATAAATTAAGGATTCATTTTTGATGACCCTCTTAATCCCTTATCATATTAAACCGGTAATTAAAGTCATGTAGCATATCTCTTCAAATCCACTTAATTAGATATTAATTGCTTTTCAAATAAAGGTATTTTTTTGAAAAGGTTAGGTTTTTACCTTTTATAATTAATAGGAAAATTAAGCCATATCTAGCTGTCTTGTTTTCATTGTGATACCATTTTCAGGGAATGATGTCCTTTGTGACGGCGGTCCTGGGGCATCCTCTTGTGTATTAAGGTGAATACGAACACAAACACTGTTAGGTCTCCGTAGAGAGAGAAATACTCCTAGATTGGTATTTTATTGAAGCTCTAGAAGGCAAACACAGCTCCACACACTGCAGAAAATCCCTCATCACCACATGTCTTTCTTCTGCCATCCCTCCGCTCACTTTAATGTTTTTAGCTTAGCTTCAGGACTCCACACACAAAATCAATTTGATTAGCTGAACAGACCTGTGACCACATGTACCGCACGCACACACACACACACACACACACACACACACACACACACACACACACACACACACACACACACACACACTGTAGCAGGAAAACAGAGTGAAGTATGTAGGCTCTGAATTGAGATAAGCAGACTTTGAATTGCTATCTGGCTTCTGGAGAGAGTGAACATGAAATAAGCTGTTAGTGGCAGTGTTTGCTCTCTGTACCGCACACACACACACACACACACACACACACACACACACACATTAAGTTGAACAGAGACTAATGCAGAGCATGCTGGCATAGCTCTCTGATGACACAGTGACAGGACCGACCAAATAGACAACATTACTAAAAACATCACAAGTGTGTGTGTGTGTGTGTCTGAGTGTGTGTCACACACAAACATCACACATGGTTATACATATACAGCATGTGCTTCAGGATGGCCAGATCATGCAATATGTTGCAGTAACAATGTGTGTGTCCAGTTTTCCTCTCAGCCTTAGAGTCCTTACACAACCACTCCTTACATCCCTACACTGGCTTCCTCTGGGTCATAGAAGAGATAGAGTTCCCTATCAAGCATCCAGGTTGGTTATGTGTTTCTGGAACTAGGACCAAAGGACAATTGAATTGAATCTATAGATAGATAGATAGATAGATAGATAGATAGATAGATAGATAGATAGATAGATAGATAGATAGATAGATAGATAGATGCAGGGATTGAACAGTGCAGTAGATCATGATAAAATATTGACTATGACTATGAAAAATAAACATAACCTATAAACTGACTGACTGAATAGGAATTAGAACATGACGTAACAGGGAGTAAGTTAGAAGATGTAAGATGTAGATGTTATGACCATAGTCCAGGTTCTGCATGAGGGCTAAGTTATTATATTATTACTCCCTGAAAACCTGAGGTCTGATCAAACTGTTAGCTCATTTAAATCGCTGCGTGATCATGGAAGGCTTCTATGACGTGGACGCAGCGACAGTTTTGTACGTAGGATTCCTCATGGGGGAGACAGAAACTACGAACTATAGCTTTAAATGTCCTCCCAATGGCTTCATGTAATGCTTTTAATGTCTGATTTATTCTTGGCTGGTATTAACTTGTGGAATAACTGGCAAAACTTGCTCCATCTAAATGATCTAGTCCCATTAAATGAATTTTAGGCCACGTTAAAATGCCGTGTAATTAAAAAATGCAGCTGCCACATGTGACCTGTTCCTTTCCTCTATGTGTGATATTGACTCTGTTTTTCCATTTCTATTTAAATTGTAACTGGTGTGCTGTCTTGGCCAGGTCTCCCTTGGAAGAAAGATTTCAATCTCAGGGGACTTCCTGGTTAAATAAAGCTTAAATAAATAAAAATGAATTACCAACACTAATGCCAGCCCCAGCCTGCTGTAAACCCAGAGTCTCACGTTAGCCATGGACTTTCATTATTTAATAAACAGATTATTTTTGCACCAATTCCAATGTCTGCGCTTTAGTTCTGTGCCTAACCGTGACAATTCCAACCACACACACACATACACACACACACACACACACACACAAATGTGTGTCTCACTATCTTTATGGGGACCAGTCATTGACATAATGCATTCCCTAGCCCCTTACCCTAACCTTAACCATCAAATCTAAATGCCTAACCTTAACCCTTACCCTAACCTTAACCATCAAACCTAAATGCCTAACCTTAACCCTTACCCTAACCTTAACCATCAAACCTAAATGCCTAACCTTAACCCTTACCCTAACCTTAACC
>CM057245.1:29505746-29515746 GCA_029931835.1 Etheostoma nigrum
AGGCAGCTAGCAGATAGTGAGATGTTTTTTACAGTGTGTTCATGGGACAGGCAGCTAGCAGATAGTGGGGAGATGTTTTTTACAGTGTGTTCAGTGGACAGGCAGCTAGCAGATAATGAGGAGATGTTTTTTGCAGTGTGTTTTGGGGACAGGCAGCTAGCAGATAATGAGGAGATGTTTTTTACAGTGTGTTCAGGGGACAGGCAGCTAGCAGATAGTGGGGAGATGTTTTTTACAGTGTGTTCAGGGGACAGGCAGCTAGCAGATAGTGAGATGTTTTTACAGTGTGTTCAGGGGACAGGCAGCTAGCAGATAGTGAGATGTTTTTACAGTGTGTTCAGGGGACAGGCAGCTAGCAGATAGTGAGATGTTTTTACAGTGTGTTCTGGGGACAGGCAGCTAGCAGATAGTGAGATGTTTTTTACAGTGTGTTCATGGGACAGGCAGCTAGCAGATAGTGGGGAGATGTTTTTTACAGTGTGTTCAGTGGACAGGCAGCTAGCAGATAATGAGGAGATGTTTTTTGCAGTGTGTTTTGGGGACAGGCAGCTAGCAGATAATGAGGAGATGTTTTTTACAGTGTGTTCAGGGGACAGGCAGCTAGCAGATAGTGGGGAGATGTTTTTTACAGTGTGTTCAGGGGACAGGCAGCTAGCAGATAGTGGGGAGATGTTTTTTACAGTGTGTTCATGGGACACGCAGATAGTGAGGAGATGTTTTTTGCAGTGTGTTCAGGGGACAGGCAGCTAGCAGATAGTGAGATGTTTTTACAGTGTGTTCTGGGGACAGGCATCTAGCAGATAGTGAGATGTTTTTACAGTGTGTTCATGGGACACGCAGATAGTGGGGAGATGTTTTTTACAGTGTGTTCAGTGGACAGGCAGCTAGCAGATAATGAGGAGATGTTTTTTGCAGTGTGTTCTGGGGACAGGCAGCTAGCAGATAGTGAGATGTATTTTACAGTGTGTTCTGGGGACAGGCAGCTAGCAGATAGTGAGGAGATGTTTTTTACAGTGTGTTCAGTGGACAGGCAGCTAGCAGATAATGAGGAGATGTTTTTTACAGTGTGTTCAGTGGACAGGCAGCTAGCAGATAGTGAGGAGATGTTTTTTACAGTGTGTTCAGGGGACAGGCAGCTAGCAGATAGTGAGGAGATGTTTTTTACAGTGTGTTCAGAGGACAGGCAGCTAGCAGATAGTGAGATGTTTTTTACAGTGTGTTCAGGGGACAGGCAGCTAGCAGATAGTGGGGAGATGTTTTTTACAGTGTGTTCAATGGACAGGCAGCTAGCAGATAATGAGGAGATGTTTTTTACAATGTGTTCAATGGACAGGCAGCTAGCAGATAGTGAGGAGATGTTTTTTACAGTGTGTTCAGTGGACAGGCAGCTAGCAGATAGTGAGGAGATGTTTTTTACAGTGTGTTCAGTGGACAGGCAGCTAGCAGATAGTGAGGAGATGTTTTTTACAGTGTGTTCAGGGGACAGGCAGCTAGCAGATAATGAGGAGGTTGATGCTAACTTGTAGCCAGCAATGAACCAACTTTGTTAATTATATCCATTTTTACTGTGTTTGCATTACAGAAGTCTCTCGTTAGCATCTTGTAGGCTACTTGTCACAATGTGACGCATGCACGACTCAAATCTGCACTCGACTCAAATCAATAACGACATAGGGCGTAAAACTGAGGAGCTTGTTCTACATTTCAATGAAGACCAAAGAAGTTAACAAGAGATTGGATTGAGTCACAGATTTGACTTTGACTCTTTACGACTCTGTGTCACTTACTTCCCATCACTTTTTCCTATAGACTGATAGATTTGCCCTGTTTCTCGCTGTTATTGTCCTCCAGTATGTCTCTTCTTTCTCTTTCCTCCACACATGATTAGAGTGTAGAAAAGAGGAAAAACAATCCAGAGTCAAAAGAGTACATCTATGAGAGCCTATACCGGAAAAGTCCTGGAAAGGGGTGACGGGTTGGAGGTTAAGTGTGATGATAAAGTGATAGAAAATGTAAGATTACGTCAACAATAACTGTCTCTGTCCTGGAACGCCGTTTCTGCGTCTCATCACTTTTCACAGCTTCAACAGAGACAAAACCTTGACCTCCATTCTTTCTTTCCAAACAGATTTATCCTCCGCTCTGTGTCCACAACAATCCGCCTCTGTTCTTCTGCACAATGGCAGCGATCTCATGTGCTATTAGTCTCAAAGGGGTCATCATCTCCGGTGCGGCTCAGGACGTTACGGTAGCCATACATCAGCCACAACAGGCCTCATTAAGTACCTGGCACCTGTTACCTACAGAGACCAATTAGAGCACTAGGAGTAATGGGATGTAATCTCTCTGTGCCAGGCAACCGGCCAATCAGGAGCCAGCTTTAATCAACCCAGTCCGCTCATTAGCGATGATGAGGATGTGGAAGTTGAAGTGAAAACAGAAGTAGCTTTGTTCTTTGTTCTCCCGTGTGGCCGATAATGGACGGGCAAGGACGAGACATAGGGGAGGTTTTTTAGGAGACAAGATAATAAAATAATGTAACTTAATAACTTTCTTGTCACATACACATACATGTAGGGGAATTCATTCTCTGCATTTAACCCATCCCCCAGTGGGAAGCCATTTACAGCGCCCGGGGACCAACTCCCGACTTTCCAACTCGGAGATTCGACTTCAGGGCTCGTTCCTGACTTTGAATTCGGAAATTCTGACAAACAGAACGCACTAGACGTCGTTTCGGGACAACATGATATTTGTTGCAGGGACATGACACGAATGTATTCATTCTAACTATACATGTCAAATGCTCCTCATGTGCTGGTCTGAAAGGTGGCTACCAAAAGGTAGAAGCTATTTTCTCTCACAAGAAACTGTCATATTGAAATGTAATACATCTATATTGTACATTTGTGTCTGTATTTATTATTTATTTCATATTATTGTTCAATATGTTTGTTTATGAATGCAAGGCAGATTCCATGTAAGTGTAACTTACTGGTTAGGACCCTGTGGGTATTCCTTTGGCTTCATTATACAATGTGCAGGGTAAAACCACTTAATTAGGGCGTTACGACAAGCTCTAAGGCCACAACAAAATAGGGACATGCACAGTCAACTTAACAGTAATAAAGTAACATTTATTAAATAATAATGCAGGACGGCGATGAGGTGTGGTTGTCAGTATCAGTGATGATGATGATGTATGAGAGTGTATGGATGCAACGAAGAACGTAAGGTGCATGTTGTCATTAACAAAGGAAATAACTGAACAGAGTGCTCGGTCAAAGGAAAGCTGAACCCTGGTCTCGGGGCAGGCGGGGTTAAATAGCCTAGGAGGACTGGCCGGGGACTCCCAGTCATCTCGGTGTCACCTCGGCCACAAACATGCAAGTTTTGGGTGGGGTTTAAAGATGTGTGATTGGATGACACACGGGACACCAACCCCCCGGTCCCCTGGGTGAACCCATCCCCTACCCCAGCCTGCTTCTTTACCTGTATTTCTAGTTTTTAAAGGGTAACTACTGTTATTTTTTGTAACCTGGACCCTGTTTTCCTATGTTTTTGTGTCTAAGTGACTGATGGGAACAACAATCTTTAACACTGGTCAAGTATGAAGTATATAAGTTTATAGGGCTGTTGTCCAGCTTGTATTTCAGATAACTATTCTGTGGGTTTGACATTATGGAAAGTTATATTAAGGAGGTTGACCTTTCTGTGACAGTATAAGATCCTTTTTTTAAACATAAAAACATCGCTAAACCCACCAGACTCCATGTAAATAAACATTCATTTTAGCATCGTAAAATACACTTCAGAAACAAAATAAAACTGAAAATGGTTGATTTTCCACTTTCCCGACCATCACAACTCTAGTTTTGGTTGAAATAAACACATACTTTACCAATTTACATGTAAAAATGTTGGATATATTGACCCTAAAAGTATTATTTTTTAAAATAGAGTCTGCTGGGTTTAGCGCTAGCGACCTCAGAGCTGTTTCTGGTTACACATGAAAGGTCTCAAAGAGGTTTTAAAAAGGTTTCTCTCTGTAGGGATCCTTTCAATCATGTTGTCAGGCATTAATCTGACCATTTTAGTGACAAAAACAGAACTTTTAGTGGACCAGATTGACGATATAGGGTTACATTGCAGTGCGGCCTGTTGCTGCCAGTTACAGCATTTACGCTTCCTACTGGACCAATTTTGAAGATTGTTGTTGTATTATCAGTCTCTTACACACAACAACATAGGAAAATAGGGTCCAGGTTGAGTGATGGTTTGTCGCTCTTTATACTAACACTAAGGGAAGTGATTAGCATACAAGAGAGACTTTTAAATGTTTTCTCATTTGCTTTAAGTTGTTCTGGTGCAGCCACTAGTGACCATTAGGAAAACTGCAGCACCTAACCACCAAAACCAATTGTAAGTCATTTTTTCTGTAAATGAGCATGTTAAAGCTGTTCCCCAGTACTTATACAGTACTTACGGTACTCACTATGCTAAGCTAGGCTAACCACGTCTAAACATGAGATTTATATGGATCTCAACTCATGCTTGGACAGAAAAGAAAAATCAACAAGTGCATTTCCGAAACGGGTTTTATTGTTGGAAGAAAGAGATGCATCCTCACTATCTGCTAGCTGCCTGTCTCCAGAACACACTGTAAAAAATATCTCACTGTCATTTTGTCCAATTTTTACAAATCATGTTATTGTTTTCCACCCATCATCCTGCAGGTTGAGACAGTGCAGAAGATGTGGTCTCGTTGAAAACATCCAATTCAGAGCATTTTATATCTGAAAAACGCTGTTATTGTTCATCTGATGTGACTTCTTTTCTAGGAGGAAACGCTTCATCCCCCCTGCAGACTTACCAAAGGTCATCACTAGGACCTGGACCCCCGTCCTCAGAAAAGTGTCCTACAGAGCCCAGGCAGGCGTGTGTGTGTGTGTGTGTGTGTGTGTGTGTGTGTGTAAAGGTGAGACCACAGCCACACAATCAGTTCTCCGCAAAGACCTTCCTTTTGGCTTTGTGAACAAAGAGGCTTCAACAAAGGGCAGATAGGAAGGGATTAAAAGCTCCAGATGTGTGTGTGTGTGTGTGTGTGTGTGTGTGTGTGTGTGTGTGTGTGTGTGTGTGTGTAAGTGAGAGAGAGAAGTGTGTGGCCACCCTGGGTCTCCATCGGTGTCTGCCTGATTGATCGGGACGTCAGCCAAGATAAAAGATCCCGTCCTCACAGCGCGGCCATGCAACGCTCCAGGGAGAGAGAGGTACACACACACACAAACACAAACACACACACACACACACACACACACACACACACACACACACATACAGAGGCATGCACTTGGATACCTGCACTGAATACAGATCAGCCTCCCGCTCTCATGGCTGTGTTTACCTTCCCGGGGGCCGGTGCTGTCGGTGCATGACTAAATATTCAAGACACACACATTGATGTCCATTCCTTCCATCAGAATTAACAAAAACACATTTTGACATTATGAGGCATTTTATGAATAATCAATCAATCGTTTCATGTAAACACACCGGATTACATGTTAAATCCACATATAACCACATGTGTTATGGATATTTTACATGTGGAATTGTAAGATATCATGGGAAAACATTTTTTATGGTTATCTCATCTCATCAAAAACTCATCACATCACAGATGCTGTCAAGACATTATGTGAGTCCCTTATACAATGTGGAGCGTGCATTTCAAAGATGGTGGCCATTGAACATGCGCAACTCACATAAAGTCTTGACAGACACGGCTGCCAGGTGAATATGTGTTTCCTTGGATTGTGAAGGTATGTGTCACACTCTGCCTCTGATTGGCTAGTATCCGTTGCCTTCATTGGATGGATTCGTTAGCTTTTGGGATGATCTGTGAGATTGGTTAGGGTAAGGCGACCAAGGTAAGTCAATCTTAGGAAACACAAATTCATCACTGGTATACAGGGAATGATAGCCAGACCAGCCAGACCCACATCCAGGTGTTGGGTCTGGGAACTCCCCATTGGCGGGGCTCAATCCGAGGGTTGGGATTAACGGTTGTCTTTCAAATTCCCTCTGCACGCAATAGGACAGCGCTACAACCAACCAGAGCAACGCTGGTTGATAGATTCAACTTTTGCCGTGTCCTTAACACGTCTTCCTTCTTTAAGAATGACGTCAGAGCTTAACTCCATGTCTTCCAGAGTCGCGGTCAAAGCCGAGTCCAAAGACCGCTGTTCTCCAGCAGCAGCAGCCATCTTCTTTGTTTTCAAGTAGCAGGGAATTCACGCCAAACAGACGCTGCTCTGCCGTCATCATGTTAAGCCCGCCCACCGACTCTATACACGACGTGATAGTCCTGACCAGAGTTTGTTTTGTTCGGCTCACAAGCCTACAGAGAGTTCCTAGACTGACCCTGGCTGCAAATCACATTTGCTGCTAAGGAAATGATGTAACCATAGGTGGAAAGCGTGGGGAGGTCGGATAAAGTGATTCTAATCTTTAATACAGATGAAGCTAAGTCATTAATAAACTAATCATGTTGTCATTTTGACTGTATGCCTCCACATGCCTAGCCTGGAAGTCCAAAGCCAAATCCAAAAGGATCAAGTGTCTGGCATTGAGTAATGGAAGTTGCCCATCTTGGGGGGCGGCACCAAGCGTGCATTTAAAAGTCTCACTGCTCGCAATTGGATAACACTACGACCAATCACAACAACACACAGGGGGACGTAGCCAGAGCCCCATATGCTTAGCAACCAGCGGAGCTAACTGGTAGATTAGACTGTCGTCATCTGTTCAGCTCACCTCTGGCCCCGCCTACATCAGATACACCGATGTGATTGGTGCAGCTCGCCTCTGGGCCCGCCTACATCAGATACACCGATGTGATTGGTGCAGCTCGCCTCTGGGCCCGCCTACATCAGATACACCGATGTGATTGGTGCAGCTCGCCTCTGGGCCCGCCTACATCAGATACACCGATGCGATTGGTGCAGCTCGCCTCTGGCCCCGCCTACATCAGATACACCGATGTGATCGGTGCAGCTCGCCTCTGGCCCCGCCTACATCAGATACGCCGATGTGATTGGTGCAGCTCGGATACTAGGGCATAGTTAATGAGCAGCATTACTCGATGCCAGAGTAACTCGCTGAGAAAATTCATATTGTGCTCTCGCGAGAACTCTGGATTTCCAGGGTACCACGTCCCCCCAATTGCCTGCAATCTACTCCTGACTTTACGGTAATTTCTCTACTCTATGACAGCAAGCCGCGTGGTTATGACACAATTGTTAGCCTATCTTCATTAAAGCGGCTGCTACAGGGCCACAACGTGAACTACACGATGGAGTAACGGAGCCTTTTATACATTATTGTGTTTCTTTAGAAATAAACAACGGGCAAATGGAGTCTTTAAACGCTTCAGATGTGAAGTTATTATTATCACTTATGTCTGAATCTGTTTGATAAGTCTCATTTTATCATCCGCTGCAGCATCCAGTTTTTATTTCATAAATATGAGACTTTAATCTCAAATATTTCAGTTTTTTTTAAACCTAAAAAGGCCCTAATATGCTGTCATACTTTTTTAATACCCTTGTCCTAAGAGAAACATTATTTCAACTTGTTTGTTTATGACTGGAATGACATATTAATGTTTTATGATCATTTATATCCCCAGGTCAGTCAGTGTGCATAACATGCTCATCCTTATCATGTCCTGATGACTTTTATACCAGTTTTGGAGTAGAAACATCGTTAGTGTTTGGACATAAGGGCGCCAGGTCTGGCTCATCCAAATCTGATCCATATCTGATTGATCTTTTCACTCACTTCTTTATATCTTTTAAAGAGAGCCATATTGGATTCCCATGTTTTTTTTTACCCTGCATGAGTACAAACACATCAATAAGCTGTAGAAGCGACTGAAACGTGAGTTGCGCCACTTTTAGGAGACCATGCAAACACAGACTCTGATCAGTTCAGGGTTTGACCTGCAGGGGCTGCTACTGCTGCACATTTCCTTTCTCTCCGTCTCTCGTTTTTCTCCCCATTCATTTTTTATAAAAGTCCAGACATCTCATTCTTCTTTTCAGAAGCCACTCTATCATTCTCCTTATCTCGCTCTATGTTCTTATGGAGCAGTAGACTCGCAGCAGACCCTGGCCCTCGCGTCTCCTTCTCTCTCTCTCTCTCTCCTCTTCCCCTCTTCCTCCTCTCCCGCCCCCACCCTTTCTAACTTCTGTTCATTCCTCCATTCATTTTTAACCTCCCTCCCTCCCTCGCTCCCTCCTCTCTGATCATGCAGTGCTGTTTGATGTATCTGACATCTCTATCATATGTCTGCAGGGAGAAACAGCCTGAAGTACACACACACACACACACACACACACACACACACACACATATACGAGGATACTAGGAACTTTCACACATGTTTAAGTGCATACATAACATGAGAATATCCCAGAATTCACAGGACCTACAGAATCCAGAAGCCAGCTCCTGATGGGTGCAAAGATAAAGGAGGATCAGGGTTTGCATGCATCCTAAGAAAAAAAAGTTTAAGTCATGGAAACCATCACTGGTACAAGAACACTGCTGGTTATGAATCTAAATATACACACATCTTTACCTTCTCTAGCTGTGATGATCTGCATCCTAGCTCACAGTAAAGTGTTAAAGACGTGTATATTTTCCATGTGCTACGCAGGCTTTCTTGTTTCTAGTACCAGTTATTAAAGATGAAGTGGGGGAGCTGAACTGCTCAGATAATTACAGGCCGATAGCTCTGGCCAGTGTTATGTCCAAAGTGCTGGAGACAGGTCTACTGTGTAGACCTGACAGGTATGTCCTAGCTATTGATAACCAATTTGGTTTTTAACCAAAGCATGGCACTGATTTCTGTATTTTTGCACTGAAAGAATATAGATAATGGTCTTGTGCTTCATTGATGCTTCTAAAGCATTTGATCGTGTTCATCATCATGAGAAATTATTTTTAAAATTGTCTATAAGTTCCCTTCCAAGTGACCAATGGTGTTCGCCAGGGGAGGATTTCTGTCTCCTTTTCTTATTAATATGTATATGAATGAGTAGTGTTTGATTATAAATGCATGTGGTGCCGGCTGTAGGGTTGGTGACTTATTAATTATTCACCGTATGTATAGTTTGCAGATGATCTGGTCATCTTTAGCCCATATAGTGCTGGTCTCCAACAGCTTCTGGGAGGATGCACACAGTAATGTGCTGATTTTGATATAAATTACAATGCTAAAAAGAGTAAGATCATGATTATTAGAAACAGAGAAGACAGACAAGCAGCCTTCCCTGACTTCTGTCTGTCTGGCACTGCACTTACAGTATGGAGTGCAGTGAGATTACATATTTGGGCCATATTATTGCAAATGACCTTTCTGATGATAAGGATATCTATCGGCAGCGTGGGAAGCTGAACATGCTGGGTCGTAAGTTCAGCATGTGCTCTGTACCTGTGAAGATCTCCCTCTTTAGAGCGTGTTGTAGACCTTTGGATACGGCCTACCTGTGGTGTCGTTATAAGCAAGGCAGCATTAGAAAACTCAGAGTGGCTTATAATGACAGCATGAGGCTCCAGTGCAAGCCATGTGTTAGTCAGCGTTGGGGAACCTGCTCTGCTGCTTTACGTAAGCTGATGTATTTAGTTTTTTGATTTATGTGTAGGGTATCTGAGTCAAATAATCACTTAGTCACTGATTTTGCTAACCCTGTACGCAGGTCTGTCAGATTCTCTTCCAGGCTGTGGAACCATTGGCGGTGTTTGTGTGTGTTTTTTCTTTTTCATTTTCAAATTTTCATATATTTATTATACAGGAAAGTTAGAAAAAGTAACATTACATAACATTACAATATAAAAACGGGCCTGACTCAGTTTAAAAACTGGTTTTCAGCAGGTTCCTGTTCTGCAGAAACATAAAACATGGTTACAGCACGTCAGGACAGACATCAATACA
>CM057245.1:29520746-29740746 GCA_029931835.1 Etheostoma nigrum
CTCTGTATTTACCTGGAAGTGTCTCTGTGTCTCTGTATTTACCTGGAAGTGTCTCTGTGTCTCTGTATATACCTGTAAGTGTCTCTGTGTCTCTGTATATACCTGTACGTGTCTCTGTGTCTCTGTATTTACCTGTAAGTGTCTCTGTGTCTCTGTATATACCTGTACGTGTCTCTGTGTCTCTGTATTTACCTGTAAGTGTCTCTGTGTCTCTGTATATACCTGTACGTGTCTCTGTGTCTCTGTATTTACCTGGAAGTGTCTCTGTGTCTCTGTATTTACATGTAAGTGTCTCTGTGTCTCTGTATTTACCTGTACGTGTCTCTGTGTCTCTGTATATACCTGGAAGTGTCTCTGTGTCTCTGTATTTACCTGTAAGTGTCTCTGTGTCTCTGTATATCCCTGGAAGTGTCTCTGTGTCTCTGTATTTACCTGTAAGTGTCTCTGTGTCTCTGTATTTACATGTAAGTGTCTCTGTGTCTCTGTATTTACATGTAAGTGTCTCTGTGTCTCTGTATTTACCTGTAAGTGTCTCTGTGTCTCTGTATTTACCTGGAAGTGTCTCTGTGTCTCTGTATTTACATGTAAGTGTCTCTGTGTCTCTGTATTTACCTGTAAGTGTCTCTGTGTCTCTGTATTTACCTGGAAGTGTCTCTGTGTCTCTGTATTTACATGGAAGTGTCTCTGTGTCTCTGTATTTACATGTAAGTGTCTCGGTGTCTCTGTATTTACATGTACGTGTCTCTGTGTCTCTGTATTTACCTGGAAGTGTCTCTGTGTCTCTGTATTTACATGTAAGTGTCTCTGTGTCTCTGTATTTACCTGGAAGTGTCTCTGTGTCTCTGTATTTACCTGGAAGTGTCTCTGTGTCTCTGTATTTACCTGGAAGTGTCTCTGTGTCTCTGTATTTACCTGGAAGTGTCTCTGTGTCTCTGTATATACCTGTAAGTGTCTCTGTGTCTCTGTATATACCTGTACGTGTCTCTGTGTCTCTGTATTTACCTGTAAGTGTCTCTGTGTCTCTGTATATACCTGTACGTGTCTCTGTGTCTCTGTATTTACCTGTAAGTGTCTCTGTGTCTCTGTATATACCTGTACGTGTCTCTGTGTCTCTGTATTTACCTGGAAGTGTCTCTGTGTCTCTGTATTTACATGTAAGTGTCTCTGTGTCTCTGTATTTACCTGTACGTGTCTCTGTGTCTCTGTATATACCTGGAAGTGTCTCTGTGTCTCTGTATTTACCTGTAAGTGTCTCTGTGTCTCTGTATATACCTGGAAGTGTCTCTGTGTCTCTGTATTTACCTGTAAGTGTCTCTGTGTCTCTGTATTTACATGTAAGTGTCTCTGTGTCTCTGTATTTACCTGGAAGTGTCTCTGTGTCTATTTGACACCGTGCTGCTGCCACTTGCCAGGACACTCTTGTAAAAGAGATTTTTAATCTCAAGGAGTTTTTTATCCTGGTTAAATAAAGGTTTGAATGAAAAATATGCCTTATTGCACTCTCTCAGCACCAGCCAACAATAACAGCTATAATAACAATAATAACAATAATAATAATAATAATAATATAAAAACCTAAAACCATTAAACCGCCACAATAAGCAGTGGCTAAGTGACTAAATACAGACCCCAGCCCTCCTTCCATTCAGTAACCTTATTACCTGAGGATAAAACCTATCCCTGTAACGTGATGTACGCGTTGGGATGCTCTGCAAACGTCTCCCTGGTGGAAGGTGGGAGAAAAGGTGGTATGCAGGATGAGTAGAATCCTGCATAATACTACGTGCCTTCTTAGTACTACGTTTCCAATAAATATGTTGCAAGGGTTCAAGGAGAACGCTGATGATTTTAGATGCATTTAGATGCACAAGAGGGGGGGCTAGCAGATAAACTGCATCAGGCATACTGTACATGGAGTTAACCCTCGTGTAGTCCTGTTGTCTTCTCGTCAAAATTGAAAATCAACAACTTTGTTGATGCCTTTTTATCGATGTTTTTAACTTTTTCTTATGTTTTTGTGTGACAGGAATGAAGGAGGACCCAAAAGCAGAGCACAGCAGGCAGGCAGGGGAGGTTTCAAAAAAAGGAAGATTTATTAAACAAAAAGAATCAAGTCTGTGAAACCTCCCTTGTTTGGACACACTTATATACCACATATAAGGTTATATGTGGTATGATGCTGCACAGTGTTCCCAGTCTGAGCAGTGTGAAGTGAGGTTCAGGAACTGTGTGTGGCTATATTTTGTGTACCCACCTCTTTTTGTTTTTTATTTATTTAATTTTAATTTATTTGTCTTATTTATTTTTCTATATGTTTGAGCCTTGGTATTTGGGGTTGGGACAGGTTGGTAATAGAAATGTATCTTTGTCGTTTCTTCTATGAAAATTTGAAAATCTATAAATAAAGTTCACAAAAAAAAAGAATTAAGCAAAATACAAAAATTAAAAAACAAGGATCTGACACTGCACAAAGAAAGCACAGGAAGTAGTACTAGATACAAAACGAGTCAGAGACCAGACTTCAAAATAAAAGAGGAAACCTAACACATACAAGACCAGACCAAGAAACGCGAGACCAGACAGGACCAGACCAGGACACACAGGAAATGAACACCTAACCGCAACATTTTGTCCCCTTTTTAACACTTTTGATGCTTTTTTTCAATGTTTGTCACTTTTTTTTGAAGTTTTCAACACTCCTAGTTTCCTAACACTAACTTATTAACTTTAGTTTTACAGTCATTTTTGGAATTTATGGTCAATAAACCTCATTTATAGGAAATTATACCTAATGTTTGAGTTAGAAAAGCAGAAATTAGGAATTATTGAGACTAAAATTAAAGGAATGGATGTTGATGATAATCACACTTCCATTTGTTTTACAATGCTATAAAATTGAATAAGACGCCCCAAAATTAATGAAAGTAGAGATTTGTACTTGGCAAAGAGCGTTGTGTGAAATCAATTGAAGTTTGTATTTTTTATAACTTTTATTCATCACAACTTTAATATATTTTGATGTTCCTCTGTTCTGTTGTGACAATAAAACAATAGTCAATATTATTTTAGTGAGAACTCATAAATAACTACAAATAACTACTGTTAGGGAAATCTGTTGATGTTTTGTGACGCGTTTCTGGATTAAAAAATAAATAAAATTGGAACATTGAATTTTTAAATCACTAAATATTTGTATTGATATACAAAAATCCTTAAAAATCCTCATCAGTCAGGCTGTAATTTGTGTGTCCTCGCTGATTGATGTCAAACCACAAACACCTGGCACAGAGAGGAAGTTCCCTCCACCCTCCACCCTCCACCCTCCATGTGTTTGATGTGTCCCAGTTTGACATCTTTCAGCCTCATTAACTTGGATATCTCACAGTTCAATGTACTTTAACAGAGAAGGAAACAAACCGTCATCTGGATACAGTCACACTTTATTTTCATAACCCTTGTGTTGAAAAAAAACAGTTTTGGTCGCTTTTTTCAACATTTTTATCACTTTTTCTGACATTTGTTTGTCACTTTTTCAATGTTCTGGGTGCTTTTTTTGATGTTTTTTGCCAAAGCTTTTTGATATTTTTATAGTTTTCAGACATTTTCAGTGCTTACTTTGACGGCCCATTTTTTTCAAATGTGACCCAAGGACAACATGAGGGTTAGGGATTTTTTGGGTGATTTCGGAGAGCTTGGATTGGATTCTACTGTGATCCACCTGCGAGAATGAGTGGAACAACTAATCAGCGAGACGTACACACAAAACAAGTAAGAAGTCATTTTGTATTTCCTTGAGGCGAGGTATTTGTTTTGTTTTCCTTCCCTGCAGGTGCTTTGTTTTCCACCAAGTCCTCATGTCAAAGACATGACAAAAAGGGTTTTTTCATCTTTCAGTCTCATCTTCCCCTATGTAAAGAGAATAATTAAGGTACTGTAGTGGCATGTTGTGATTTGCTGTCATCAAGTGAAGCTCTTTGGTAAAGCCATGCTTCATCTAAAGGAGGCCACGGCTCCGCAAAAAAACCTCACTTTAAAAAGCTTTATTACCTGCAGCCTGTATGCAGATTAGATTCACTGGGTGGCCTCATTTCATACTGTAGATCATGAATTGATCATGCGTGGAAAGATTGAGTATTATAGTCAGTATGAAGCCACATCACACGCCCACAGTGAAGGTTTTAGATCTATTGTACACAGGAATGCTTTTTATTGAAGGAGTTGTGTTTCTATGTTAAAGTCTGCTGTTAGCCCAGTTTGAACAGAGGCTACTGCATCATGTAGTTCATGTTGTATTGCTGTTTTTTCTGATTTTATTTCTATTTTTTTTCTGCTATATTGTGAGCGCTGACCTATAGACTTCTGATTTTGATTTAATGTTAGTCTGATGATACGGTCACATAAGCCTGCATTCAAGGATTAATTTAGTGATGAATCTCATTAAAGTCACCTAGCACTTTATTTTTTGTGAGCGCTGAAAACCCCCCCGGTGTTAATATACAGCCTTGTTTAAATTAATAGGCTCGTTGGAGATGAACTGCGCCTCGCCTGTAAAGTAGACGAGAGCAGGCGGCAGCAGCGGGGGCGGGGACAAAAAGCTGCGGTAAAGTCGGACAGTTTTCAGCCGATTCCAGCTGTCTTCAGGCTGGACAGGAAGTGACGAAAACACTGTGGTGCGATTCCGATTTAATAAAATCTAATCAGACCCACATATCAGCTTGTACACAGTCTCCAGTTGTTTTAATTATGACAGAGTAGCTCTCAAAGTGTTCTACATGAGATCTGTTGCTGATTTTCATTAACAACAGACTGGAGATGATCCGTGATCTGATCAGATTTAGTCTCTCTGACTTCTAAACGTCACTATCAGCCTCCCAACATGTGTTCTGTACAGAATAAGTCTTTAAATCAGACAAATAGAAATTAAAATCCCTCCGATTAAAAAATAATAAAAGGTTTATATAAAACGTCATCATGTTGAGTCGATCGTGAACCAATCAGCTGTTAAATCAGCTGAGAGGCCGGCGTTTCCCAGCATGCTCTGGGTCCGCCTGGGTCCGCCTGGCTCTTGCAGTCGGTAAAAACCAACTGCGCCGCCTGGGTCTCAGACCTGCGGCCGCCTTGCTCTCGTGAGATTATCGTTGACCATGTGTGCATGACGTCAGAGCAAGTCGGGATCAAGTCGGACACAAATCTACCCGGCATGCAACGGGCGCCGATCGCCGGTGATCGATTCTGCGCTGACCTGGCTCATCTCGAACGAGCCTACTGTGTGTGTGTGTGTGTGTGTGTGTGGAGGGGGGAGGGAAGGGGGGTTGAGATCTCCACTTTTAAGCACTTTTGAAAATTTGACATTTTTATAGCATATCAAACACTTTAATTTCTGCATTCTGATGATTTTTTCTGCAACACTTTGTGCCCTTCTGCATGAAGTTATGGTAGGTTTCTGAGTGTTATGGTAGGTTTCTGAGTGTGGAAGCACTGGTTTTGATTATTGGGGGGGGGGGGGGATATCAACCAACCAGTAGTTATCTGTCTGTCTGTCAATCTGGGAGGTGGAGCTTTTGAGGGAGGGGGTTGTATTTGTTTAACAGTTGAGTTCAAATATGAAAATTGTTGTGCACCATCACTTACTGCACCTTTTTTAAGCGTGATTCATACTTTTGCGTGAAATGTACGCCGTGGCTACGTACTTAGGTACGTGGAGACACAAACCTACGACACTAACCCCCCCCCCCCCCGACGACTCATTTCCTGGTTCTTCTGCTCCATCAACAACATGAAATCAAGGAGAGGGTTAACTTCTCCTGCTACACATTTCCCACCGAGGTCAGAACGAACAGGGGAGACACTTGAGTCCCACTCTCTCTAAAGTCCCTAAAGTCGCTACTCGCTCCAAAGCTAATCACCATCAATCTCGCATATCTCACTCGCTCTACCACACAGATTTAGAATGTAATGTTCCAACCTGGGTTTAAGAATATAGATTTATGATCAGAAACTCAACAGTATATGGGAAAGATGTTGCAGTTTGGTAGTGTGATATTGAACCAAATAGATGTGATGGCACGAAGCTAGAATAATGACTTCTCAGTGTTTCTATTGTCTGGCTGGGAACATCTGCACCAACTTTGCACCGAAACAGGTCTTTACATTTTTCATTCTACGAGTTTCAATAGAAATGATTGGGAGACTACTGCAGATTTTTTTTTAATGTACATTAGTTCTAGTCACATATTGGATGTTTATGTATATTTATATGATTAGTTAATATGTAGAAAATCTGCAATCATTTGACAAATGAATTGTTAGTAAAAGAAAAGATGATTAACATTCCCTGGTTGACTTCCATCGCTGTTCATTAAATATCTCTGGGCCTTGGACTGTTGGTGTCACCTTGGTCCAAGTATACTATCTAGTCTAACAATTAATTATAAAAGAATCGATAGATTAATCGATATTGAAGATGATTGTGAGTTTTGATGTCCTTTATGTTCCCTGAGACTAACTTTGATGTGGAGTGTCACCTTGTTTACGGGGGGGGGGGGGTGTTCTCAGGTTAGGCACTCTCAATATAGTCTCTCTCTCTCTCTCTCACAATTCAAATAAGCTTTAGCCTATTAGCCTGACCATAGTGGGATACGGTATTGCTAAAGCACATAAACAGGGAGACGTAGATCACATTTACATCCTGTAGGATCAACAATCATGTCAACAACAAGAACAAAACTGATATCAGCATCAACATGAGAACATTACAGGTGTGTGTGTGTGTGTGTGTGTGTGTGTGTTTCCTCAAAGTCAAAGTGTGGCAGGTAAAGACATATTGTGCTGCTAGGCTGCAGCTCTCTGGCTGTTCTCCCAGCAGGATCGCCATTTTGATGACAGTTATTTGGTCAAATGTCGGGTGCTTGTGTCTGAATTTGGGGAAATATTTAGCTGGCTGCAGTTGTGTGCATTCTCTCTCTCTCTCTCTCTCTCTCTCTCTCTCTCTCTGTCTCTCTCTCTCCCTCTTTATTTCTCTCAGGGTGATCAAGTTTCTCTTAAATTCATAGAGGCTTTAATAGCATGACCGAATTTACACACAGTAATGCTAAGAACATAAACAGGGAAACACACACTTGCATACATTTTTGTATTTTCTCTCTCTCTCTCTCTCTCTCTCTCTTTCTTTTTCTCTCTTTCTCTCTGTTGTTGATTTACTCACTTTAAATCAGTCTGGTCAAGTTATTTCTTAGAAAAAAAGAGCTTCAGAAACGTGAATGTGAATTCTAGTTTCTTCTCTCCTCTGTGACAGTAAACTGAATATCTTTAAGTTGTGGACCAAACAAGACATTTGAGGACGTCTTCTTGGGCTTTGGGAAACACTCTTTGTATTTTTTCACCATTTTCTGACATTTTTTTTAGACCAAACAACTAATCGGTTACTTGAAATGAAAATAATCGTTAGTTGCAGCCCTAAATGCGAGGAAGATTTAAATCCTGCACTCATTATTGTGATTGTCTAAAAACACGAAAGCCAACTGAACCTAATGTCAGCGTTGCTGTTTGCAGGTATGAAGCATAGTGTATGTTCTGGCAGGTCACAGAGTTTAGCTCGGCTGTTATCTCAGCTCGTAGCTGACCATTCGTAAGTCAACACACCAGCTGATTGCGCTCTGTTTAAACTGCTTCTCCCAGCCTACCATGCCACATCTTAGCCTGGCTCCGCCCATTTACGTACTTCTTAATTTTCATTTTCACTACGTCTGTATTTGCAGTATATTCTTGGGGTTTTCTCAGATTACATTTTTACTGGTCCAATCAGTGAACAGTGGCTGAGAAAGATGACGTTGAGGTTGTGCGGTAGTTTGAGTTGTAGTTCTGTAATGGCGGCGGGGAGAGATGAGAGCGAAGCCATTCGGTCCGTTGTGGCAACGCTGCCGAATATCCCCCTATTGATTAAAAGCCTGTATCTCTGTGGTTAAAATGAAGGTGTTACCCAGGATTAATGTTGTGAGCTCTATGCTACCTCTCTCCCCTCCTGCTGGCTTCCACAAAAAATTACAATCAGCAGTATCGAAATTTATTTGGATAGGAAAATGGCCGTGACTTTATTATGTCTAATCTACAGAGGAAGAAAGAGAACGTTGGCCTCTCAGTTCCCAACTCCAAACGTTGTTTCTGGTCCTTTTGTGTTAAGACCCCTCCTCACCTGGTTTAACCCAGATATGTCTGTTTGCTGTGTACCCTTGACAGTGCTCTGACAGAGCCTTGGTCACTCCATGACGTTCTCTCCATGATCTCTAACAAAAATTGTGCCAGCTACAATTTGGCTGAAACATACTGCCATATAGCTTGTAACTGGCACACACTTTCTCCCATTATTCAACAATTCAGCACTCCTGATTGGTGGTAGGCCGGTAACAGCTCCACAGTGGGAACAGAGAAGGGTTCATTGTCTAAAAGACATTTTCAGCGAGGTTGACTTGTTAGCCTCTTCTGACATACAAAACGCATTCAATCTACCACCTTCCTCTTTTCTTTTACCTTCAATTAAAATCAGCTCTCAAGGCATAAAGTTTCCCTTGGCAGAGGCCTTTGCCCATCCATCGGGGTGGATGGGTCCAACACAAGACTTTCACCCAGGAGACCAGGGGTTCTTCTTTAACCATCCCGTTATTCCCGCGTGTTACGGAAACGTCAACCCACCCACGACCTTTTCCTTCACATAACAGCGTCAAAAGGGACGCCAACAGTCCCGACCAAGCGCGTTTTAAATAAGACGCTAAAGGAGTCTTTTAGTGTCAACAACAGCAATAAGCGTCCATATCTTACAATAGGGAGTGAGAATGTGTTGGTACCCTATGGAGATCCTGCACTGCTGCTCTCCCAGGCCTAATGCTTTCCATACATGCATGTGGAAGGGCAGGGAGCCATACCGCCAAATACAAATTGCATATGAATGAATCTATTTTGGCAAAATGGTCCTGACTGAAGTCTTATTAAATGTTGCCATGTGAGCCTGCATGTTTTCACGCATGTTTGTTCAAGCTGTTTTATTGATGCTTCTTGTCAATAAACCATCAAATGACAAATATCTTTTCTTTTTGTTTTCGTTGACTACAATTCAGTTAAAGAGCGATGGCCCAGATTCACTCTTACATCACTTGCTTTCAGAACTTTTCAGTATATAAATATATTTATGTACCTGTGCACTGTATATGTGTGCAGAAAGATTTGGGCGGCTCTTTGCTGGCTGTAGTTAATGACTATGAAGATAGATATTCCGGGATGTCAGAAATCTGTGTTTGGATGTCCGTTAGAGAGAAGTTTTCTCACTCTTGCCATCAGCAGATTATACAGAATATTTGATTTGCTTCTCCAACTGGCACTCGTGGGGATTTTGTAATGCTGTCAAAAAAGATGTGAGAAGTTGAGAGGAGAGATGGAGAGAGATAGCAGGAGAGAGAGATGGCCTTTGATCAACAGATTTCACTGGCTCTTTGGCAGCCAACGCTCGCTCTCCTGAAACACACATCTCTCTCTCACTCCGCATCTCTTCCTGTTGTTTTCATAGTACTTGAATTTGTCCTTTTACTCTCACATGCTGCTATCATAAAGCATTCAAACGTATAGCTACAGAAAGTACTGTAATTCATATGAATTCCACATTTATTGCTGTAGAAGAGCGTGGAGATCTTCGTAGGGAGAAAGTAGGGGTGGATGTTTGGGTCCTAAAACAAGACTTTCACCCAGGAAACGGGTGTTTATGTCCTGGGAATGGTGTAACTCAAACCATGATATTTTTTTCTTATCTTAACTACACTAAACTAAATTATACATAAATGCAACACTTTTGTTTTTGCCCCACTTTTTATGTACACAAAAGGCTTATTTCTCTCAAATATTGTTCACAAATCTGTCTAAATCTGTGTTAGTGAGCACTTCTCCTTTGCCGAGATAATCCATCCACCTCACAGGTGTGGCAATAAAATGAACAATGAAAGGCCACTCTAAAATGAGCAGTTTTACTATATTGGGGGGTGGGCCCAGGGGGTCCGAAAACCAGCCAGTATCTGGTGTTATATGTATATATGAGAGAGAGAGCATGATTATTGCACAGGTGTGCATAGGCTGGCCACAGTAAAAGCTCTCTCTCTCTCTCTCTCTCTCTCTCTCTCTCTCTCTCTCTCTCTCTCTCTCTCTCTCTCTCTCTCTCTCTCTCTCTCTCTCTCTCTCTCTCTCTCTCTCTCTCTCTCTCTCTAAAACGGCACATTTTAGAGTGGCCTTTTATTGTGACCAGCCTAAGGCACACCTGTGCAATAATCATGCGTTCTAATCAGCATAAAGTAAAGTGCTCACTAACACATATTTAGACAGAATTGTGAACATTATTTAAGAGAAATAAGCATTTTGTGTACATAGAAAAAGTCTTAGATCTTTGAGTTTAGCTCATAAAAAATGGGGGCAAAAACAAAAGTGTTGCGATTATCATTTTGTTTAGTGTAGGGCACAGGGGGCATTCAAACGGGGGAGCGGAGATTGTGTCCCGGAAAAAAGTTGAGGGGAAAACACAAAGTTTTCACCCAGGAAACAGGTGTTTGTGTCCTGGGAGTACTACTTCATGGTGCCCTGTATCCGGCTTACAGTCACCTTTTCTTGGTTTAAGTTAACTGTGAACAGCTAAACCTAACTGTCACCTGACTGGCCAGCGGTAGCCACAGTTTTGTAGGATATCACATTAATTCCTGTGCTTACGTTTTTGTAAGATAGATAGATAGTGTTGGAGATAAATCCTACTCCAGTCTCAGGGTTCAGTCATTTAGTAGTCAAAATCTCAGATGTTGATGTGTGAATCCTTTTATTACATAAGATATCCTGAGTCAAAGTTACCTGGATCAAGCTATCACAGCTCTCCCCTTCCTTTGTCTGGCTCTTTGGCTCTTGCACCCCTGGTCTTATTCACTAAGGGGCGGGGGGTGGGGTCTCTAGACCACAGTGATGTGTCTGCGTGCTTATTTCGTTATCTTTTCAGTTGGAATGTGACTGAAAGTTTATGACCCTCAGTTCAGGACTTGCAGAGCAAAAGATCAGTGGACTGTAAAGGGTTGGACTGAAAGCAGATTCAGGAAGCGTCCCTAACAATCAATTTTACTTCCAACACATTTAGGAGAGGCTGTCTTATGTTATAGAACAGAGCTACTGCAAAACAACTTAATGCATGAACAACAAACTTAATGCATGACCAACATGTCTTCATTTATGTTGAAATAATGCTTTTGCCTTTTATCTTAAATGTATAATGCAAATCACACACAATGTTTAAGCACATATAACATTTTAACATTTAAACTATCCATACAGTAGATATACATGTATATATATATATATCTACCCGAATGCGTTGACTCTCAAAGTTACTGCTCTTTAAATTCAGATCCAGAGTTATAGACTCTCTTAACTCCAGCCTTTGTCTCTGCCTCTTTGTCTTTCTTACAACTCCAAACTCTTCGGCTCACACGTGGATGAAGATGGACTACATGGCACAAAGTTTTTTTTTTTAAATGAAAGAAAATACTGTGAAGCCTTCTCAGCTGGAAACCTTTTTTCCCATTCTTTGGGTTTGACAGACTGCAGTGTTAAGAGAGTCTCATGGGACTGGATTGGCAGGGAACCACTTATCCCCCCCCTATATGCTGTGAGCCAGGCTGGGCCATCAGCCATTAGACTGTCACTGGATAGGAGTAGCGTGCCCTCTTTGATGATGAGCTTTGGGATCTGGACAGGTAACTCCAACATTACAGTTCACTCGGAGGTTACAGGAGATATCTGATTAAATCAGATGTGAAACAGTTTCTTCCTCTCTCACCTACAGTCCCCAGAGCACCCTCCACCACAGCTTTGGGCACACAACATGCTGCGACTCACGCTTTGTCAAACCTGCCGTTTGTGTCCGAGTTGCAGCGGACTGAAACCTCTCGGCATCCTGCAAAGAGCTACCGGTAGCTACCCAACGGCCGTGTTTTATATAAGTGTGATCTGTTCGTACAAACAACAATAGTAGACATGATAGACAGATGGTTCCATCCAATCACCTGCCAGGTATTTTTGGTTTCCAATGGCCCGTTCTCAGATGGTTCTGTGTGTCTGGTGGTTGTATTTGTTGACCTGCTTACAGAAGTTGGATCAACCAAATTTGGTGCTCAGGTCTGCTCATTGTGTTGTTGAGGTTATAGTGATTCGTGGGTCTCTGGGGGACCGAAGGCCTTTGTCCATTGTGGGTCCGGATGCTACAGCCTCCAAGGTTGTTCAGGTTTTCGGGTCCCTTTCTTCAGCTGTACAGTCCAAACTCTGAAATCTGGGTGTTATATTTGATCATAATGTTTCTTGACCAACACATCAAATCACTAACCCACACGTTTCTTTCATCTGAGAAACATTGCTTAACATGGAGCCGTGGTTTTGCAACGTGAACTGATCCTTGATGATGATCATTCATTGTTTTATATCATCCCGGCTTGATTACTGAAACTCCGTCTTCACCTGTCTCAGCAAGTGGTCCCAGGGCCATCTACAACTGGTCCAGAACTCTGCTGCAAGGCTGTTGACCAGGTCCAGCAGGATGTCACACATCACTCCAGTTTTATCCTCGTTGCATTGGCTTCCAATAAAGTTCAGGATCCAATTTTTAAAGTTCTTGTTTTTACATATATCAGGCGCCTGCTTATATCTCTGACTTGCTCCATCCGTACACTAACGGGTCACTCAGGTCTTCTAACCAGGGATTATTGGTGGTCCCACTCACTTGTTTGCCGGCTCGGACTCTGTGGAACGCCCTTACTATTAACTTACGTTCTGCAGTCTTGATTGATGCTTTCATAACAAAACTGAATACACACTTGTTTCAACTCGCTTTTGTCTCATGTTTGTAATTTTGTATTTGTTTTTGCTTTATTTTCTGTTTTGGATCCTTCTGTATTTTAACAAATGTTTGCGTGAAGCACTTTGTGACTCTGTCTGTAAAAGGTGCTTTATCAAATAAAATTATTATTATATTATTACTTTTATGGCCACTGAATGTTTATCATATTAACTGTACAGATATCTGAGCACCACCACAACTTAGCTTTAGTTTTACATAAGAGACAATGTTTTCTTCACCTTTTTAAAGTCATATTTTTGTAAATTTTAAACTGTTCTGAAAAATGATCAATATGTTCTCTCACACACGCTTAACGCAGTTAATCTGTAGATAGAGGGCATGTGGGGGAGGCTGGATCTCTGCAGCGACGGCGTGGAGGCAGTAAGATTGAGGTTGCACTCGTTGGTGTGTGTGTGTGTGTGTGTGTGTGTGTGTGTGTGGGTGTTGTTCTGCTAGGTGCTCGGCTGTGGAGACTGCTCTGTTGATGGACTGAACTCCATCTGTTCGGCCGGTCTGTGATGTGAGTTTCACCGTCCTTGTACTACACTTCTTTGAAGTTCTCCACTGAAAACACAGCACAGATTAAAAAATAAATAAGTTAGCTCTTTATTATTTATTACCTGGCCCACACACACCGTGCGGTGTACTCAAAACATCAGCAAGGATTGTGCTGTGCAGCATTTCATAACAGCGGTTCACCGATTAATTCTGTTACATCATGAAGCCATGAGGCAGGTTTTCTCATGTTCTTTTGCATCCTAATATGAATAGAAGGCAATTATAAACAACACTTTGTATAAAACTAAACCACTTGTATTCTATAAATTGTGCTGCTCAGGGGCGGAGCTCCAGCCCCAAATGTTAGGCTCGTTGGAGATGAGTCAGGTGATCACCGGCGATCGCCGGCCGTTGCATGCTGGGTAGATTTGTGTCCGACTTGATCGCGACTTGTTCTGACGTCGTGCACACGTGGCCAACGGTAATCTCACGAGATCAAGACGGCCGCAGGTTTGACACGCAGGCGGCATAGTTGCTTTTCACCAGGCAGACCCAGTGCATGCTGGGAAACACCGGCCTCTCAGTTGACGTAACAGCTGATTGGTTCAGAATTGATGACGTGACATTTTTTTATGAACTTTTTATTGTTTTTAAATTGGAGGAATCACTGCTATTTGTCTGATTTAAAGGCGTATTCTGTAAAAATAAATGTTGTGTGGTTGATAGTCAGAGAGATTAAATTTGCTCAGATTACAGATCTACAGTTGCACCAAAACCCATAATTCGGTTGATATCTCGATTTTCGACCCACTTTTCGATTCAAACCTTTATTCTTTTTATTGAGAGTGGGGGATTTTGAGAAGAAAAAGATATTTTTATCAAATAGCATTTGACCTGTATTAACTGAACACCAAATAACAGTATAAACTATGCAAATTATTAACATCATACCTAAGTAAAATATGTATAGCCAAAGCTAGGACACTTCTAGCCAAGACCTACTGATGATTCGAGCATGTTGCAAATTCTTCCTCAATCAAGTTGTCTTACATTTACAAAGTAAAGTAAATGGCTGCCGTTTCACAGCACTGTGCAGGGTCCGAAATTACCACTCGCCAAATGCGGGAGCTCACGCCAGACACAAGCCACTACTAATTTTTTTAATTTCTTAAAATGTTTTAATCTGTTTATTGATCCCCAATGGGGAAATTACAATTTACACTCTGTGTCCACACTTTGTTAGTTAACACACACAGTCCTGAACTACACACACACACACACGCTCAGGATCTATGCACTAATGGAGAGATGTCAGAGTGAGGGGGCTGCCAGCCGAACCAGCGCCCTGAGAGGTTGGGGGGGTACGGTGCCTTGCTCAAGAGCACCTGGCAGTGCCCAGGAGGTGAAGTGGCATCTATCCAGCCACCAATTCCCACTCCGTACAGGGACTTGAACCAGTGACCCTCCGGTTCCCCTCCCTACAGACTGAGCTACTGCCACCCCCCGTTTGGTTTACTGATAGCTAGTGATTAACTCAGGCTAATTAATTAGCCAGTAAGGTGCAATCTTTGGCAAGCAGCCTTCCAAAAGAAAGCAAAAGAAAGTCTGGCAATGCGAGAGGTAACTTGCATCGGAGCCGTTGTTTGTGTTATTAGTAATTGTTGTTCCGGCTATTCTTTTTTATAGTTCACACTTCTATTATTGTAAGTCAAAATGCCCGCTGAGAGGTTTATTCTCATACAAGATCTTGTTCTTGTCCTCATCATGTTGTTTTAGGCATTTACAGAAGACCAACACTTTTTTCACGTTTTTTTTGAGGACAGGCTTGCGATTGTAGTTGGATTGTTTCTTTAGAAATCAAAAGAAGAAGAATACAAGTTGTGAATTATTGGTAAATTTTGGGGCGTGCCAGTTATTGACCTGAACGCCAACGTCGGCTCTAAAATATTGCCGTGTCCGACTAAATTTTGTTGAAATATTGTTATATGCCCTGTTGAAGGACAATGGTGAACTAAATCCTTTTTTTTTCCCGTCCTGTGTTGAAGAGACAGCTGTGAAATGAAGGTGTTAATTATTCATGGGGTAATATGTATATATTTAAACTGCAGGAATGGAGACAAGCATCCATTATTCAGCACGCCTGGGCTTTTTCTGAGATTAATTATTATTAAGTGAGACTGTGTGGGTGGCAGAGTGGACGCAGGACCCTGACTGTTAAGATCCATATATGTGTGTGTGCATAAATAACCCAAGCAGATCTCAAGTGTGTGTGTGTGTGTGTGTGTTTAATTACATTCACTACTGTTTAATTATCCCAGTTTTTCACGATTAAAATTCAGAGCATGAGTGTTTGTGTTTTTACAGGATATGAGTTACAGATTTGCATGGGGGAGGTTTTTGTGCTCATTTGTAAATGGTGTATTGTATTGTGTGTGTGTGTGTGTGTCTGTGAGAGCAGCTCTGCAGTTAGATTCAACAATCATGACTACAGTCCACTGATCAATACTTCCTCTCACCATGCTAGTCACACCTTATAACTCCTGATGTGTGTGTGCGTGTGTGTGTGTGCGTGGCTATTGATGGCTCGGTCCAGAAATGTTATTTAAAGAAGATATTGTATTGCATCAGGATGATGTTAATACGTTTTTTTAGACTGTTGTGATTTTCTTGTCCTGGATGTAAACATCACTTACTTGACATACTCTCAGAACCGGGCTTTAAAATGCATCTGAGGCAATCGGATCACCGGTGAACCGAGCTAAACACACGTAAATGACCACCAAGAACCGATCACTCAAACAACTTAAAGAGGTGAGCTTCGATTACATGTGTCTCCAACAAGGATTTAAAGCACCTATATTCTGCTCATTTTCAGGTTCATAGGCTACTTGTATTTTGAGGTTGTACCAGAATAGGTTTCCATGGTTTCAATTTTGTTGTACTGCACATTGCTGCAGATCCTGTTTTCACCAGGTGTGTTTAGGTCTCTGTTTTATCTCCAGAGTGAGACATCTCACTTCTATCCTATCTTTGTTGGGAGCTGCACATGCTCAGTAGCTCGGTAAGATCCCATCAGCTAGATAACTCTTTCTCCAGCTTTGGTCAGTCCAAGGCAGGATCAGCTGGGAGACTTCTTCTAGACCACTAGGACACTTGTGGAATACCTGTAGAACAGGGACAGGAAGTAGTTCTTTTGGAGATTAGTGTGAACTAGTGTGTGTTGTAGCAGTGTTTTGCCATTGGGAACGGGCTAGCATGCTACGGTTAGCCACCTCGTCTCTAGTGACGTAGAAAGCCGTGCAGATGTTGAACAGCTCACCCGGGGACTGAAGACAGAGGACATTCAGAAACCGCATCTCATTTAAAACAGCATGGATAGTTTTTTTCCCAAGTTTGTATGCGTGTGGAAGCACCAGAGACACAAAATAACACCCCAAATCCCCCCAAATGTTCATAATATGGGCACTTTAACAGGAAAATGCATCATCAATGCAGGACTTGGTGGTTGTTTTGGAGACAGCGCTCTATAACTTACTCATTTTACAACAAATTGGACAAAGTGCTGAGCGTGATCGAGGATGGAAAGATGTGTCTTGGATTCCGCTGACAGCGATATCTCAGTATGTTGGCAGTAACAAAATCTAAACCCAAGTGGTCAGCTGGAGACGACATAGACACAGGTGTCAATGGGCATTGGTCCAGAGCTGTCCACTTGTGTTCAGATCACCGAAACGCAATTTTAAAACCAAGTGTAGTGTCTGTGAATGCTCCATGAAGTTGGTCATGAAGTGCAGCACTTACAGTCCACTTTACAAATTGAAGTACCTGATTTTATAATTCGTAGCGTTGCATTTCCCCCCGACTCATGTCCTGGTTCTCCACCTCCATAAACAACATGAAATCAAGGAGAGGGTTAACTTCTCCTGCTACAGATTTCCCACCGTGGTCAGAAAACACAGTCTATCTCATCTCGCTCCAAAGCTAACCCTTGTCACTCTCTCACTCGCTCTACCATACACTCCCCAGCATAGGAATAGATTTTGGGGGGATGCAGGGGATATGTATTTATCCTTCTTACCTGTTAATTATACTGAAGTGGACCGTACCATCTTAACCTTGGTCGATTTTCTCTCTCTCTCTCTCTCTCTCTCTCTCTCTCTCTCTCTGCGAAATGAAGCTGCTTGAGGATGGAAATGTAAAGATCTATAAACAATCTGACGGAAAATGGTAACTGTGAAATATAATGTCTATACCTGTGCTACATTGCGGAGTTAAAGAAAACCAGAGCGTAGACGAAAAAAATAAAAGAAATATGTCATTTGTGCAGGAAAGGCTAAATTTATTGCATATAAATTCACTAGAATGCAAGAAATGAAGTGTTTGACGCTCAAAATGTTATGGCGGAGGATCCCCCAGGCCCTGAGCTACATCAATCGCTTCACAGTAAAACACCCAGGTTGTGATTTTGGCTGTGTTGACTTCTTAGCGAGACATGCAAACAGGCAGAAGGAGAGCTAGGCCGACCAACACACACACACACACACACACACACACACACACACGACACACACACACATACACACACTATTATAGACTAATCACAGTAAGGAGTTAGGACGGTGTGACTAGCATGGTGAACGGAAGTATTGATGAGGCACTAATCTACACTTCCCAGCTCTTCGTAGCGCAGCATGCAGTGTGTTTCTGCTGTAACTCCTTTCAGCGGCCTAGGCCACTTACGTAGGGTTAGAGTTAGCCTACGCACTACCAGGGGCAGATTTAGTCATTTTGAGGCCTAAGGCAAACACAGGCATGGGGCCCTCCACAACCCTTGTTCTCCCCCTTTTCAGTCCTTATTTATCTGAGAAAGATGTTCTCTCTGTCTGACAGCTGGTTTCGGCCAGAGTGCTGGATCATCTTCAATCATAACACATTGATTAGGGTGACTGCTACTCACGGGGTCTAGTTGCTGAGTATTATGTGTGTCACCATCTTCGTCATTGCCATAGTTATCATCATGGACAGTGAACGCAGCAGTTCCGTAACCATCTCCATTCGAAGGATCCTGTAAGGTTGTCTTGTATGTAGCCCCCGCATCGCTATAGCAACCTGGGCTGACACTACTCTTCATCAGTGTTAGCATCGCTAGAGCAACCTGGGCTGACACTACTCTTCATCAGTGTTAGCATCGCTAGAGCAACCTGGGCTGACACTACTCTTCATAAGTGTTAGCATCGCTAGCGCAACCTGGGCTGACACTACTCTTCATCAGTGTTAGCATTGCTAGCGCAACCTGGCCTGACGCTGCCGGTGGGTAGCGCCTTAGTGTTAGCATTACTAGCGCAAGCACCGGCTTCTTGCTGCTCTTTAGTAACGTTAATGTTAGTGTTGTCAGTAGCCATCGTGAAAAAGGTTGTTACCTTTGGAAGTTTTGCTAAAAACGTTCTGCTTTCTTCCCGCTTCTTCCTTTTTTCAGAACCACTTCGGTAGCTTCGCTTCATTTTTCAACCGTCTGTAGCCTCCAGCTTTGCGCATGCTGAGCCGTTTGTGTACAAACACACACGCAGATACGCAGTAGGATAATGGAATAGTCCAATGTAGTGGGGACTGGGGGGAGTTTCTCATCATGAATTAAACAATCGGATAGCACTTTAGCGTATCAATGTTTAGAGATATAATTAATTGGTGAAAAGTAAGACAACAAATCGTAACCATGAGTTTATGAGGCGTTTTACGGGGCCCTTGGTAGCTTGGGGCCTAAGGCAATTGCCTACCTTTGCCTAATGGTAAGTCCGCCTCTGCGCACTACTCTAAATCAGTCTTAGTACACGCCATCATCGCCGACCGGCAGTTTGCAGGAGTAAGTGAACATTCAACCTTGAGTGCTGAGCCAAGGCCACCTACGCTGCCCAGAGGTCCTCATGGGTATTTGATTTTCCACAAATCCACTTAGTCAGGTCTTTGATTGGCCAGCCGATCAGTCAATTGATCAGGTCCCCTATCACATAATCAATCTATCACCGTGTGAGCCACTGACCTTTTTTATGGAGTCATGTGTACATTAAAGGATGAGCTGACAGTGGAATATTTTTGAAGAGACACAGTCTTCTTGATTTCTCTCCGCAGCATGATCACAAATAACCCCTTCTGAAAACCACTGAATTCTCTTAATAAAACATGAAGGCTGAATAATTGTAGAAGGTAATTAGACATCTTGGAATTTACTGTTGATTCAATTATTTTTTTAAATGATTGACTTTATTTAAAATTAGAAAACAACTTTCCAAAAAAACACCGTCAAGACTCTGCTCGCTCGTGTCGAGCCTGAGCGACTCTTGTCCCCCAGAGCAAGTTGTGATAAAATATTCTGAATAATTTTCTGCCTCCATAATAAATTCAGAGTAATTGGTTCCTCTAAGGAGAACCTGTCAAGTGGATCTGGCTCATTTTATGCTGGAAGATTCAGAGCGAATCAACTTCTGTTAATTCGGAGATGGGGATAGTACAAGTTATGAAATCACTAAGCAAAAAAAGAAGTGATTGCTCAAACATCTTTAGCTCAGGACTTGAACAAGATTTTCAGACTTCTTTTAAGGCCCCCAGGACCGGGGTTTAAATCGGCTTGTTAGAACTCATGTCATGTACCGAACAAAACTTTGGATCTGAACCTGCAGTGAATACAAAATAGAGAAAGACATGAAGTATTCATGTTCCTTGTTTCTGGGGGCTGATAACATTCTGTTTAATTCTCCTTTTGTATCACTGATCTTAAAATTGTGGGGAATCTAACAAGAAGTAGTTCAATCAGGAGAGACATGTTTGCAGATATGCAAATCAGATTTATTGTACAGCTCAAATAAAATGTACAAAATCTTTGGCGATTAGACTCCATTGCTATACGAATCTTTTATATATCCAAATAATATACAGTGGGGTTCGAAAGTTTGGGCACCCCAGGTAAAAAATTGTATAAATGTGCATAAAGAAGCCAAGAAAAGATGGAAAAATCTCCAAAAGGCATCAAATGACAGATTAGACATTCGTATAATATGTCACAAAAAAGTTAGATTTTGTTTCCATCATTTACACTTTCAAAATAACAGAAAACTAAAAATGGCGTCTGCAAAAATTTGGCCACCCTGGAATCTAGACACCGGTGTTGGCGACGAAGGAGCCCGAAGACCAGACCGAAGGAGACTCTGGACCGGTCAGCTGGAGTAGAGGACTGGAGGTGGAACGGGGGGTGGGAGGGGGGGGTGGAGGGTTGCACTCTTTGCCTGCAACGACAGCTGATAGCAAAGGGAGAAACAGATTATGTGACTCTGTGATTGGCCCTTGCAATTGTGTAACGATTCTGATTGGTTTAGCAGGAAGGTGAACGCCTCCAACAGCTGATTGGAGTTAGGTGTTAGTGTGTGTGTGTATGTATGTATGTATGTATGTATGTATGTATGTATGTATATATATTTTATTATTTTTTGGGTAATTTTTTTCCCTTCTTTATTAGATAGTGAATGAGTAGACAGGATGGGGGGAAGGGTCAGACTCGAACCCGGGCCGCTGCAAAGGACTCAGCCTACATGGGGCGCACGCTCTTACTGGGTGAGCTAGAGGTCGCCCTACAATTCTGAATATTGTTTAACATTAGTCTAGTGTCCGCTCCTAGAGACCAAAACGTCCATTAAATCCAGTGATTAAAACAATTAGTTAGCCTAATTAAAGTCCTTTTTAATAAAACTATAGTGCGTATAGTCGCCCAATAAGAAATTCTAAGTTATGACAAGAAAACTGTCGTCGTGTCCACATGATACAAGCCTTGCATGATCCCACGCCCCCCTCTCCACACAGTTGCTAGTAGCCAAGGAGGACACGGAGGATAAAAAGCACAATGGACTCTTCTGAAGAAGTTATCTTCACTCGAGCTTCTGCGCAGGAAAGTCACCGATGTCGGGCTTCAAACCAGCAATCTGCATCTGTTGAGCCAGAGTCTTCTGCTGACCTAACTTCACATCCTGATTTACTGCCTCCACAGGCTTATTTGTGTCTTCCAGATGTGTAGCGTCCTCAGCATTTTCTGAGGAGATGGACTATAAAGTTCATCATGTGCATCCAAACAGTTAAAAGTAGGTTTATTACTGGTTTAATCCAGCAGTTTAAAGCACTAAAGTCATGGCTTCCATAAAGTGTGTCTGTGTGTCTGTGTCTGTGTGTCTCTGTGTGTCTGTCTGTGTGTGTGTGTCTGTGTGTGTGTGTCTGTGTCTGTGTGTCTCTGTGTGTGTGTGTGTCTGTCTGTCTGTCTGTCTGTCTGTCTGTCTGTCTGTGTGTGTGTGTGTGTGTGTGTGTGTGTGTCTGTGTCTGTGTGTGTGTGTGTGTGTGTCGTGTGTGTGTGTGTGTGTGTGTGTGTGTGTGTCTGCAGTGTGTCTGCAGTGTGTCATCATGACAGGGTCCTACTCTGGCTCCGAGTTTGTATTCTGAATGAACTGCAGGAGGATGTTTATACAGGCTGAGAGACTGCAGATGATGCCATCGGGTCGTCACGGCAACCGCAGCGTCTACCAGCTAAGTGACGGACGTCGAGCGGGGTAAGACAGAGGGCGTGTCACAGTTTGTTAAATTGCCTCCACGCTTCCTTCACTTGCTTCCCTTCCTCGCGTCTTAGTCCATCTCACCGGGAAGGCTGCTCTTGTGTAACCTCGCTCATAGCTCCTCAGAGATCCATCCTCCGTCCTCGGGGCAGGAATAACAGCTTAGAGATGGCCTTCACAGAGGCACACTGTAACAGCAATATGAGAACAGGTTAATCACACACACACACACACACACACACACACACACACACACACACACACACACACACACACCTATCTGTCATCATGGGCTCAATCGCCAAGCAGAGGTGAATTACTCTACATCTTTCACTATGGTCACAGAACCATTAAACACTCTTCATATCTCCAGCCAATGACGGATGATCTCCTGTGTGTGTGTGTGTGTGTGTGTGTGTGTGTGTGTGAGCATTGGAGAGGTTAATTTCATTATCTTTTAACCTTTCCCTCATTTCATCCCTCTCTTCTTTGTGTCTGAGCAGGAGGTGCCAGTTTAATTAATCCGCTGAGTAACTGTAATATATCTCTGTCATACAGTCCCACATGGGTCCAAACCCCCGGCCCCCCCAACCCCCCCGCCAGGGCGTAACCAAGAACTGGGACCAACCACCCGCAATAATCTCTTAACCCATTTATTTTTAACGTGAAGTCAGTTAGTTTGGCTAATTTTCCACCAAACTAGTGTGGATTTGACACCATGGATGGAAAAAACTTGGATGAATGCTTAATAATACATTTCGGGTTAAATGTAATGGTTTGCATTCGTATCAACGTGAACTAGTTGTGTGTTGGATTCAGTTTGTTCCAACTCATCAATACCGGTTGCTAAGAGCAGTTTATGTCTATTATAGACATAAACTAGAGCATTTATGTCTATTATAAGGAAAAAACATGGCCGATTGTACATGATCTACTTATAGCAACCTGCATAGCTGCGTTGATTGATCCACACTTGCCGGCCAACCAACCGCATCGTTGTTTTTTCAACCAGGTGCTAATGAACACAACACCAGGCACATTTAAATCGCTGAAACATTCACACTTCTGAGCCAATTAGTGCAAACTGACATAACTAATTAGCTCATCAGCTGTGGAAACCATCAGTCGGTTGGGATGTAAAACGCTGTGGTCCTTATCAAAGAGTATGGTATCTTATCAACGAGTTCATATATCTTACGAAATGACGACCGCTCAACACTACTGGTTTTTGTACTTCCATGGGATGTTTGGGTCCTAAAACACAGGGATTTCAAGCAGAGTTCATGTCCCGTTAGAATAAGGTGACCAGATCCGGGGACATTTTCAGCTCAGAAGCGTAAATACCTCCAAAACACGTCATGATTTTAATTTTTGTAAAACTTAAAACGGGGACACTAGACCTAGAGCTGAGTATCGGATACAATATAAACTATTGAGGAAAGATTTTCCTTTGACATTGATGCAGTATGAAACGAGATCGCTGCAGTCGGCAGCAGAGAAACAAGCTACAATGGAAGTTAATGGGATAATTGTCCAGCTTGTATTTACGTTCATAAAGTGCTCGTTTTGCTGCTGACAGACTCAGATTAATATTCTAAGTGTCTGATAACATTATGGAAAGGAGGCTGACCTCTCTGATAAAGATTAAGATTATTTTTTAAAACATAAGTCAAAGAAATTGTGTTCTCTAAACCCACCAGACTCCATGTAAATAATCAGTGATTTTAGCGTGTATAGAGCAGCATATCTCCACCAGACTCCATGTAAATAATCAGTGATTTTAGCGTGTATAGAGCAGCATATCTCCACCAGACTCCATGTAAATAATCAGTGATTTTAGCGTGTATAGAGCAGCATATCTCCACCAGACTCCATGTAAATAATCAGTGATTTTAGCGTGTATATAGCAGCATATCTCCACCAGACTCCATGTAAATAATCAGTGATTTTAGCATGTATAGAGCAGCATATCTCCACCAGACTCCATGTAAATAATCAGTGATTTTAGCGTGTATAGAGCAGCATATCTCCACCAGACTCCATGTAAATAATCAGTGATTTTAGCGTGTATAGAGCAGCATATCTCCACCAGACTCCATGTAAATAATCAGTGATTTTAGCGTGTATATAGCAGCATATCTCCACCAGACTCCATGTAAATAATCAGTGATTTTAGCATGTATAGAGCAGCATATCTCCACCAGACTCCATGTAAATAATCAGTGATTTTAGCGTGTATAGAGCAGCGTATCTCCACCAGACTCCATGTAAATAATCAGTGATTTTAGCGTGTATAGAGCAGCATATCTCCACCAGATTCCATGTAAATAATCAGTAATTTTAGCATGTATAGAGCAGCATATCTCCACCAGACTCCATGTAAATAATCAGTGATTTTAGCGTGTATATAGCAGCATATCTCCACCAGACTCCATGTAAATAATCAGTGATTTTAGCATGTATAGAGCAGCATATCTCCACCAGACTCCATGTAAATAATCAGTGATTTTAGCGTGTATAGAGCAGCGTATCTCCACCAGACTCCATGTAAATAATCAGTGATTTTAGCGTGTATAGAGCAGCATATCTCCACCAGATTCCATGTAAATAATCAGTAATTTTAGCATGTATAGAGCAGCATATCTCCACCAGACTCCATGTAAATAATCAGTGATTTTAGCGTGTATAGAGCAGCATATCTCCACCAGACTCCATGTAAATAATCAGTGATTTTAGCGTGTATAGAGCAGCATATCTCCACCAGACTCCATGTAAATAATCAGTGATTTTAGCGTGTATAGAGCAGCATATCTCCACCAGACTCCATGTAAATAATCAGTGATTTTAGCATGGTAAAATACGGCTTTCTAAAACATCTCTGAGCTCTGAGCAGCGCTGCTCGATCGGCTCCGTTTGGTCAGAGTTTTCTTTCTTTCATTCCAGTATCGGGTCTGTCAGTCACAGTGGAAACCGGGGACAGATCCAGCCGGGGACAGGTCACCAAAATCGGGGACGTCTTGTCACCCTACGTTAGAAGACCTTACACCAAATGATTCGACCATCGCACTTTCCAATATCAGAATGAAATCCTGAGAGTCTTTCTAGAGTCGTCTCAGTCGTTTGGTTCAAGGTGGTCATACAACTTAAAACTCGGTCCCAGTCTGTCTTCTTACCGTTCCTGTTCAGACAAAATCAGACGTGTTGATGTTATCGTAAGTTTTGGTAGTGAAGTTAAATCATGTGAACATTGTCAACAACCAATGGGTGCTCTCCCTCCAGCGCCAAACAGGAAGCAGCAAACGGCTAAACCCGGTGTTTATGGTTGCTATGCCGACGCGCTAAGCTAAAAGCTAAAGAGGGAAAGTTGCCAATCGTCAATCCTTACTGTATGAAGCGAGTCATCCGACGGGAGTTTTACCGGCGGATAAACGCAGACCTCCGGTCCTTAAGTCACCAGCTAATGCTAGCGTTAGCTAGCTAGGTTGGTTTAAATGTTTTCTTTTTAAAATATAGTTGTAGTCTTGCAATGTGTGACCCTGCAAGAGATCCAGTCTATACATATTGTGACAATTGTTTTTTTTTTTTTAGATGTGATATGGTGTCACGCTAGTTTTCTAGTGTCTGGTAGACATGAGGAGAAAACACAAGACTTTCACCCAGGAAACAGGTGTATGTGTCCCAAGAGTAGGCTACTACTTAAGAGAACTGGTGGTTTAACCCAAAACACAATCTTTTTTTCTAAAGTCAACTAGTTGTTTTGGTGTCTAAACTTAAGACAGGCCGTAGGACAGTCACCTTTTGTCTGTTAAACTCAACTGCAACAGCCTCTGATACAACCGTAACTTAGTGGTGCTCCTGACCCGGCTCGCGGTCACCTTTTCTCGGCTAACTTAACTGTAAAGAATTTAAAGTGCCCATATTTTGGGGTGTTATTTTGTTATTTTGTGTCTCTGGTGCTTCCACACGCATACAAACTTGGAAAAAAAACTATCCATGCTGTTCTGAGTGAGATCCGGTTTCTGAAAGTCCTCTGCCTTCAGTCTCCAGGTGAGCTGTTCACAATCTCCACGGCTTTCTACGTCACCACCCGAGACGAGGTGGCTAACCGTAGCACATGCTAGCGCTAGCATGCTAACTCGTTCTCAATGGCAAAACACTGCTACAACACAGGGAGGGATCAGACAGGGAATACATACAGGGAGCAGACCAGACAGGGAGCAGACCAGACAGGGAGCACATACAAAGAGCAGATCAGACAGAGGAGCAGATCAGACAGAGGAGCACATACAGGGAGCAGATCAGACAGGGAGCACATACAGGGAGCAGATCAGACTGGGAGCACATACAGGGAGAAGATCAGACTGGGAGCACATACAGGGAGAAGATCAGACAGATGAGCACATACAGGGAGCAGATCCGACAGGGAGCACATACAGAGAGCAGATCAGACAGAGGAGCAAATACAGAGAGCAGATCAGACAAAGGAGCACATACAGGGAGCAGATCCGACAGGGAGCACATACAGGGAGCAGATCAGACAGGGTGCACGTACAGAGGGGAGCACATACAGGGAGCAGATCAGACAGGGAGCACATACAGGGAGCAGATCAGACAGGGAGCACATACAGGGAGCAGATCAGACAGAGGGGCACGTACAAGGAGCAGATCAGACAGAGGGGCACATACAGGGAGCAGATCAGACAGAGGAGCACATCAGACAGAGGAGCACATACAGGGAGCAGATCTGACGGGGAGCAAATACAGGGAGCAGACCAGACTGGGAGCAGATCTGACAGGGAGCACATACAGGCAGCAGATCAGACTGGGAGCACATACAGGGAGCAGATCCGACAGGGAGCACATACAGGGAGCAGATCAGACTGGAAGCACATACAGGGAGCAGATCCGACAGGGAGCACATACAGGGAGCAGATCAGACTGGGAGCACATACAGGGTGCAGAAAGAGAGCTATTATTTTGTTACAGGTTGTTACAGATTTTATTTTTTTACATAAGTTTTATTTGTACCATAAAGCATGTTCATTATCCTCTGAGAAGCCTGTCTGAATTTGTGTCTCAAGGCCGGGCCGAGTGTCCTCTTTATCAAAACATGGTCACCTTACTTTAACCTGCGGTCCACCAGGGTGCCCCTCCCCCAACTTTGTTTTCCATTGTCCCCCTTAGGCTGAGCTGTCAATCAAACATGCACACACACACACACACACACACATCTCTGTTCTGAGATCATTTTTTGTTCCTTTTAATCATAAGCTATATTAACTACACATTTAAAAATCACTTTACCATGAATTTTGCTTTGCAAAGAGGGATAATTAATGATTGTGATTTCCTTTTATGTATTTGTACTGCACGGGAAAGCATGTCAATGTATGCACACTTGTGTTTTGTGTGCTCTTCTATATCTTTAGAAATTCTAATCATTGGACCCATATGTAAACACAAAAGAGCTGTGGTTGTTAACAATGCCCTACAGAGGCACATTGGAGGCACTTTAAAGTATATCACAATCAATACACCCAATTTCATTATAGCTGTGCTGTGTGTGTGTGTGTGTGTGCCTGTGTTTGTATACAGTGAGTGTCTGCCGTTCGGAGTGTCGGTCAGGTAACAATCCCTTTCATCAGTTGAGTCACCTCTCCGTATTGATCGTCTTTCCCTAAAAATGTGTTTTCCATTGATTGACAGAGGAGTAATTAAATGATGGAGATGGAGCCCGGGGCGCTCTGCATTGATTGGCTCTGGCAGGTTTAATAAAATGCAACTCATATGTGAAGGCCTATTTAATAACCTGAGAAATTGTATTTTTTATGGTGAATCATTGTCAACAACAGGTAGCAATCATTCCCCCGGCAATTGCTACCCCCCCACGTTGGACTTAAGAGACTTAAGAGCAGAGAAGATCAGACAGAATCAGAGAGAGGGAAGCACACAGAGCTTGTCGTCAACAAGTTCCTCTCTCTCTCTCTCTCTCTCTCTCTCTCTCTCTCTCTCTCTCGTTATCTCGCTGGCCTCCATATGAACCCGTGCTTGCATCCTCCTCCTAGAAACATGTTTTTCTTCCCTTTCTCCTCACTGAGTGTCAGAATTCTCTCTCTCTCTCTCTGTGTGTGTGTGAGGAAGATGAAATGAAATGCAGCATATCGGATTTGTCTCTCGCAGCGCTCCTGGCCCTCCCCCACCCCCGCTGTGGAACTAGTGACCGCTGTTTGACTCCTGCGTTTGTCAAATCCCCAAAAATTACCAATTTTACAAGGAGATGGAGATGAGAGAGAAGGGAGGGGGAGAGGGGGATTGGATCATAATAAGCAGTAACACGAGACAGTGCAGTACAAAAAGTCTTTCTTCTCAAGTACTTCTTCCCTCTTGACGGTCATATTTTTCGTCTGTTTCTTTGTGCTTCGTGTTGTTAAAATAGAGGAAAAAGGGCCGGTGTTGTAAAACAAGCTCAACCACTTTTTAACACAAGTCCCCTGCTAACAACCATTTTCTAGAAATGAATATCAGTGTCTTGAAGAAAGACCGAATGTCCTTATTGATCTTGGGGAAACATTGCAGAGGCACAAAAATGCAAAAATCAACCAATTGAAGTACAGTACAGAGACATTATGAATGTGATTTTTATTTTTTATTTATTTAGCATGTTAAAAAACAACGGTGTTACATATGCGAAAAATGAAGTAAACAAGACATGCAAAACCCCAGAAAGGCCTCAAGGGACTTATCATGTTGGGTTCCTTTAAAATAATTCAAAGAAAGCCAGCATATAGAAAATAAAAAAAAAAACATACTAGTCCATGGAAATAATAAATAATGTACACTGTTTATTGATCCCCAGAAACTTTTACTGTGTTTTTTTTTTTTAATGATAGAGGAAAAAGTTTCTGTAGGCGCAGAGGGAAATAGTTCAGAAAACCCGTCATTATGTTGTTATGGTTGGGGGGAGAGAGAGAGAAAGAGAGAAAGAGATACCCCAATATTTGAGAGAAATAAGCCTTTTATGTGCATAGAAAAAGTCTTAGATCTTTGAGTTCAGCTCAGGAAAAATGTTTTGTTCAGTGTATATAACCATGGGATAATATTATAAAGAGAGGACAATATGATAAGCCACTGTGAAATATGATTATACAGGAACATAATTAGAATTTTGTCACATAATGCAAATAACTGCTTTCTTAAAACAAGCTGACTTTATTTGGAAACTCATCAATTAAAACTTCTGAACAACTCCAAGTTGGTATTAACCAAACTCAAAGCTGAATCATGAAATATGAACGGATTGCTGAACGTCGAAAAGTAAGAAATAACAGTTTGAATTCAAGGATTGGTAAATTGTGCCCCAGAAATCAGCCTTGAAATCAGTTTCACCTCCATTTTTAACAAGGAACAAAACTCTTGCATGCAATCAAAAGTAAGAAAGACAGTTTGGTAAAAAGAGGGATAGATGAGTGAGGAAGCACAGAACATATTAACCAAACCCAAAACTTATCACACAATATAATCAGGCTGAGGAAGAAAGTAAGAAATAATGAGTTTAAATTCAAAGATCGCCCCAGAAATCAGCTTTAAAAGCCGGACAATCATCTTTTGATGATATGTCTGCATCTGTGTTTATGATGTGTAAATAAGTGAAGCATAAGATTTTGCATTTACTCAAGGATAAAAGTAGAGAAACCTAAGTTGTTTATGAACTTCTTCCTACTTCTTTTTGCACATGGGTATTTTTTCTTTGAATGACTTTCAATCATTTTGGAAGATTGTGCTGAGAAGTAGACATGACCTTATTTATCTTTCATTTTAATCATATATGTATGCATGAATATATATTTTTATTTTACTGTTTTACATGTTCAAATAAACTACTACTACAGTAACAAAGAACAAAAGAGAGAGAAAGATGCATAGAAAGAAAGCGCTAGATGGTAGAGGTAAGACAGGGCAGTGGGCAGTGCTGTGTGAGAGATTGAGATAGAGAGGAAGAGAAGAAGTGAGTGTAAACCCACCGGAGGAGGAGGCAGGGGTTACTGCAGGTTGCCACTCGTCCCCGCTGAGAGACCTAATGAGCCGGCTGCGAGGCTGCTCCACTCTCGCAGGAGATAATTAAAAGTGGAGCGTTGCCGTGGCTGCAGCCGGAGCAGGGCGGACGGACGGAGACGTGAAGGGGCCTCGCTCTTTGATAAGAAACCGTTGGCAGACAGACGGCCCGACTGCAGCCTGTTGGCACCCTGCAGCAGCCCACTGGCTCCTTAACTCTCCTCCATCCCCACAACTACTACTTCTTCTTCTTCTTCTCCTTCTTCTTCTTCTCCTCCTCCGGGGAAAACGCTGTAAGAATTGCTAGACTCTCTGACCCACCGTTCAACCCATCCCTGTATGATGGAAGTCTGAAAGATTCACAGATGGGGCGGGTGGGGTTGGGGGGCGGGTTGATGCTCCGAGTGATGCACCGCTCACTGCATGAAAACCTTTTGTGATGTCTCGGTGCGCCGTCAGGGTGTGACAGCAGTTGTAAACACTTGGTGGCAGCCATCATGCCGGAGGTGGCGGCTCTCTATGTGTGTGTGTGTGTGTGTGTGTGGCAGGGCTTGTGGATAATGAGGGTGACTGTTGGGTTGTTGTAACATCATGTGAGACCGGATGTAGGCAGGATACCTCCTGTGGGGGGTGAAAGGTGAGCAGACTGTCTCTCTTGGGGTGAAGCTCCCCCACCGGGGGCTGTTTTAAAAACTCTGATGGAAAGGAGGATAAAATATTTAGAGTTTTACACACTGGCAGCAACAAAGACATGGTGATTGACATGTCAAGTTTTCTCTGTGTGTGTGTGTGTGTGTGTGTGTGTTTGTGTGTGTCAGCACCGACCTGAATGTGAACTGTCTCGTTCACAGTGTCGAAGTTCTGTTTAGTTTCACACAACTGTGAGCTACATGTGGAAAGTTAAGAAGGAACTCACTATATGAAGGTAATTACTGCCTAGATTATGTAATTTATGACAGAAAATATGACGTTCTTGTACCGCAAGTCCCTTGAGGGTTGAGTAGGTGAGCCGAGTAAATTAGGGTGACCAGACGTCCCCGGTTTCCGGGGACAGTCCCCGATTTTGGGGACCTGTCCCCGGCTGGATCTGTCCCCGGAAATGTCCCCGGTTTTCACTGTGACTGACAGACCCGATACTGGAATGAAAGAAAGAAAACTCTGACCAAACGGAGCCGATCGAGCAGCGCTGCTCAGAGCTCAGAGATGTTTTAGAAAGCCGTATTTTACCATGCTAAAATCACTGATTATTTACATGGAGTCTGGTGGAGATATGCTGCTCTATACACGCTAAAATCACTGATTATTTACATGGAGTCTGGTGGAGATATGCTGCTCTATACACGCTAAAATCACTGATTATTTACATGGAGTCTGGTGGAGATATGCTGCTCTATACACGCTAAAATCACTGATTATTTACATGGAGTCTGGTGGAGATATGCTGTTCTATACACGCTAAAATCACTGATTATTTACATGGAGTCTGGTGGAGATATGCTGCTCTATACACGTTAAAATCACTGATTATTTACATGGAGTCTGGTGGATATGCTGCTCTGTACACGCTAAAATCACTGATTATTTACATGGAGTCTGGTGGACTTTTATGTTTTAAAAAATGATCTTAATCTTTAACAGAAAGGTCAGCCTCCTTAGAAATCCTTTCCATAATGTTATCAGACACTTAGAATATTAATCTGAGTCTGTCAGCAGCAAAACGAGCACTTTATGAACGTAAATACAAGCTGGACAATTATCCCATTAACTTCCATTGTAGCTTGTTTCTCTGCTGCCGACTGCAGCGATCTCGTTTCATACTGCATCAATGTCAAAGGAAAATCTTTCCTCAATAGTTTATATTGTATCTGATACTCAGCTCTAGGTCTAGTGTCCCCGTTTTAAGTTTTACAAAAATTATAAACATGACGTGTTTTGGAGGTATTTACGCTTCTGAGCTGAAAATGTCCCCGGATGTTGTCTGAGAAATCTGGTCACCTTAGCCTAGCAGAGAGGGGAAGCTAACAGGTTGTGTCCAGAGGTGATAGAAAGTAAATAAGTACATTTTCTAAAGTACTACAGATACTACATATCAATGGTTCCTGTGCACATACAGATTTTACAAGTGCGGGGCGCTGTCCAAGTCACACCATGACAAGTTACAACATTCAAATGATGCGTGGGTTTTAATGCACCAGGAGTAGAACACCAATTATATAATTTATACGGTAATAAGAGACTAAGAGAGGGACTCTTCTGCACAGTGAGTAGTTAAACTATTGCTTTTAAGCTTCCTCTAGCTCCTAGTTTTGGTGTTTCTGGTCCAGTCTGTGTTTCCAGCACCAGACGGCTATTGTCAAGCTCTTATTAAGCCACTGTAATGGACCTGCTCAGCAGCAGACAGAGACGTGTGTGTGTGTGTGTGTGTGTGTGTGTGTGTGTGTGTGTGTGTGGTGCTTTCTCAGTTGAGGAGGAAAAGTGTCCAGTTGATTTAAACATGCTTGTGCATTGAGAGATTATTAGCAACATTACAGGTGATAGCTTTCAGTTAAACCAGTTTTTAAATAAAGTGGTTCAGACCAGTGTTTTGCCAAACTTTGCCACATCAACGTCACTTAAACTGACACAAATTAGACCACGGACCCCCATTGGATAGAACTTTGTCTCCCATCTAATAAGATTTTTTTCCCAAGGTCACCAGACCAAGACAAGCTCAATAGATTTGAGATAGTGTTGGTCTGGGGAGCCTGCTCTGTATTTTCTCTGCAAAAGAGGCGGGACCAACGGGCATAGTTCATACGACTCTGTACGCAATTGGATAGTCCTTCAACCAATCAGAGCACCGATCCGGGTGACGTAGAAGCGACAGCGGCATCAGCGGGTTGCTGCGCTTCGGTGGTTGTGATGCTGAATGTAAGCAAGAAGCTGCTTGGTCGCTTCTCTATTGTCATTGTGTAAAACGGCCAATAGCGCGCCGGGTAGATAAGCCAGCTTGTGATTGGTTCCCGCAAAATTGTGACCCCAGGAGAATTCAACGTGCAGGTTTCCAGACCGAGCTGCAAATCAAATCGCCGGCAGAGTGGGCGGGGCTTACCCAATCTACTATCTGATTGGATATTTGCTTTCAGATGTTTTATTACAGAAAGTGTATGAAACAGTATTGTAAAAATCGTCGGCATTTTTGGGTGGAGGACTGTCTTGTCCCTCATGTTGTCTCGGGTCAAATTGACCCGTTGTCCTATATCAATGTTCTTTTTAATTCCCCAAATAACATGATTGATTCCACACAACGCTCTTTGCCAAGTACAAATCTCTACTTTCATTAATTTTGGGGCGTCTTATTCAATTTTATAGCATTGTAAAACAAATGGAAGTGTTTTTGAAATAGTATTGAGTAAAAGTTGACATATTCCAGTCTGTGATTATCATCAACATCCATTCCTTTAATTTTAGTCTCAATAATTCCTAATTTCTGCTTTTCTAACTCAAAAATTTGGTATAATTTCCTATAAATGAGGTTTATTGACCATAAATTACAAAAATAACTAAAGTTAATAAGTTAGTGTTACGTAGTGTTGAAAATGTTAAAAGTGACAAACGTTGAAAAACGTGTTGGAAAAAAGGGACAAAAATGTAAGTTAAAAACATCAATAACAAGCATGAACAAAAGTTATTTTTAATTTTGACGGGAAGACAACACAAGGGTTAAATGTGGAATTATATTGAAAAAAAACAATCAACCCTTATTACTAGGGACCCCCTGAAACCCCATAAAGGACCCCAACTTTAAAAACCACTGGTTAAGATAACCTGTTACACACAGTCTGATGCCTGACTGCTAATTCTTCCACCTTTTTATTTCTGGACTCTTTACAGTGCATACAGTATTTCTGTATCTCTGTGGTAAATTAAGGGTTAAAGCTGTAGGCCTGGCACTAAAGCACAACCAAACCAACCAAACCACATCTTTATGACTGTGTGCTACTGCTGCTGGATGCACTGTTCTGCGTTTCTGTCACCTCAGACTAATTATTCGACTGCAGCACAATCCCACATTCAGAGCAGCCGAGACCGGGTCCTGGGTTTTAACTGGAAACACGTGAGGCTTGATGCAGCTGAGGCGTGAAATGACACGACACGGAACAGTGAAGTAAAGTCACGGCTGCAGACAAAGACAAAATGACAGTGGTAAACCTCACCATGCAAGACGACCCCGGCTCACACGTCGGGCAGCACATGGACGAAAATCCACAAATGAGACATTCAGTGTCCACAGTGTGTGTTATAGTTCCATGAGCAGGAGATAGACACGTCCCAGCGCTCTGCTTCGCCGAGCTTTGTGAAGCATGCATCAGATGGCCTTTTTTTCTCAAAATAGATTCCCCAGTACATTGATTTCTGCCTGGCCCTCAAGATTTCTCAAATGCCGGCCTCTGATCCGGCCTTAATGTGTTGTTAATGCATGAGGGAGGCTGAGATGCCTTCAGGTGTGAAATATGGGACTGGGAGCTGTTGTCAGCCCACCTCATAAACCACACTGTGCTACCAGAGCCAACTCTTGTTTAAATTTCACAATGGCTGCCATTTCTGTCTCAGCTGTCTTTCAATGCTCTTTTTTTTTTTTTCTTTCTTTCTTCATGTCACTGACAATTCATAAAGCATCCATTATGTGTCCCAGACCGCCGAAATGGCAGATTTATTTTATTTCTTTCTACCCAACTCCTGTAAAAAGGAATTTTAATTAACAGTAAAAACCGTGCAATGACTTGGAAAAGCAGTAATGACGTTTTTTTTTTTTTTTTTTTTACGCAACATGCAATTTACGGGCGTGTGGTTGGGGTGTTTCGAGGATATAATCTTGGAAACTGGTTTACATCCAGACACGAGCACAACAGAAGCACCTTTGTTTGTCGGCGACGCGCCAGAGGACAAATGAAAAGACAGTTTGGGGACAGTTGGGCAGATGTAAAGCATTGTGGGTTCGCTGTCTTATCGCTGCTGAATGGGATCAGAAGTTGAAAGAGCGTCTCTGCTGAGTCGAGACAAATGCAGCTCAGACCTAACTTTTAATCAGAGCACTGCTAATCAGTTCAGCTGTTATCTAATAAATATACTTTTGCCGCGTATAAATGTGCATGTCTGCAACTAGTCTCTCCTGATTGAAATATAGCTCACTGTAAATTCTTTAATCAATGCAACCTTCTTCAATGGAACCAGCTGTTGGAGGCGTTCCCCTTCCTGCTTAACCAATCAGAATCATGCACAAATTGCAAGGGTCAATCCCAGAGTCACAACCCTGCTTTAAAATCTGTTTCTCCCTTTGCTATCAGCTGTCGTTGCAGGCACAGAGTGCAACCCTCCACCCCCCCTTCTACCTCCAGTCCTCTACTCCAGCTGGTCTGGAGCCTCCTTCGATCTGGTCTTTGGGCTCCTTCGTCGCAAACCACCGGTGTCTAGATTCCATCGGGGGAGGGGGGTGGGGGTCTGATGGTTCTCTATCCCTAAATCGCCAAAATCTTTGCACATTTTATTGAGTTGTATAATAAACATAATTTGCATATCTGCAAACATGTCTCTCCTAATCGAAATCACAAAGACTGGACGACTTGAGGCTTTTATTTTTTTTTATTTTTTAGAATTACAGTGCATAGACGGGAAAGGTGGGAGCAACTGGGTGGCAGCAAAGGGCTGCAGGTCGGATTCGAACCCGGGCCGCTGCAAAGGACTCAGCCTACATGGGGCGCACGCTCTTACTGGGTGAGCTAGCGGTCGCCCTACAACTGGATGCTGGACAATCAACAGAGTGTCAAGATGAAGATGAAGATGAAGCGTTACACCCTGCAGGTGGATGCAGATCTACATCGCTCGCTGCTCTCTTGAATGCTCATCAGTAGAAGCGTAAGCAGTGTGGAGGGAACACGCGTGTGCTTTAATGGAGCATTTCCAAGCATGTTGGATTTTGAAGGACTATCTAACATCTTAGGGGAAAATATCACTTAATTGCTGCTCCGATGAAAAGGCGCCCCGAGCAGTTGGGCGTTCGGTGCCTTGCACAAGAGCACCTTGGCAGTGCTCCAGCTACCAGTCCACCACCATACTTTGGTCCGTATGGGGACTTGAACCAGCGACTCCCTACAGACTGAACCGGTGTGTTGTATTACACACACTTGGGTGTAAATTGTAGTTTCCCCATAGGGGATCAATAGAGTATAAATGATGAATTATACAATATGATTGCCATTTTAAACATAATATGATACTCATATTTGAAAGATGAAAGAAACATCAGAGAAATCCCTCAATGATGCCATGTTTCATCCAGCAATGTACACACTCTCTCTCTCTCTCTCTCTCTCTCTCTCTCTCTCTCTCTCTCTCTCTCTCTCTCTCTCTCACACACTCTCTCTCTCACACTCATTCACACACACACACACACTCTCTCTCACACACTCTCTCACACTCACTAACACACACACACACTCTCTCTCTCTCGCACACACTCTCTCTCTCTACCACTCACTTCTCACTCACTCACACACACTCTCTCTCTCTAACTCTCTCACACACTCTCTCTCTCTCGCTACACACACCCTCTCTCTCTCTCACACTCACTCATCTCACACACACTCTCTCTCTCACTCTCTCACTCATCTCTCACACACACTCTCTCTCTCTCTCTCTCTCTCTCTCTCTCTCACACACTCTCTCTCTCACACTCACTCACACACACACACTCTCTCTCACACACTCTCACTCTCTCTTACACACACACACTCTCTCTCTCTCGCACACACTCTCTCTCTCTCTCTCTCTCTCTCACACTCACTCACACACACACACACTCTCTCTCACACACTCTCTCACTCTCTCTTACACACACTCTCTCTCTCTCTCTCTCACACTCACTCACACACACACACTCTCTCACACACTCTCTCACTCTCTCTTACACACACACTCACTCACTCTCACACACACTCTCTCTCTCTCTCTCTCTCTTTCTCACTCACACACACTCTCTCTCTCTCTCTCTCTCTCTCTCTCTCTCTCTCTCTTTTTACTCACTCCCTCACTCTCACACTCACTCTCTACACACACACACACACACACACACACACACACATGCAGACACCTGTAGCTCCCCGCAGAGCAGCTGAGCAATGAACTCTGGGATGACTGGAGACGCCGATGGTTAGAAAGAACAACATGGCCCTTATAACATCGAGGGGAGTGGAGGACACTGAATCCAGGACACAACAGCGTGCGTGTGTGTGTGTGTGTGTCATGCTTTTAAAGCTTTTGTTTGGCTCTTTTGTATTACTTTTATTCATTTCTTTTAATTTATATCCCCCGGTACATTTATATTTCTCATAATAATTGCAAATGCCAGTTGAGCGTGGTTATCGGGAACACAGAGCTATAAAGTGCACGTCAGATAAAAAGTGAAGTTATTTTCACGGCTGCTTTTTCGACTCGACCTCGGGAGAATGTGATGTACAGAGACGTGAGGAAGAAGTTACACGCTTCATACATGCTGCTGGGGATGAAGGTGGATCACAGGTCACATCTCCTGCTGAACGAGGCCCTTCACTTTGACTCGGCTCATTAACTCCATCACAAGGATTGTTTTTTTTAATTTAAACTTTTATTCCTTCCAGAAGAGTTTTTTTTTTTTCTATATTCATACAGTCATGAAATATTCCATGAAATATTAATACGGCCATGAAATTCACGAGCCAATCACAGCGTTATACATCTCTCCTTTTAAATCTGTTTTTTCTTTCTGCTGCGGTCAGCTGTCATTTCAGGCAAGAGTGCAGATTTAAGCAGTTGCACATTTTTGTATTCCCAACTTGTATATATTCAAATATGTGTTCTTGTATTTTATCCTATTATTATTTCATATACTGTATATTGTATGTATGTATATTGTATCCTAGTATTTCATGTATATTTATATTCTGTGCTGTGTGACTGATTTTGCTGCTGCAACACTGTAATTTCCCATTTTATTGGGATATCTATCTATCTATCTATCTATCTATCTATCTATCTATCTATCTATCTATCTATCTATCTATCTATCTATCTATCTATCTATCTATCTATCTATCTGCTCCTTCACCGCCACCACCAGTGTCTAGACCCCATTGGGGGGGATATGTCCTATTTCTCTATCCACTTACAAAATGATTTTGCAAAGATAGAGTCTACAGTCCAAAGACTCTGTAAATTACATTATGCATATGTTCAATAAACCTTTGCATATCTGCAACAAAGTCTCTGTGGATTGACTTGCTTCTGTTTAAAAAGCCTTGCTAAAGGGGCCTTGTCAGCAGTTTGTGAAGGAGGATTTTCCCATTTGGTGTCTGGCTTTAAATCCATTCTGAATGCAAACAAGGTTGTTCTCAACGCTTCATTAATAGATTGTTTTGGTCACTTGGGGGCAGAAAAACTCTGCAACAGGCTGGCAGACACAGCCCTCATCACCTTTTTAATGTTATGGCTGATAAAGCAGACTTTTGTCTCTTTCCACACCCGGCGGACACAGAGACACATTATCACTTGATGTAAAAGCCCTAACTCAAGGTCCACTTATTAGCTTTTATATTTTTTTAAACATCTTTTTATATTATGCCTACATTACATTTAATGATCCCCCTCAGGGAAATTATTTAGTTGCAGTTGCTCGAACTTACATCCTACCTGCATCACTGTTAAATCAACCCCCCCAGTGTAATATTGCAATTATACAGCAACAGTTACCACAAGTAAAGGTTATAATCAAACTGTAACTTATATTGAGGGGCAATTCACTTTCAAAATAAATAAATAAAGCAACAGAGACAATTTCTGGACAAATTCTTGGAATACGATCTCGTATTTAACAAAAATAGTTCACCGAAACGGCTTTGTGAAAACATTTTAACCCTTGTGTTGTCTTCACTTCGGGACCCTCTCGTGTCCCTCGGGTCAAACTGACCCGGGGGACTTATTTGGGGTTTTAAAAACAATTCTGAAATAAAATTTGACTTCATAATCTATTAACAAATATTGTCTTTATCTCCATTTCCAACAGCTGAGATAACATCTATGTTTAGGGAATGCATCAGTCTCTACTAGAACACAATTAAACATGGAAGTGGGGTTAGTTTTTCTGAGTCAGGAATACATGTTTATCACAGGAAATAAGGTAAGGCCGTTGGTTTTCAGGTAGAAAAAATGTAACTTGTACCATTTTGCTTCTTGAAAAAATTTGAAATGGGTCAATTTGACCCGAATACCATACACGGGTTAAGAGAGACATAGGCCATACAGTTGCTGAATCGGTCTGTTTTTTATCAACAAAGGTCAGTTTATAAGATTTTAGTCAGATTTGTAAGTATAGGGGCGAGCTGAGCGACAGCTTCTAATCTGGAAAGCATGTATTTTTGGCGGGCTGGAAAAATTGCGTTCACATGTGTCACGCATTTTGGACAATACCAACCATTAAAAGCGGGCACTAATGCAGTAAGTGGTCAGTGTACATTAGCAGTGTACTGATGGAAGCATGCGGACTGAGACACAGCCGAGGAGACCAAACAGCCAATCAGTTCTTCAAAAGAGTTGATCACCAGTCAGGTCTGTTAACAAGCTAGCAGACTCGTGTTGCATAGACTCTCATACTCAGCGATACCAGCATTTTAGGCAGCGTCGGAGGCTTTTCCGATACTGGTAATGGCATCGGAAAAACTCAAGGTAAAACTGAAAGTGGGCACGCCTGAGATGTTAGTAGTACTCACTCATTGCACAGGAAAACTGGTTGGTACAGTAGGTCCAAGGTGAGATGTGATAATCCTCCAAAAATGGAGGATTTTTACAACCTGATCAGGCCATCAAGGCCTTTTGATATAAGCTGTCCAATTGAGAGAGAGTATTTCTAATAATATGGAAACTGCTTCTTGACAAATGGCCAGGAAGTCATAATTGATTTACACACCTAATGTGCCTGAGTAGACATGACAGCATAACATCCGTTAGTTTTGTTATGCATATATATTAATACCTAGTGTATGTGTGTCTGTATGTAAGTTTACAGAGTGTATGTATATGGATGTATGTATATTATATCGTATGGACGTATGTATATTATGTGTGTGTCGGTGTGCATGTACACAGTATATGTACATTTATAGGGGGAGGGAGGCCTTCCCGTCACAATTTAACTACTCCCTTATGGTTTTGGTTGCAGTCTGTTCCATTACTAGTACTCTTTTGGATAAATATTGATCTTTGTACTTGTTTATCTGGACATTTCTTATATTGCCACCTTGTTTTACATAAGGTGCTACTGGTGCAATGTACTGTATATGAATCGATAGGCTACTTTTCCTGAAAAAGCTCAATAAAATGATTGAAAAATGAAATGCGTAAACCCAAATCATTCTTTAAGACGGATCAACTGGGTAACTCTTGGCCAAGAAAGCTAGCGATGTCAGCGTAACGGATGGTTGGAGAAACTTTGTGTATGAGTCTATTTATGCCATGATTCCTGGTAACATTTGAAGGTGTCAATCCGTGGGCAGGGTGCAAAATACTTTTCATGTGCATTAATTCCTATGAGATGTTTTTGAATGCGTCACTGTGTGTGTGTGTGTGTATATATACAGTATATGTATGTTGTTGTTTGTGTGAGTCTGAGCCAGGCAGTGGGAGTGCGTGAGTGTTCGGTGAGTTCATTGAGTTCAGAGCTAAAAGTGATGCGAGGAAGCAGGTCTGAAGTTATATAATGTTCATGCGAGCCTCAAGCTGCATCTATAAATGCAAACATCAGTTGTACAGTATCTAATTTAAACCCACTGTATGTAACTGGGTGATTGACAGCTTTATATGCAGCTCCCACAGTGAAAAAAAGGGCACATCGTATTTTTACCATTTCTGTGACACACAAAATCCCACTTATACTTGTGGTATTATTGCATGCTGATAGTTTTGGTTTTGCTTGTCCAGGTTTAAAGATATCTCTCTCTGAGGTTTCTGCCTCCATTCCAACCACGACTTCACTCCAGCAGCAAAATGTCAGCAATGTAAGCATCCGTCTGTTCAGTCAGATACAAAAGGCCACGGAAAGGACAGGCAGTTTCTGAGAAAGTGGTTTTCAAGTCAGCTCCATTAGGAACGGGCTTCGGGCCTCATTGTCAAATATCCAATAACCTTTTTTTCTTGTTCCATAGTCCTAAGAACAGTCTACGTCAGATTCATGAAGTAAAGTTAAACTGCAGTATTGTTCTCATATGTGTTCTTTTAATGATGAATCTCATTGTCCTTGGAAATTTAAAGCACGTGCCAGTTAGTGTCCTAGTTAGTGAAGGGATGCCCAGGGTGCGATTTATGAAAAATAAGGGGTGGGGGTGTGTGTGTGATCATGCACAACAAAACAAAACCTGCAAGAATTAAATCCCCCTTCCAATATGCCAAAACACTTATTTATACAGTGGGAGAAACCCTCGCTATTTCCACAATATTTTTCTTAAACCACTTGTTTCGGTGCCTAAATGTAACTGTCATCGCTGCATTACGCTCACTTTTTCTGGCTGAACTCCACTACCACGGCGTCATCTGGCGGCGCCTGTAGCCGGCTCACAGTCACCTATTGGCGGGTGAACAGCTGCCGCAGGTAGCCGGCGTCCCGGAGCTCTGTAGTGGCTAAATACAACCGGCAACTGTATGTGCACGTTTCAGCGCTTAAAGTACTACAACTACAAGTAGCTACAGTTTAAAATACTTCTATTCTAGGTGTGTAACACATCGCTCAAATGTCCACATCTGATTTTTAGAGGATCAATTGGCAGTGATAAAATAACATTCGGCCCATTTATTTTAGCTTTATAGTCAGCTTCATAGTTCAGATGCAAACGTGATATCCATGTAATATACAGTATATATATATATATATATATATATATATACATACATATACACACACATACACACACACACTTTAGTCTTTCCTTGACACCTTGTAGGAGGAAATTTGACCTTAGAAAATGCCATTATCATACTACATACATACATACATTGCATACAACATTCCCAGAGGGGCAACACAATAATACTATTACATACTAATTATGTTGAATCCCTGTCAGTGGCCTGGTGCAGCCCAGTAATCCTCCCATTGTGGCTGCAGTTCCTGAAGAACAGGAATATCAATAACCGAGGGGATTCAGCAGCCATCTGTCCTCCGCTCTGACACTGATTCGCCAATACCTGCCATGCAAATGAGGTCTGTGCAAGTACGGCGTCCGTTGAGCCCCGGTGCATGCTTGACTCCATGTAGCTGCGATAGATTAAAATGCATTGATTATGTGTTATCTATAGGGTCTGTGTGATGCGCTGGAAATGGTTACGGACATTGAGACAAGACATTGTGCTAGAACAAACACTGGGGAGATTTTCAGGCCCAAAACATGAATGCCAATGGTAATATGATGGAGAGGAGATGTGCGACTAGCTTGGCTCCACCCTGCTACGTACTTCTGCTTTGCTGAGTTCTGTCGGGGGCCGTGATGTTGTTGTGGCCCCCCTCCCCACGGGGCTCTGGAAAGGTTTGATTCTCCAGCTCGCTCCGTAAATGGTGAAGGAGTTAGCTAAGGCTAACGCTAGCGATGCTAAGCCGACGTCACGACCAAACGTTAGCGATTGGTTACGGCAGATCCAGAGTGGCTCTGGGCAGATCCAATAGTTTTAAACTTCAACAGAGGACCCGCCTTCAAGGAAGTTAACACCTGTTAATGGAGAGAGGCCAGAGTCTCTGGACTAATGAAATAGACCAGAGTCTGGTAGGACCGGGCTAATGGACCAGAGTCTGGTAGGACAGGCTAATGGACCAGAGTCTGGTAGGACAGGCTAATGGACCAGAGTCTGGTAGGACCGGGCTAATGGACCAGAGTCTGGTAGGACAGGCTAATGGACCAGAGTCTGGTAGGACAGGCTAATGGACCAGAGTCTGGTAGGACCAGGGCTAATGGTAGGACCAGGGCTAATGGACCAGAGTCTGGTGGGCCCAGGCTAATGGACCAGAGTCTGGTAGGACCGGGCTAATGGACCAGAGTCTGGTAGGACCAGGGCTAATGGACCAGAGTCTGGTAGGACCGGGCTAATGGACCAGAGTCTGGTAGGACCGGGCTAATGGACCAGAGTCTGGTGGGCCCAGGCTAATGGACCAGAGTCTGGTAGGACCGGGCTAATGGACCAGAGTCTGGTAGGACCAGGGCTAATGGACCAGAGTTTGGTAGGACCAGGCTAATGTGCGACACTCTCACTTTCCTCCACAGCACTGCGGAGGAGGGTCTGGCTACAGGATTCTGGGATGGGAGACAAACATGCTCTGGTTTATTGGCATTTCTTTAAACCAATCACAATTGTCTTGGGCGGCACTAAGTCTTTTATTTAGATATATTTCTTTTATATTATTATATTATATTTCTATACAGACATTGTTTTTTCTCTTTCATTCACGTTAAGGGTTAAAGTTGAATTCAATACATTTAAATAATGTAAAAAAGCTTGGTTTGGTTGTTAAAAAAAGAAAGAAAAGAATGTAGTGGCCAGCAGGGAATGCAATGAATGAATGAAATGTTTTGACTTTATTTAAAAAGTTTGGCAGGGCCAAAAATAACACAGACAGGCAGAAGTCACTCCATGTGTCAGACATACACACACACACACACACACACACACACACACACACACACACACACACACACACACACACACCAGAAGAGATGGATCTTGGCAGCTTGCTCAGTGGAAAATAGTTTTAACCTTCCCAAAAGACCTTTCTGCATTTTTCCCTCACCATCCTCTGTTTTATCTCTTTGCCTTCTTACTTTTCTTCCCTTCTCTCTTTTCTTCTTTCTTTATTTTGTACAAATTTATTTTACTTTCACAAATCCATCACATCATCTAGCCTACACTTCGTTGCTCTCTTTTCTTTTCTTTTCTCAGCCCATAGCTTTCTTCCCCTACACTTCTTATAAACAAAGAGGATTCTGGCTCATGTCTACTTCACACGCCAGACCAGACCTGCAGAGTCTGGTTAGTATGACCGTACACATGTACACGCACACGCACACGCACACGCACACACACGGACGTTGAGGAATTACAAACATGTCAGTGAGGAGGAAGTTAAATGCATCCATCTCCCAGCAGCACGCTGGTTTGCTTCCTGTGTGTTCAGCTGTGAACTGCTTGTGGGCTCAGAGAGTCTGCTGGGTTATCTGCAGACTATAGTGCTTTAAGTTATTATGCAATTTAATAATTATTCATATGGTATTAATTCAAAGTCTGACCCATTCAGAGATTCATTCATAGATTTCAGGGTAAATACATACATGTATATACAATACACAGATGTACCACGTGCAAGAAAAAAGAAAATATGCTGCAAACTGAGCTAATGTTATAGATGATCACATAGTTTGACAAAGTTTAACATACGACGATTGTGCCAAAAGCAATTGAGAGAAACTGTAAAACTATACCGACTGTTTTCTAGGAATGTGAACTCTCGCTGTGTGACCCCTCTGTGCACACTCTCCTGCCATTCAAAGTTTGATTGCTCACATGAGCAGCCAGGCGTAGAGTCCCAGTACGAGAAGTCGGACTGCCAGTACGACTAATGACTATCAGTTGACTGATTCTTTTCTGTAGACAGACAGACACAGGCATCTGTATTCAGTGGACAATGAGCTGAGTGACTGTCCTCTGTGTTGGGACCACGTGAGTCTCAGCTGTCGCCAGCTCGGGCTGAGCTGCGAGTTCTTAAAAAAAAAAGAAGGAAGAAATGGCCAGCTGGCGATCTTCTACTTCTTACTTTTTCTACTGATTTTCCAGCCTAATGACTGAAGGGAAAACAGAGAGGACGCAAGCATGTGGCGAAGCAGATGAGCCAGGATTTACAGTCGAGAACTTCTTTTCCCTTTCCCCAGAAAGAGCGCCAAAATGTGACGAACCCAATTAGTTGCACCTTTTTTCATCAAGCTCATGTTATTTGTGTGGTAAACCGAACATAAACCAAAAAAAGAGTTCATGTTGAATGCTTACTGTAATGTTAGACTCTGGGAAAAATCATTCTGGCAGGGCTTCTGGCCAGTGACCTTTAGCCACCAAGGTTTTCGTAAAGATATACGTACAGTATATATATCATAGAAAAGCAGCAAAGCTGTAGTCGTTGAATATCAATTTACACTCTTTGTTACACGGAACCGTCTAAGTCTGGAAACTTTTTGGAAAACAGCAGGCATTTTTTTGATTATTTTTTTGGGCATTTTAGGCCTTTATTACTAGAGACGAGCCGGATACTCGGCTGAAACAAGTATCCGGTACGGATAAAGCACTTTTGCCGAATACAAGTATTATACGAGTAATACGAGTCAATATCTGTACTCTGAGTGAATTAAACTCTGAATTGGGTAGGACTGTGTCTGCGTTCTGTGATAGTTATAAAGTTATATTGAGTATATTGAAAACTCTTGTTTATTACATTTTACTTAATAATTGCAACTGCATGTGTTGTATTTGTTGTTGCAAAACTTGTTCTGTATATAGTTTGTTTGTTACCATGACAACGCCATTGATCTGAAGCTCAATGCTGATGCTGTCATGTAAATAGTTTTCTAATCAGCAATAAATATAACAATTTCTGCTCAACCCATATCAATTGTATGCTTAATATAATGTACCGGTTAAAGCCCCGGCCATTTCAAGACAACCCGACCCACTTCGGGTTAAATCCTGTCCACTTCCGGGTTAGGCCCCGCCCAGTCCGAGTACAGATACAGATAATTCATGTGGTAAACAGATACAGGTAATGCTGTACTTGCTCATCCCTATTTATTACATAGGACAGAGGAAAATGTGAAGTGTGGAAGAGATAGAGAGAGAGAGAGAGGAGTGATATGCAGCCTTTGCACATGGGGTGCACACTCTACTATGTCAGCTGTCCAGGCGCCCCAACAGGAGTGAAAAAGTCTCTTTAACTGGGACGTTTTGGGACCGATTAGTGGGGTTGCTGTGGACAAAGTACACACAGAGATACACTGGTAAGAGATAATGAGGTGTAACCATGTGTCAGCTGATTTAAATAGCTCACATTACTGTATTGTGTCAACAGTTAACTTCATTAAACATTGGATGTGGCGTTTTCTTTTGCACCACATTTTGCAGAGTCAGCGTCGCTGCGTCCGGAGCTTAGCACCGCCCAAGACCATTGTGATTGGTTTAACCCTCGCGTTGTCTTCCTGTTAACCATGAACTTGTCCTTCCAGCTCAAAATTGAAAATGAAATTTTTTTTGTGCTTTTCCGATGTTTTTGTCGCTTTTTCTGATTTATTTGTCCCTTTTTCCATGCTTTTGGTGCTTTTTTATTTTTTTTTTAAACCTGAGCTGGTTTAATAATAGGTTTTACATTTATTCTTGGAATTCATGGTCAACAAACCTCATTTATATCAAATTATGCATACGTTTTTTGTTTAAAAGGCAGAAATTATGAATTATTTTATTATTAATAGTTAAGATCAGAGGATGTTGAGTGGATCTCAGATGGGTAGATGTCAAAGTTTAGTCCGGATACTGTTTTAAAACCATTATAAACAAAAGAATTCAAATTCTATAAGATAAAATAAAACACCCAAAACATTCAATGAAAGTAATCATTAATTTTACCTGAAGAACGTATGGAATCATCCATGTTATTTTTGGGCAATTTGGTTGTAAGAAATCCATATTTCTGATATGAAACACTTTGAAACGGGTCAATTTGACCCGAGGACAACACAAGGGTTAAAGAAATGCAAATAACCCAGAGTGTATTTTTGTCTCATATCCAGGAATGTATCTGTGGTGTAGTCAGACTACAATAGTGGAGATGGAGCTAGTTTCAAGATGGTTTTGCAACCGCTCAACTGCACATATATGTGTCACAGGCGTATTTTATCTCTGCCAGCGAGTCCACTGATTGCAGTATTATACATTAAAGCCTGATGTCGGTTTTGTGTCTATTGCTGTAATTTTGCAGCGTAAACAGGAGACTTTTTGCAAAACGACACGAGGTATTTGGACATGCATCCACATCTGTGTGGACATGGCCTCAGAGAGTGTGGAGGGCAGAGAGATTGAGAGAGACAAATGGAAAGAGGAAAGGGAACGACTGAGGAGTGAGGATTTGATGAATGTGGAGACAAAGTGAGCCGGAGTCGTTTGGCCGAGGAGCTCTCCGAGCAGCCAGCTGTTTCTCGAGCCATGTTCACCCTCTCCTTTTCTTTTTAATTTTTAATCCATCAATGGAGCCTCAGAGGCCTCACCTCGAGGCAAGGTCAGTGAGGAAAGAGAAGGAAGGGAGGAGGAAAAAGATAGGAAGGGTGCAGTTGACATGGCATACTCACTTCTTCCACCCGGTGTAACGTGTTTTATTTCTTGTACATTTCCATCTTCTTCTGTTTGTGTGACTTTTCTATTTTTAGCATTCCATTTGCTCATTTCAACCTCTCCCCTCCCCCTCCTCTTAATTTCTTCCTCTCCATCTTCCTCCTCCGCTCTCATTTCTTCTCTCCTCCTCTCCTTTGCTTCCCTCTTCTTTCTCCTCTGCTCTCCAGAGGCCTGTTGCACGTAACCAGGATAAGGGATTAATCCGGGATATTCAAGTTATCCTGGATGAATTTAGCTTTGACTTGGTTGCACGAAACCAGACTGAATTAAACACAGCCAAGTAACCAGGGAGATTTATTCTTTGCGGCTAGCCTGGTCCAGAGCAGGCTAACAGCCAGGCTAATAACAGCCAGGCTAACTGCCAGGCTAATAGCCAGGCTAACAGCCGGGCTAATAACAGTCGGGCTAACAACAGCCTGGCTAACAGCCGGGCTAATAACAGTCAAGCTAACAGTCGGGCTAATAACAGTCAGGCTAACAGCCGGGCTAATAACAGTCAGGCTAACAGCCGGGATAATGACAGCCGGGCTAATGACAGCCAGGCTAACAGCCGGGCTAATAAAAGCCGGGCTAATAACAGCCGGGCTAATGACAGCCTGGCTAACAGCCTGGCTAATAACAGCCTGGCTAACAGCCGGGCTAATGACAGCCTGGCTAACAGCCGGGCTAATGACAGCCTGGCTAACAGCCGGGCTAATAACAGCCTGGCTAACAGCCAGGCTAAGATTAATCCTGGAGTCTCATGTGTTAAATAAGCTGCCGCTCTGATCCCACATAGACGTGTTATTATTATAATAGACGTGTTTAAGTTATTCCGTTGTCTTCTGAATGCGTTCTGCTTTATTTTTTATTAACATGCATTACTTGTCACTATTGTTGTCATGAGTTTGATTTAAACCCCTACTATAGCCGTTGTTTAGATGGTTCGAAATGGTTGCACTGGCACCCTGATGCGGAGCGGCAATCGGAAGAGTCGGGTCTTTTCCCGGTGGGACGGTAGTGTTTCGAGGCCCCTGCTGTGGGGGCGTTGCCTCCCGGCAGACCTGTACGTCACATCAGTGTCCACTCTCTCTGTAAAAGTAGAGATGAGCAGCGCGGCGTCCGTGGTCTAAGCTTCAAGTTTATACAGGACGCTCCGGAGATTAAATGGGACAATGCAGCGATATTCCCAGATGATAATAATGACAGACTGGTCAGAGACCAATACATTCATGATTTCATTTTCTTGTTGCTTGTACTTCTCTAATAAAGGACAGTTTGTGTTACTCCTTAATATGTAGGCCTAATGTTTTTTTATTATAGCTTACATTGGTTTCATAATCTTCTCAATTAGTCTCACATCCCTGGACCAATAACGTGGCCTATATACGTATATAGTGTAGTTTACATTCATCACACCGGGAACACCACTATGCTTCTTAATCTTTTTATTTTGGTGCGGTCACTTGTCAGCTTGGAGCTTGGGAGAAGAAAAATAACATGAATAATACATTGTTTTACACATATGCTTACAGTGTGTCTTGAGGTTACTTACTTTGTTTTCTAGGTTTTGTCCCGTTTTGATTGTTCTCTATGAACATTAATTTTAGAAAGATATTTACAATTAGGCATATAGCGTATAGGGATTTGTGCATATGGTTGTAAAACATGTTCCGCGTTGTGAATAAGGGTTTGAAATTAAGCCTAGAGTCCTTAGGGTACATTTCCCCAGGAACATTAATTCCCTTTGCTCATTTTTCACAAGGAAAAGTATATTGTGCTTTACATGGTAGGCTACTCAAAGACACTTTACAGTAAAACCAGCACATTTAGCACATAAAAACAGATAATAGCATATTAAAACAACTAAAACACAGTGAGTTTAGTGACTAGTAGGCTATGTAGATATTTTTACATCCTTACACATTCAGTCGGTCTGCTACAGTCTGTTGGGCTTTTCCTCTTTGTTTGATAACAGCCGTATTTCCTTTTATGCATATTATATGCTTCACCTCCTCAGTACCCATTAGAAGCTGCTGCTCATTGGGTGAAACATATGGCGCATGCGTCTTCTCCATCTCTGCATCAGTAAATCTGGGATCGATACCGTGGTCTATTTAAGAAAGCCGTGAACGTGCACTTATCCTGGCTATCTACACCTGGCTGGACGTAGCTTCACCTGTTCATCCTGGCTATCTACACCTGGCTGGACGTAGCTTCACCTGTTCATCCTGGCTATCTACACCTGGCTGGTTGTAGCTTCACCTGTTCATCCTGGCTATCTACACCTGGCTGGACATAGCTTCACCTGGTCATCCTGGCTATCTACACCTGGCTGGACATAGCTTCACCTGGTCATCCTGGCTATCTACACCTGGCTGGTTGTAATTTCACCTGTTCATCCTGGCTATCTACACCTGGCTGGTTGTAGCTTCACCTGTTCATCCTGGCTATCTACACCTGGCTGGATGTAGCTTCACCTGGTCATCCTGGCTATCTACACCTGGCTGGTTGTAATTTCACCTGTTCATCCTGGCTATCTACACCTGGCTGGACGTAGCTTCACCTGTTCATCCTGGCTATCTACACCTGGCTGGACATAGCTTTACCTGGTCATCCTGGCTATCTACACCTGGCTGGACATAGCTTCACCTGGTCATCCTGGTTATCTATTCCTGGCTGGACATAGCTTCACCTGGTCATCCTGGCTATCTACACCTGGCTGGTTGTAATTTCACCTGTTCATCCTGGCTATCTACACCTGGCTGGTTGTAGCTTCACCTGCTCCTCCTGGTTATCTACACCTGGCTGGACATAGCTTCACCTGTTCATCCTGGCTATCTACACCTGGCTGGACATAGCTTCACCTGCTCCTCCTGGCTATCTACACCTGGCTGGACGTAGCTTCACCTGTTCATCCTGGCTATCTACACCTGGCTGGACGTAGCTTCACCTGTTCATCCTGGCTATCTACACCTGGCCGGACATAGCTTCACCTGGTCATCCTGGCTATCTACACCTGGCTGGTTGTAATTTCACCTGTTCATCCTGGCTATCTACACCTGGCTGGACGTAGCTTCACCTGTTCATCCTGGCTATCTACACCTGGCTGGACATAGCTTCACCTGGTCATCCTGGCTATCTACACCTGGCTGGACATAGCTTCACCTGGTCATCCTGGCTATCTACACCTGGCTGGACATAGCTTCACCTGGTCATCCTGGCTATCTACACCTGGCTGGTTGTAATTTCACCTGTTCATCCTGGCTATCTACACCTGGCTGGTTGTAGCTTCACCTGTTCATCCTGGCTATCTACACCTGGCTGGTTGTAATTTCACCTGTTCATCCTGGCTATCTACACCTGGCTGGACGTAGCTTCACCTGTTCATCCTGGCTATCTACACCTGGCTGGACATAGCTTTACCTGGTCATCCTGGCTATCTACACCTGGCTGGACATAGCTTCACCTGGTCATCCTGGCTATCTACACCTGGCTGGACATAGCTTCACCTGGTCATCCTGGCTATCTACACCTGGCTGGTTGTAATTTCACCTGTTCATCCTGGCTATCTACACCTGGCTGGTTGTAGCTTCACCTGCTCCTCCTGGTTATCTACACCTGGCTGGACATAGCTTCACCTGTTCATCCTGGCTATCTACACCTGGCTGGACATAGCTTCACCTGCTCCTCCTGGCTATCTACACCTGGCTGGACGTAGCTTCACCTGTTCATCCTGGCTATCTACACCTGGCTGGACGTAGCTTCACCTGTTCATCCTGGCTATCTACACCTGGCCGGACATAGCTTCACCTGGTCATCCTGGCTATCTACACCTGGCTGGTTGTAATTTCACCTGTTCATCCTGGCTATCTACACCTGGCTGGACGTAGCTTCACCTGTTCATCCTGGCTATCTACACCTGGCTGGACATAGCTTCACCTGGTCATCCTGGCTATCTACACCTGGCTGGACATAGCTTCACCTGGTCATCCTGGCTATCTACACCTGGCTGGACATAGCTTCACCTGGTCATCCTGGCTATCTACACCTGGCTGGTTGTAATTTCACCTGTTCATCCTGGCTATCTACACCTGGCTGGTTGTAGCTTCACCTGTTCATCCTGGCTATCTACACCTGGCTGGTTGTAGCTTCACCTGTTCATCCTGGCTATCTACACCTGGCTGGACATAGCTTCACCTGCTCCTCCTGGTTATCTACACCTGGCTGGACATAGCTTCACCTGTTCATCCTGGCTATCTACACCTGGCTGGACATAGCTTCACCTGGTCATCCTGGCTATCTACACCTGGCTGGACATAGCTTCACCTGGTCATCCTGGCTATCTACACCTGGCTGGACGTAGCTTCACCTGTTCATCACAAAAACAGATTTTTTACCAAAGTTGTTTTTAAATGGAGAAACTGGAATAAGTGCCTGGTGAGACTGACCTAGTTTGCGTCCTGGTCTAGTCAAGCTGGGCTTTTTCACTTACCGGACATTCACACCGCCACCGACTTCAGCGTCTAAAGTTACCGGATTCATTTTCAATGGAAGCTTCTCTCAGCTGCAAGGAGGTAAATCTCTCGACGTCGCGTTTTGAGCGATCAGAAAATTTAAATTCAGCTTTATGGTAATGAGCTATGACGCGGTTCAGCGGCTAGCAGCGGCTAACGCCAGCAACCAATCGGAATAGAGACGTCCTTCGCGCTGGCTGATCCCGGAGAAACATACGATGTGAACTTTGGTTCCTACCAAAACATTCATTCTGAGGACAAGCTCATAATCGCCATTGCTAGGTTACCTATTGTTTATAATATAACGTTGTTTGTACATAGTGACCAGTTAGCGTTAGCTGCCGGTCACATGGTCTCTAACGGTCCCTCACAGTGAGTCCTGCACGGGTCACTAGGTTAGTCTGGGTCACTAGGTCAGTCTGGATCACTAGGTTAGTCTGGAACACTAGGTTAGTCTGGATCACTAGGTTAGTCTGGTCACTAGGTTAGTCTGGGTCACTAGGTTAGTTTGGATCACTAGGTTAGTGTGGATCACTAGGTTAGTCTGGGTCACTAGGTTAGTCTGGGTTACTAGGTCAGTCTGGATCACTAGGTTAGTCTGGATCACTAGGTTAGTCTGGATCACTAGGTTAGTCTGGATCACTAGGTCAGTCTGGATCACTAGGTTAGTCTGGGTCACTAGGTCAGTCTGGATCACTAGGTTAGTCTGGGTTACTAGGTCAGTCTGGATCACTTAGTCTGGATCACTAGGGTAGTCTGGGTCACTAGGTTAGTCTGGATCACTAGGTTAGTCTGGGGTCACTAGGTTAGTCTGGATCACTAGGTTAGTCTGGGGTCAGTCTGGGTCACTGGGTCAATCTGGATCACTAGGTTAGTCTGGATCACTAGGTTAGTCTGGATCACTAGGTTAGTCTGGATCACTAGGTTAGTCTGCCGGCTGCTCGCTCTGCCTGCAGGGGGCGGCCAGAGCTTCTTTGCAGCTTAAGTCCACCGGTGGCGGTTATCCTGGATATCTTCATTCTACTTTCGTGCAAGAGGCCCCTGTTCTTTCCTCTTCCTCGTCTCTTTCTCTCTCTCTCTCTCTCTCTCTCTCTCTCTCTCTCTCTCTCGTCTCTCTCTCTCCTCTCCCTCTCCCTCTCCTTCACCTGCTCTCATTTCTTCTCTCCTCTTCTCTCTTAATTATTGATCAAGAAAGCACATTTTTTTTTGCTTGACAGGTTTTGCTTTTGACATATTATATAATAAAGGGTATTTGAAAAAAGGGGCTCTTTAAACCCTCCTCCTCCTTTCCTCTCCCCTCCTTTTTTCTCCTCTCCTCTTTCCTCCTCTCCCTCTTCCTCTCTCTCTCCTCTAATCTCTCATCTCCCTCTCCTCTTGTTTGCTTTCCATCTCCTCTCCTCTCCCCTTCCTCTAATCTCTCCTCTTCCTCTCCTCTTGTTTGCTTTCCATCTCCTCTCCTCTCCTCTCCCCTTCCTCTAATCTCGCTCCTCCTCCTTTCTCCCCTCTTCTTTCCTCCCCTTCCTCTCCTTTGCTATCCCCCTCCTCTTTCCTTTTCTCCTTTCATCTTCCTGTGTGGGGGAGGATGGAAGTACATTTGTATTTGTTTGACAGGTTTTGTTGTGTTGTTTTTCTGTATTTTTATTTAGGTTTATTTTTCCCAAACTTGTTTCAGATTTTAGTGATTGGGTTTCTTCTTTAAAAAAAGGTCCAATAAAGGGACTTTAAAAACCCAAAACCTCTTCCTCTACTCCCCTAATTTCTCCTCTGCTCTTTCTCTAACCCATTCTTTCCTTCCTCTCCTCTCCTCTCAGGCACCAGGAGGTACTCGAGGCAAAAGTCTTCGTAATGGAATTGCTGTCACCTCCAATTTATCTCAAGCACTTAACAAATCCAATCTCACTTCCCCATAGTTACTTTCTTTCTTTCCCTTTAATCCGCTGGATATTCTTGTTCAGAATTTTAAGTGGGCTTAGACTTTCTCGGTGTGATATCTCCGTTTATTTCTGAGGCCACATGTTTTACGGATGGAGTGAACATTTCTGTCTTCACCAACTTCTCTTTCTGTTGCTCAGAGCTACTCGGCGTTGGAGTAAAGTACATTTTTAGCAGTGTTAAACTCCCAGAACTCCCTTTTAGGACCGGAGGTCTTTGAACTACAAATCAATTAGCCTTGGGGAATTTTTGGAGGTTAGTCAGACACATTAAAATCTTTTGTTTTAAAATGTTGACTCTGAAAACGTATTGTAATCCACTGATTTACTGATAAATTGCATACATTTTAGAATATTATTTAAGCAGTTGCACATTTTTGTTTACCCATCCTGTACATATTCAAATATTTGTTCTTTTATTTTATTTTATTCATATTATTATTTCATGTATATTGTATGTATGTATATTTTTCCTAGTATTTCATTTATATTTACAGTCTGTACTTTGTGACTGTTTTTGCTGCTGTAACACTGTAATTTCCCATTTTTCTTGGATCAATAAACATCTATCTATCTATCTATCTATCTATCTATCTATCTATCTATCTATCTATCTATCTATCTATCTATCTATCTATCTATCTATCTATCTATCTATCTATCTATCTAAAACACACATTTACAAAATGAGGGAGACCTAAATAGTTGCCAATTTCTTATGTAGCAACAAACAATAATTGTCAGGCCCCATTGCACTGTGGACCCCCTAGATTAGGGAATTAGGGGGCTAGGGTAACCCTAACCCCCTAACCCCTAGGGGTATAGTTTGTAGTTTCTGGTTTTTGAGCTAAAACTTCAGGACTACAAACTGCTGCAACCAACTTACACAAAATGCAGAAACCGTTTATTGGACGTCGCGTTGCCGTCGGCGCTTGTCAACTTCAAAGGTTAAGCCGGGAAAATAGCTGCTGCGTCTCCATATTCAGAGATATTTCTCTTGACTTTGAAGGTGACAGCCACCGAGGGCGGCGTGACATTCAAGTTTTTATGATACCCTGTGGAAATGGAGGATAAATACCCTGCTGTAGTTTCAAATGCTGTTAGTAATTACTTTACCTGCACAAATCATTCCGGTTTCTGCCCTGATTCGAAAAAAAACAAATTTCAGACTATGCTGTTTACATGGCTAATGGAAATCGATATTCCATTAATATTGTTGTTTACATGCAGCCATGATAAATTTGTTTTGTTTTTTTAACTTTACTACAGGTGGAGCACTTGTTGGACTGTTCAAACACAACTTTTCGGTATTTTATTCATTCGAGCACCTTCTTGAAAAGGTTGGCGTTGTGATGTCTGTGCATGTCCAAAAACCTGATCTAAATCAGCATCAGTAAGCAGGTCTTACAGGGAGGTGAGTTCAGGTGCATTCTGGTCCTATTTGGAGGTGTGTTCAGGTGCATTCTGGGCGTGCTGGTCTTACAGGGAGGTGAGTTCAGGTGCATTCTGGTCCTACTTGGAGGTGTGTTCAGGTGCATTCTGGGCGTGCTGGTCTTACAGGGAGGTGTGTTCAGGTGCATTCTGGGCGTGCTGGTCTTACAGGGAGGTGAGTTCAGGTGCATTCTGGTCCTACTTGGAGGTGTGTTCAGGTGCATTCTGGGCGTGCTGGTCTTACAGGGAGGTGTGTTCAGGTGCATTCTGGGCATGCTGGTCTTACAAGGAGGTGTGTTCAGGTGCATTCTGGGCGTGCTGGTCTTACAGGGAGGTGTGTTCAGGTGCATTCTGGGCGTGCTGGTCTTACAGGGAGGTGTGTTCAGGTGCATTCTGGGCGTGCTGGTCTTACAGGGAGGTGTGTTCAGGTGCATTCTGGGCGTGCTGGTCTAACAGGGAAGTGTGTTCAGGTGCATTCTGGGCGTGCTGGTCTAACAGGGAGGTGTGTTCAGGTGCATTCTGGGCGTATTACTATCTTGACGCAGCGGGAAGTGATGGTACCATTGACCGATATAAACCTGGTCTAAAGTCAATAGCGCTGCATTTGATTGTTATTTTTACAGCATATTAGTAAAATGCACCTAAGCTTGTGCACATCGCACACACACTATGCTTGTTACACACACACAGGGATAGGCAGTAGCACACACACGCACAAGAAGATCAGTTTCTTCCCCTGAACATCTCTCCTTCCTGCTCAACAGGTCCTTCATCATAACAGCAATGCACCATGGTAAAAACACGCCTGGCTTTCAAAGGGAATGGGAGATGTTACGCCCAAAACACACCTGTGGTCAAAGGCAGGTTGAATTGTTGCAGCTTTGCAGGTCGTTAAAAGTCGACTTACACAAACAAGCAACATTAAGCTTATTAAGCTGGAAGATTTAAGTGAAACTGCTAGGTTTTTGTTGTGTAAATATTTCTGTAGCTAACTGTACAGTATATTAAAACATTAATGTGTGTTTTTTAATACAGAAATAGATTTCACATGGCATGTACAGCAGTCATACAGCATAGGGTAAACAAGATTAAAGCCACAATCATACAGCTGCTGACTCAGTACCTTTTATATATGATATTAAGCCGTGTGTGTGTGTGTGTGTGTGTGTGTCATAAACCCAAACAGCAGCAGATATAAACAAACTTATTCTCTCTTTTTCTCTCATCCTGCACTCTCTCTCTCTGTTGGTATAACAGTGGACGTCCCCACCCTGTAATACACTGGCCTTCATTCAGGTGTGCACACGTGTGTGTGTGTGTGTGTGTGTGTGTGTGTGTGTGTGACAGGCGGTGGTTAACAGGGGCGCCATTGACGGCGACGAAGAGGTCAGCTCTATCTTTACCAACATTACTAAGCAGATTTTTTGAACCAGCCTAACCGCACATCCTGTCATTTGCTCACACACCCCTGACCTACCTCTCAACCACCACTCGCCTTAGTCAAATATAAACACACACACACACACACACACACACACACACACACACACACACACACACTCACTAATAGGCCACATGCTGCTGTGTTAAAAATAGACCCAGCTGAAACACCATAGACTATTATAAGCCATGACATAATAACTGACCAAGGTTTTGGCAATGCTATTCCTATAAAAACGAGATCTGTAGTTTCTGTTTTTCTCAGGTTTTATATTGTATATTATATTGGCGTTTGTGACTTGAAGCTCTAATTTTACTCTGATCTCTGGAAGAGTAAAACTCTTTACTCTGTTTTAGCTCCAGAGTGAGACATCTCACTTCTGTTCCGTCTTTGTTGGGAGTCGCACATGTGCAGTACCTAGGTAAGGACTACTAGCCAGTCAGAAGCAGAGTATGAGGGTCCTGACAGTACCTAGGTAAGGACTACTAGCCAGTCAGGAGCAGAGTATGAGGGCCCTGACAGTACCTAGGTAAGGACTACTAGCCAGTCAGGAGCAGAGTATGAGGGCCCTGACAGTACCAACAGAGTATGAGGGCCCTGACAGTACCTAGGTAAGGACTACTAGCCAGTCAGGAGCAGAGTATGAGGGCCCTGACAGTACCTAGGTAAGGACTACTAGCCAGTCAGGAGCAGAGTATGAGGGCCCTGACAGTACCTAGGTAAGGACTACTAGCCAGTCAGAAGCAGAGTATGAGGGCCCTGACAGTACCTAGGTAAGGACTACTAGCCAGTCAGAAGCAGAGTATGAGGGCCCTGACAGTACCTAGGTAAGGACTACTAGCCAGTCAGAAGCAGAGTATGAGGGTCCTGACAGTACCTAGGTAAGGACTACTAGCCAGTCAGAAGCAGAGTATGAGGGCCCTGACAGTACCTAGGTAAGGACTACTAGCCAGTCAGAAGCAGAGTATGAGGGCCCTGACAGTACCTAGGTAAGGACTACTAGCCAGTCAGAAGCAGAGTATGAGGGCCCTGACAGTACCTAGGTAAGGACTACTAGCCAGTCAGAAGCAGAGTATGAGGGTCCTGACAGCGACCAAGAAATTGGAAAGAATGTGAACTTTTCTTTTTTGTATGAAATCAACAAAAATCTCAGTGTGGAAAATGAACAACCCAGAAAAACACAAAGTTGCACAGCGGCAAACCCACCGGCAAGCTGTCTGCCTGCCTACTTGGCTGCCTGTCTGTCTGCCTACCTGCCTGTCTGCCTGTCTGTCTGCCTACCTGTCTGTCTGCCTGCTTGCCTGCAGGCCAGCACGAGTATAAAGTGACTGTTTAATATCTCTGAACTGTTGAACCAGCAGCCAAATAATAGCACTTCTGCAGAGAGAGAGAGAGAGAAGGAGGGAGGGAGGGAGGGAGGGAGGGAGAGAGAGAGAGAGAGAGAGTAGAGCCAGCCAACTGCTTCACAGTCCAGATCAATATCATTTAAAGGTGCTCTGTCACACACATCTCATGATTTTGTGGTAATGTCTGAAGCTCTGCCATAGACTCTGTAACTTGGTTACCTTGGTAACCTTGTTTCAAGCCATTCTAGCATGGTATAGAAAGCCTGCAGAAAGACTCAGCTCCATTTGGGCCATCAAGCTAAGCTACTTGACTCTGATTGGCTCCCAGCTAGCCAATGAGAGCCTGGGTATCAGCATCTTTTACCCAGCTCATGAATATTAATGAGCTCAGGCAGCATGATGTCAGACTGACCAGCTTTTGTGATTGGCTTGATTTCTCCTCTTATTTCTTTCAAGTGGCTAGAGCTGACAGAGGAGGTAGCAGTTCATCTTCACATTCAACACATAACACACACACACACACACACACACATATGGACCTCGCATATTTCAAAAGTAAAGTAAAAATGGTTTTGTGTGGTAGGGCACCTTTAATATTATTTCCAGGAAATATAATATAATATATTTTTTTGAGAATGCTCAGAGGTCATTGCTCTTCTCAGAACTCTTGTAATGTATATGATATAATACACAGCTGAGTAAAAGATCCAACTGAAGGTTTCAGAAGATTATATATTTTAACTTGTATTATTAATAAGTACCCTGAGCTGTCTGGATTTACCCTGCAGAGATCTGAGGACCAGGTAACCATAGTCCTCAGATTGGACAGATAGTCTAGCTAGCTGTCTGGATTTACCCTGCAGAGATCTGAGGACCAGGTAACCATAGTCCTCAGATTGGGCAGATAGTCTAGCTAGCTGTCTGGATTTACCCTGCAGAGATCTGAGGACCAGGTAACCATAGTCCTCAGATTGGACAGATAGTCTAGCTAGCTGTCTGGATTTACCCTGCAGAGATCTGAGGACCAGGTAACCATAGTCCTCAGATTGGACAGATAGTCTAGCTAGCTGTCTGGATTTACCCTGCAGAGATCTGAGGACCAGGTAACCAGAGTCCTCAGATTGGACAGATAGTCTAGCTAGCTGTTTGGATTTACCCTGCAGAGATCTGAGGACCAGGTAACCAGAGTCCTCAGATTGGACAGATAGTCTAGCTAGCTGTCTGGCTCAATTTAACCCTTTCTTTCAATATTTATCAGTTACTTTTTAAATTCACATGAACCTGAATCTGTAAAGCGTCCTGAGTTAACTTCTTTTCTGACACTATGAATAAATTAGGTTGAACTGAACTGAACCACACTGTAACAAATTTAACGTTAAATTTACAGTAACTATGGCAACAATTGGCAGCAAGTTACTGTGAATTCTTTTTACAGTAAAGGTACCGTAATTTACAGTATTTTATGATTTCATTGTAAAATACAAAATAATTAAACACAACATAAGATAAAAAAGTAAAAATACAGTAGTTTACTGTACTATTTACAGTACTATATTGGCTATATTGTCATTTTTTTTTACAGTAATACTTAGACTACTGTGATTTCATCTGTAATACTTAGACTACTGTGATTATGTCATTTCGACAAGGTTGTAATGTAACTTTACAGCATTCTACTGTAGAATCATAGACCGTAGTGTTACTGTGAAATCTAAAGGAAATAACTGGAGATTAATTTATTATTTACAGTGCACTCTTCACTTCGGCCTGAATTGGATCCACCGCACACCACACATATTCAAATTCAATTTTAAATCAGGATATTTTTGGACATATTGAGCATACGGATGGAAGATGTACTTTGAGCTGACGGAGTGGTATGAAAAGTGTCTGGAGATGTTTTGATGCCCCCCCCCCCCAAAAAAAAAGTGTATTTCTGGTAACTGACATAAGTTCAAGCTGCTGCTGCCGTAAACTGCAAACTTTTAACAGCCAGCCGTCAAGCTTACAGCGGAAGATTTGATGCCTAACAGATCTTGGGTGGAGTGTCACTTAAAAGCACCCTGAAAAAAAAATTTGGAATAAACCTGGAATACATGTACAGAACAGAACGGCCAAAATGTAATGACATAACATGTCAAAACAAACAAAAATCCAGAAACATAGATGGAGAGTGTGACTCTGTTCTGCCGTGAGAAATCCCATCCTCTGGAGTTTTATTGAAAATGGAAACCTGCAGTGTGAGGCCTGTTCAGCCAGGTCATGACTAATGGTTTGTGCAGTTCTCATACTCGTTAATCTCAGCGACCAATCGAGGCCCATGTTGTCACTGAGCGCGCTCCAATCAGGCCTGAAATCCTTCGCCGCAGGATGAAGGATGATTATTGAGAATTATGTTGTGTTTATTCGTGTTCATTTTGCCCTCTGTGGAACCGCGGCCCATGCCAGGAAAGTCTTACCTCACAGGTTTAATGCTCTCTAAATCCTTGTGTTGCACAAGTGTTTCCTTATTTTGGCAATTATCTACTTTTTTTTTCAAGTTTCAGTCCTGTGTTGTTGTTTTTTTTTCTTTCCTTTTCTTCCTGGAACACTTTGAGTTCAGATGAAGGTCGGTCCCTGGTGGAGCTGCAGAATGTCCTGCTGGCAGGAAGTACATATGATTTTTAGATACATATAAACTACTAACTAGAAAATTCAGCAGAAATTTTAACAGTGTGCCTACTACTTGGTGCACATCCTAATAGCAATAAAACTAAAAATAATAAGTGTTAAGTGTCTTATCCCTTCTATTTAAGACCTTTCTGTTTCCCAGAAACAGCTATGAAGAAGCTAGCGCTAAACCCACAAGACTAGATTTAAAAAAATTACTTTTAGCGTGTATGGAGCCAACAGTGAAGAGTCCCCATGATAGGTGTGTGTTTGTGTCAGAACTATGAACTATGTGCTATGATTTTTCGTCAATTTTGTGAAAACCGCGTGGCAAATCTCGTTGAAAAGTCATAGCACACCATTCCCGATCATTACACACGTTGTGATGTATTTCGTGTGCACCTGTTGCCAACGCTCCGGGACTAGTAGCGGGACAAAAAACGGGCGGAATAATAATAAGTATGAGAAACAATAGTCATTGCGCCGATTGCTGCTATTGCAGCACATCGGCACACTGAATTAAATATAGTAGCACCATTTGTTAAAGTAAATGAACCACGTCTGTATTCAGTTCTAGTTTTATCTGCTGCCCCAGTCATAAAATACACAAATCCTCTTACAGTTTGGATCAGCAGTGTGTTCCAGACCGGCATTCATTTATTCAAGTCTGCGTACAAAGATCAGTGAAACGTACCATTTAAATAACTCACTGCCATGTTTAACTGGTAGATGGGATGCCAAAAGGCAAATGAAAGGGATTGATTTTGGGAGCTGTGACATTAAGTACAGGCTGGACAGTGTGACTAAATACTGAAGGAAAAGTTCCATAATTTAGGAAAATTTTTATACGCTTTCTTTCCTAGTTAAAACACATTATTGTCTAAATTACACTGCTGCACCCCCACTTCCCGCGCCTATGACATGAGTGACTTTGGGTTTGCCACTGCTGTCATCTCCTGCCAATCAGATTAGTCTTTTTTGGGTCTTTTCGCTTTATTAGTGACAGTGGATAGACAGGAAAGGGGGAGAGAGATGGGCAGCATGGGGCCGCAGGTCAGACTCGAACCCGGGCCGCTGCATGGGGTGAACGCTCCCACTGGATACGCTAGAGGCCGCCCCCCCCAATCAGATTTGTCTTGACCATGCATGCACACTCACAGCCACACACAAGGGATGAATGAGTTTCTACTATATCTATAAGCGCAACTTAGCAACGTCTGAAAAGAGAATTTGGGATCTTTTTCAATCGCGGCCGAACCCCAAACACCCGAGAACTAGCGAGAGGCACGGCCAGCTCAGCTGTACTGCATGGAGGGGAGGGGCGGGTGAGTTTTTCAAAGGAGACAGAGGTGAAGTGGTTTGCAGAATACAGAGCCTGTGTAATATAGTATTTTTAGACTTTTTTCAACGTTTTTTTTTTTTTTAACCCTTGTGTTGTCTTTCCGTCAACATTGAAAAATCAACACTTTTGTTGACGCTTTCTATCAATGTTTTTAACTTTTTCTTACGTTTTGGTCAATTTTTTTGACGTTTAACACTATGTAACACTAACTTATTAACTTTAGTTTTACAGTTATTTTTAGAATTTATACTCAATAAACCTCATTTATAGGTAAGTTATACCAAATATTTGAGTTAGAAAAGCAGAAATTAGGAATTATTTAGACTAAAATGAAAGGAATGGTTGTTGATGGATAATCACAGACTGGAATATGTCAACTTTTACTCAATACTATTTCAAAAACACTGCATTTTTTTTACTATAAAATTGAATAAGACAGTAGAGATTTGTACTTGGCAAAGAGCGTTGTGTGGAATCAATCATGTTATTTTGGGGAATTAAAAAGAACATTGATATAGGAAACGGGTCAATTTGACCCCGACCAAACTGTAAGTGAGGAAGCAATATGATACATGCAACAATACAGTCAAAAATATCTGACTTTTTTGATAAAATAAAAGTGTGTCAAACTACACCTCTGGCTGTTAAAGTTTGACATCCCTGGTCTAAATGATTTCATGCTAACATTAACATTTCCCTTCGTTGGAACTACTGGCCTAGAAAATGACTCCATTGTGTGACTTTGGTTCTGAGTTGCTGCCACAGTCGGTCCTCAAGTATTATAATCAAGACTTGGTGTGTAAAATTGTAAAGCTATTAGCCATTTCGCTGGTGTTGAAAGCAGCAAACAACACTGTGTGTGTTTTGAATAAGCCAGATGCAGAAATGTTGCCAGATTGGTCTGTTTTCTGCCAAGAAATGTGGGCGGCTTTATGTGTTTATCTTGGAAATTATGGGATTATGGGAAATTTTGTGGCTTAATTCCAAGCAAAACTTCTCAAATATCAAACAAAAATCTCTAACTGAAGCAAAAAAAATTGTCACCTCCAAAATAAAACTTTTGTGTAGTGGTAAACTATTTGTCTTTTATTTGTTACAGTTCCCTCTGCTTCTTTCTCAATGAACCTTTGCTCTCTCCATCACGTTTTCAGTTGCACTCCAGGCTTTCTCATTTGCGTTTCCAAAGTCTTTGCAATTCTTGCACAAACTTCTCGTGTGGGCGGGTCTTACAGGGGTGGGTCCCCATTGGCTAATGAGCTTTTGGAGTATGATTGAGTGACAGCTCAGTGTTGAGCCCTGATGTTTCAGTGCAGCTAAGGTTAGAGACTTTGGAGGATGCACAAACCGCTCTAAAGAGCTAGGGGGAAATGCAATCGTTATCTGGCAACACTGCTTGTAGTACTGATCCTACATTTCCCATGAACACCGTGTTGTGATGTGTCGTTGGCTACATGTCTAGCATGCGGTATCGATGAAATTAAGTAATTAAATTATCAAAATGTGTTGAAATTAATACAATTTACACACAGGCCTAAATTACACACACGTGCTCAGTACCTATTCATGCACTAAATGCAGAGATGTCAGAGTGTGGGGGGGAGGGGGGCTGGCCTTGGAAAGACCCCACAGGAGGTGAACTGGCATCTCTCCAACTACCAGTCCACCACCATACTTTAGTCCGTATGGGGATTGAACCAGCGACCCTCCCTACTGACTGAGCTACTGCCACCCCATCAATCTGATTGGCTAATTGGTAACTACCCATGTTTGTTGGTGGCCAAAAAAGTTGATTTAAAGCCCTGGTTATAACACATGAATACAGCTCATATCTGTAACTACACGGAGCAAATTGATAAATTACTTTTCCTCCGATTCCAAATGCATCATCATGACGAGAAAAACGATTAGATTCCAGTTCAAAGCGACTGATTAAACGTGATTAAACGAAGGTTATATCAGTTTATCAAAGTGTCGCCCACTCTCGTAGGTTCAACCAGTCATACTGACTCATACTGAGTAAATAACGTTTTTAGCAATCAGTCAGCGTGATGTCTCTGTCCTTTGGTTCCCACTCCTTAATCAGCAACTGGTTGACACATCCCTGCTTTCTGTCTGAAGGCTGTCCGCGTGAGCGCCCCGCTGCAAAAGACCTTGTTAAGATAGGACACTCAAACATGCACAGACATTCACATGCTCACGATAGTAAGACCGATTAGTGTAATCAGAGGAAGCAGCGGGCCTTGAGACGGATCAGGGTACAGTGGGACGAGTGGGCGGCCGGTGGCATTGCTGCATGGTCACATGTGAGTCAGAGCTGAGTCAGCACTCTGGCTGCACGTGAACATTTCAATATATATATTTATATATACACTACCGGTCAAAAGTTTGGGGTCCCTTCTACATTTCCATACCACTCCATTATAGACAGAATACCTGCTAATTTGGGTGGGGGGGCTGATCTTTAATGCAATATCTACATTGCCCATTACCAGCAACCATTCATCCAATGTTCCAAAGGCACATTCTGTGTACTAATCTATCATTTAAAAATAAAACACTAGAAAAACATTGGAGAACCATTTTACTATTATGTAAGCACATAATGTAATCTGATTACTGCCCTGGTTAAAAAAAACAATGCAACTGATCTCAGCTGGCATTCTGTCTACAATGGAGTGCAATGGGAATTTCTGTGTGACCCCAAACTTTTGACCGGTAGTGTATATATATGTATATATATATATATATATATATATATATATATATATATATATATATATATATATATATATATATATATATATATATATATATATATATATATATATATATATATATGTGTGTGTAATTTATAAAGGTTTCTAGTGTCAGTGTATTAGATTATATATGTAATTTATAAAGTTTTCTAGTGTCAGTGTATAGATTATATATGTAATTTATAAAGGTTTCTAGTGTCAGTGTATAGATTATATATGTAATTTATAAAGGTTTCTAGTGTCAGTGTATAGATTATATATGTAATTTAGCTTCTTTAGATCTTTTTTGCAGCTCAAATCGGTGGCGGTGTGTACTTTCGGTATGTCTGGCTCTGTCAGCGTTCCAGCTCTTCCCAATCTGGGAAAACCTTTTCTTTATGGAGCTGACTTTCTACACTGCTGGCATTATTATTGACCCAGAGTTGGGTCAATAATGCCATTGTATCCTATTGTGTTAAGATTTCCCTTCATTAGAACTAAAAGGCTTAGAAATGTACACAGAAGCATGTAGATAACCTTGTATTGAATTCTCAATTTTTTTTTTTAATTCTATATTCTTTGTGATCAGCACAAGTTTGATAGTATAAGAAAAATAAATTCCTTTCTCCCAGATAGGTTGTGAATTACAGTGATTTACAGAAAAAAACATACGTAGCAAAAGTGAGAGAAGGGAGGAGGATAAAGAGTGGAAAAGAGACAGAGGAAGGTAGTGTTGAAGGTATGTCAAACTCCAGAGTGTTTTCTTTCCTTCTGCCACACATGTCCTTATAAGGCTGCTAGAACCGGCCGCTCTGGTCCGGGGAATCTGTGGGCCTCATTAAGGAATTCAGCAGAACCAAAATAAAGTCAACATTTATTGAGCGTTAAAGAAAACTGAATATGAAAGGAAAGAAGCAAAGGATGAGGGAGGAGGAGGTGGGTGGAGGTGGGCTCGGCCCTGCCAGCGTACTGTTGTTATTTTTGGGAGCTGTGAATGGAGCTGTTATAGTGCAGCGACGGGCGGTGTGTCCGTGCATCGTGTGTGTGTGTGTGTGTGTGTGTGTGTGTGTGTGTGTGTGTGTGGACCAGGTTTTACTACATTTGTGGGCACCATAAACTGGAAATACAGTATACTTATGGGGTCCTGACAGCTTTGTGGGGACAAAATGCTGGTCCCCATAACGTTAAAGGGCTGTTTGAGGGATAAGACTTGGTTTTAGGATCAGGGTTAGAATTAGGTTATGGTTAAGGTTAGGGTAAGGGTTAAGGTTAGGCATTTAGGTTTGATGGTTAAGGTTAGGGTAAGGGGCTAGGGAATGCATTATGTCAATGACTGGTCCCCATTAAGATAGTGAGACACGTGTGTGTGTGTGTGTGTGTGTGTGTGTGTGTTAGAGCGTGTTCGAAGCAGAGTATAAAGACTGGCCTTCGTCTGGAGCGACTGGCTGGCATGTGACGAGGAACACCTGTGACTAAAGCTTTTAAAGTGTTGGAGCTTCGGCGGAGCCCACCTCAAAGGGATGGAGACAGAGTTTCACTTAGTGCTGGAAAATCTGCTCGGATCCTTTGACTTGTCATAAAAAGTAATGTTAATGTACACCTCTGAAAGTGAAGGTTACGGAGCAAGATTAGGGCCACATGTGAAAAATGTATTTAAGTTCTGAGTTTAACAGATACCACTTATTTTCAGTACAAGTAATTACATTTGGGTACTTGCCGAAACCAAGTACCGCACAGCAAGGTCAGTTTTTGGCCGTGGTTACAAGGCAACATGATAAGAAGGAAAGGAGAACTGCTATTTTGTTGGATTAGTTTTGTTGTTATTTAAAATTGACCTATCCAACTTAAAGTTTCAGATTTTGGACAGTTATTTCAGTGAAAATTGTTCATTTTGAAGCACGTCATCTACACCGGAAACCACGCGTAAATTAAAGACCAAAGAACAAATGTGCATCAACACAATCAGTTCTGACAATTACTTTAAAAAACATGCGTTATTTGCACCTGCTGACCTCATGACTTTACAAGGTATACCTGAATGCACCATTAAGATCCATTGGTTTTGGTTTTGTTTACATAAAGACTGTTGCAGGGATGTGCACAGACATTTGGAGGGGCTATTTCTCTAATCTGTGGTGCCCCCCCCCCCCCCCGTTTTCAGCCATCAAAAATAGAGATGTCTCCAAAAGAAACATTATAATTCTGAATAAGTTCTATAATGTACATTTAAATTAAGAATACTATTGGCCGCAGCATTTGTCTTTTTCCATTTACTGACATGGCCCTTTAATAGGAACTCTCACCACACTCATGTAGCCTTCTCGTTTGTTGAGTGATGCTCCACATGCTCTCCCTCACTCTCTGGTCTGGAGACTTGTGCTAAGTCTCATCTTAAATAAAGTTATTGGAATCTGAATTAAGCATATTGTACTTTTCACTGCTAAAAACCCCTGACACTAGTGCTGCCAGTTGACCTTCTGACTGTGGCTGATTCAGGTTGAGATAACTGTTGTTATGATAACGCTGAAATCCCTCAGTCCGGCTACCACCGGTGTGGAAGCTAGCAGGGAGACATGGAACAACAACCAAGAGCAAGAGGATGACGAGCATGAACAGCCTCCACATCATCACAACAAACACGCAACCCCAGCCACGGCAGCACCTTCACGCTCCTGTCAGACCCGGCATCTACAGAGACGCTGAGGGAGGAAGCGAACCACAGAGGGCCCGTTGCCTTCCATAACCGGGCTACCACATACCCAGCATCAGTGAGGGAATCTGGGCTTGGGTGTCGAACCCGCTCCCTCACAAATGACCTACTGAATTCTTCAAAACAACAAAGTCATGCAGAGGGAATGGCTGCTTTATTCACCATCGCCTGGCGTGGTTTATTGCCATGCCTGCAAACTCCTGTCACCCCAAAGCAGACAACACGCCTTCATCAGCGGATTTAGCGACTGGAAACCCTCTGAGAGGATCGGGGATCATGAAACAAGTTTGGAACATAGACAGTATATGTTGTCTTTAATGCAAAGATGGATGCTGCACAATGCCGACAACGGTACTGGGCAGAGGTACTCAGGCGTGTGGTTACTGTTTATCAAGTTTTTGGGAGCTAAAGGGAAGGATAACTTTGGGAGTTGGAAGGGGGGGGTGTGGCGATTCTGCCTTCTCACTCCGCGACACAGGTTCCTGGATCGGAGTGTCTTGATATCGGTTTCATATTGCATTTCCTTGCAGCCCTAATGGCAACAAGTGGAAAGGTGCGCCCACATACCTCTCCCCCACTGTGTGTGATGAGTTTATTGCATTAATCGTTGACAAAACAAAGCACGTCATTGCAGGTGAAATTAAGCAGGCAAAATATTTCTAACTCATGCAGTTTACTCCCTTTGTGTCGAGTGACAAATGTGTTGCAAATTTATGGAAACAAATGGCCCTAAGACAACATTTCTGAATGTACAGTATATGTTGCAATCCATCCATCCATCCATCTTCATCCGCTTATCCAGTAGTCGGGTCTCGGGGGCAGCAGCTCCAGTAGGGGACCCCAAACTTCCCTTTCCCGAGCCACATCAACCAGCTCCGACTGGGGGATCCCGAGGCGTTCCCAGGCCAAGTTGGAGATATAATCTCTCCACCTAGTCCTGGGTCTTCCCCGAGGCCTCCTCCCAGCTGGACGTCCCTCCACCTAGTCCTGGGTCTTCCTCGAGGTCTCCTCCCAGCTGGACGTGCCTCCACCTAGTCCTGGGTCTTCCCCGAGGCCTCCTCCCAGCTGGACGTCCCTCCACCTAGTCCTGGGTCTTCCCCGAGGCCTCCTCCCAGCTGGACGTCCCTCCACCTAGTCCTGGGTCTTCCCCGAGGCCTCCTCCCAGCTGGACGTCCCTCCACCTAGTCCTGGGTCTTCCCTGAGGCCTCCTCCCAGCTGGACGTGCCTGGAACACCTCCCTAGGGACCCCCCCAGGAGGCATCCTTACCAGATGCCCGAACCACCTCAACTGGCTCCTTTTGACGTGAAGGAGCAGCGGCTCTACTCCGAGCTCCTCTCGGATGACTGAGCTTCTCACCCTATCTCTAAGGGAGACGCCAGCCACCCTCCTGAGGAAACCCATTTCGGCCGCTTGTACCCTTGTATGTTGCAATCAAAATGTTCTTAACACTGCCTGTCTCTAATTGTGAGGCTGTAGGTCCTTTTCTTTTCTTAAATGAGTTAAAAATGTGTGTGTCCACAATGTCACTGACAAGACTTTCTGCACTTTCTTTGCTGGCCATAGAACATGAAGTTGTTAAAGGTTTGGATTTTGATATTATGCATCAGTTTGCATATTTAAAGTCTAGAAGGAAGGCCACTGAGTAGTCTGTTATAAGAAATGAATCTTTGACAGCATTAGATGTTTTGAGTTTACACAATTTAAGACAAGGAGGCCAGTGTCTTAGGGAAGATAAGGGTTGAAGGTTGTGGTATGAATGTAGGCCTACAGTATATTAAATTCAAGAAGGCCAATGTGTTAGGCTCACCTGCTAAAACAATATAAAATATAACTTAATAATCTTTATTGTGAAATGTATGTGTACAAAGTCAAGAAGGCCAGTTCATTAGGCTAACCTGTTAAAAGAAGAAAAAAGATAATAAGAATTAATATACAGTATGTGTGTTAATGTGGGATGTTGTGCATGGGGTTTACATATGTAAAGTCAAGAAGACCAGTTCATTAGGCTAACATGTTAAAAGAAGAGAAAATATAAGAATTAATAGATATGTGTTAATGTCAGATGTTGTGCATGGGTTTAGGCTACATCTTAAAAGTCAAGGTGTGTTAGGGTCACCTGTTAAACAAATGGAAAAGATATAAGAGTTATATAGAGATGTGTATTAGTCTAATGTTAGTCTTTTTTATTTTTATATTAGTCTAATATTAGGAAATTGTTAATCCAGCCCTGCCTGCCGAGTGTTATGCTTACAAGCGTCACAAGCAGTGATTCACGAAGTTTTGAGTATGAGTATATGAGAACAGTATCGGACCTGATAAGTGATTTTCACTATAGTTTAAAGTCAGAATTCTGAGAAAAATTCTGACTTTATTCTCTTTATTCTGACTTTACCGTACGTTCACACCGCCAGCGACTTGAGCGTCTAAAGATGCCGGAAGTCATTCATTTTCAATGGAAGCCGGCTTCTCTCAGCTGCCAGGAGCGTCAAATCTGTCGGCGTCGCGTTTTGGGCGTTTTGACCGTCTTGAGCGTCAATCTGAAAGTTGAAATTTTTCAACTTTATGGTAATGAGCTATGACGCGGTTCAGCGGCCTGCAGCGGCTAACGCCAGCGGCCAATCGGAATATAGAAGTCCTTCACGCTGACTGATTCCGACGATGTAATCTTTTCGTTCCTACCAAAACATTTGTTCCGAGGAAAAATGGAGGAGAAGCTCATCATCGCCGTTGCTGGGTTTCCGCACCACAGGCAAATAGCCAGGCGCTCAGCAGGACATATTGCACGGCGGTAATTGGTGCTATTCATCATAATGAGCGGCCCTACTTTGGACAACACGCTGTCAAACTGCTCCGTGTCCAGCCTGAAGTGCCGCTGGAACCTCTCGTCATCAAGCCGCAGTTGCTGCACCAGCCTGTGATACTCTCCGAATTGATAACGGTCCTGGAGGGTGTCGTGAACCCAAAATCTCCGAGTACGACGTCTTCTCCGCAAATACAATACAGCAGCAGCACCAAACACAACTACTTCGCGATGATCCATAATTATCCAGTGATACACATAAAAGGACAAGCGCGAAATATTTACGAAAGCGGGAAGGCAATTCAGTTGCTCACAACACCGATTTGACCAATAGCGCTATACGAACGAAGCGTCTGAAAGCGTCCGACAGCGTCCTCGTACTTTTTGACAAGCGTCCTTGGCGGGGCGTCCAGAGCTTTTTTGCAGCTCAAGTCGCTGGCGGTGTGAACGTACGGTTATTCCCCCATCAAAATTCTAAAGATAAAATTCTCTGTGAAGTGCTCTTTAACCTCAAATACGTTTTTTACATTGGCCCTAATCCTCTTCCATAGTATTTAATCACTCTGACTGAGTGATTATATATATTTGTATGTTGTCAACAACATGTTTAATGTATGTAAACATGGATATATACAGTACATAAATAAGCCTTGATACATATGGAGGAGGTACGCAGAGTCATAAGACATAAATCATGATGATTAAGACATAAGCAGATACAGTATGGAGATTCAAGCTTCTGTTTAGGTAGTCAGACAAGCATGTGCAATACATATATGCAAATGCAATGCAAATATCCATTATATGCATGCAACAAAAATGCACAGTATGCGAATCACACACAAACATACAGTCTACTACCCTGCAGTACACAATTGTTTAGTGTTAGTGAGTGTGTATATGTGTAAAAGTGTATGTACCTGCATATATGAATTCCCCTGAGCATAGTCGTGTGTATTTCTGTTGAATACCTGTGTGTCTATTCTGCTTAGTGTGCAACTCTGCAACCTCCTCCTCTTCATTTTCTCATTCATCTGCTTTCTTCTGTCTCGTAGACGGCCCCATGCCCTTCCTGGCGTGCCCGCTGCTTCACTCCTCACTGCAACTTATTAGCAGGGTGGTAAATATTCGCTGGGCTATGCCCGGGGTTGGCACGGTGGCCAGCTGCAACTCATTATCACTTTATTATTCTCTGAGTCTGCCTCTAATTTATTCCCCTGTCGCCACCGCCGTGCTCTGTGATGGCCTGCTGTGCCTTAAGAGCATGCTAGACCCTCCCGCTCCCCCTAATTCCCCCTGTGCTGAAAGGCTGTGGGAAGATGAGTTGGGCTGGGTGGGAAATATTGAGGTATGGGATGGAGAGAAAACAGTGGATATTGGAGAAAGATGGATGGAGAAGTGGTATGCAGAGCAAAAGCTCATTACAGTGATGCTGATTTGGGAGCGGGGGAGTGAACCTGCTGCAGGCAGTGACCCTGAAAGCCAGTTGTGCACGCTGAAAAGTCAGCAGTCTGGCTGTTTTTGTACAATAGAGTATCTGCTGGAGAATGCACACTGAATATAGTTTATATATACTGGACAGCTGTCAATCAACAGGTAAATCTGTCTTCCTCCAGGGAACATGATGCATTTTAGTATAATGGCTACAAGTTCAACTGCAGGAATAGAGTCGTGCTATCAGAGATACAGTAACAGAGAAGGTAATTATAGTTTAAATTATATAATGCATCATCACCTCAACTAAACTTTATTTATAAAGTGCAAGCATGGAGCCCAAAGTGCTTCCTGGAACAAAATTTAAAAAAATAGATGAGAACAAGCGAAAAACAAAAAGAAGACAAAAAAATTAAGCAAGGCTAAAATTTACAGAACAACTCTGTTATTAACAACAGATTAATAAATAAGGGAGGACACACAAAGAGAGATTCAAAAGTCATACGCCATGAAAAGCATTGTGAATAATTATATGAATAATCAACACATGCATATTACAGGACATACAGTGTGAAATTATGCTTAAAAGTAATTTTTTCCCATTACAAACCGACAATAAAATAAACAGCACGGAGAGGTATTAATTAATTAATTAACACTAATACGTCCGATGTCACAACACAGGAATGTAGAACTGAAACTAAACTTCAAACCACAGAGGTTTTGAAGAATAAAAATTTTAAAAAAATCCAAAAGACTGCACGAGTGTGTGGCTCTCTGATAGCTACCGGTGAGACAACACGTTCCTACCGCCGTTTTTTGTCCCATTTTTCATTTCATTCCCATTTTTTTGTCCCACGTGTGTCACTTTTTTGACATAACACTAACTTATTAACTTTTGTTTTACAGTTATTTTGGGGTTTTATGGTCAATAAACCTCATTTATAGGAAATTATACCTAATGTTTGAGTTAGAAAAGCAGAAATTAGGAATTATTTAGACTAAAATTAAAGGAATGGATGTTGATGATAATCACAGACTGGAATATGTCAACTTTTACTCAATACTATTTCAAAAACACTTCCATTTGTTTTACAATGCTATAAAATTGAATAAGACGCCCCAAAATTAATGAAAGTAGAGATTTGTACTTGGCAAAGAGCGTTGGGTGGAATCAATCATGTTATTTTGGGGAACTAAAAAGAACATTGATATAAGAAAACGTCACTTTTTTTGACATAACACTAACTTATTAACTTTAGTTGTACAGTTATTTTGGGGATTTATGGTCAATAAACCTCATTTATAGGAAATTAAACCTAATGTTTGAGTTAGAAAAGCAGAAATTAGGAATTATTTAGAATAAAATTAAAGGAATAATTGTCTGACAAATTGAATAAGACACCGCAAAATGAATGAAAGTGGAGATTTGTACTTGCCAAAGAGCGCTGGGTGGAATCAATCACGCCAGCCCACACTCCGGTTTGCAACCCAACTCCCTACGGACTGAGCTACTGCCACCCCCAGTCCTTAATCTTAGTCTTAGTCTTAATCCAGTTGGCAGGTGGGAACTGCTTTAGGTTCAAGTCTAGAGGTCAGAAACGCAATCCGACCCAAATGCAAGAAGTATACCAAAAAACAGAACATTTATTAGCCTGCAATTTCAACCTTGATAATATATACTTTATTAGTCCCACAAGGGCAAATTACAGTTTACACTCTTGTTGTTGTTACACACAGGCCTGAACTACACACACATGCTCAGTACCTACACATGCACCAATGGAGATGTCAGAGTGCGGGGGCAACTTGGCACCTTATATATGATTTATAGGATGATAACTTTCAGATCCATAAGATGTTCTGAGCACACGTCGCTCATCGTCTGTGTAACATCATCATCTCTCTTTCTCTCCCTCTCTCTCTCCCTTGCTGTCTGTCAGCTGCTCACATTGTTCTCCTTCTAAAATATTAACCAAGACGTTATAAATTTGGTGTTGTGCCATCATTTCTGAGACCAGAAGTGTTGAAGATTTTCACTCGGATATTCTGTCCAATAGACAAGCAACCGTTTCGACCGTGTAACATTTGTTGGTTGTGCGTGTGAAAAAGTGCAGTGTGAATGCAATCTTAAGCAAAAGAAAAATGCTATATGATGCAACTTCCCCCCCTGGATCTGCCAAATTATAGGAGTGAATGCTCCTTAACCCTCATGTCGTCCTCATGTTGTCCTCATGTTGTCCCCATGTTGTCCTCATGTTGTCCTCATGTTGTCCTATATCAATGTTGTTTTTAATTCCCCAAAATAACATGATTGATTCCACACAACGCTCTTTGCCAAGTACAAATCTCTACTTTCATTCATTTTGGGGCGTCTTATTCAATTTTATAGCATTTGTAAAACAAATGGAAGTGTTTTTGAAATAGTATTGACTAAAAGTTGACATATTCCAGTCTGTGATTATCATCAACATCCATTCCTTTAATTTTAGTCTCAATAATTCCTAATTTCTGCTTTTCTAACTCAAACATTAGGTATAATTTCCTAAAAATTAGGTCTATTGACCACAAATTCCAAAAATAACTGTAAAGCTAAAGTTACGTAGTGTTGAAAACATAAAAAATGGCAAACATTGAGAAAAAAAGCGTCTAAAGTGTTGAGAAAAGGGACAAAAACGTATGAAAATGTTAAAAACATTGATAAAAAGTGTCAAAAAAAGTGTAGATTTTCAATTTTGACGGGAAGTCAACACGAGTGTGATGGAAAACTTAACATGTATTGTCTTACACTTTTAAATGGTATTTAAAGATGGGATTTGAAAGGAGACTCCAGTTTGAGCAGTTAAATTGAGGACGCTGAGGTCATACCTTCAGGTTTTTATTCTGGGAATTTTGGCGCTTTAAGCAGCCATGTGGGATTTGAGATTGGACAATAAAACACATTTTAAGGCTTCCACTATATTTAGTCATAGTATCTTTTCACCAGGACTCCTGGCAGTGTGGAGGGGCTGTGTGATACAAGATTTAGACCTCATGTTGGGAAACAAAACCATAAATCTTCAATTTTATTTATATAGCGCTAAATCACAACAACAGTTATCTCATTGCGCTTTCCATACAGAGCAGGTCTAGACCGGACTCCCAGGTCTTCCCATAAAGAGCAGGTCTAGACCGGACTCCCAGGTCTTTTCATAAAGAGCTGGTCTAGACCGGACTCTGGGATGTTATTTATCTCCCAGGTCATTCCATAAAGAGCAGGTCTAGACCGGACTCTGGGATGTTATTTATCTCCCAGGTCTTTCCATAAAGAGCAGGTCTAGACCGGACTCTGGGATGTTATTTATCTCCCAGGTCTTTCCATAAAGAGCAGGTCTAGACCGGACTCTGGGATGTTATTTATCTCCCAGGTCTTTCTATAAAGAGCAGGTCTAGACCGGACTCTGGGATGTTATTTATCTCCCAGGTCATTCCATAAAGAGCAGGTCTAGACCGGACTCTGGGATGTTATTTATCTCCCAGGTCTTTCCATAAAGAGCAGGTCTAGACCGGACTCTGGGATGTTATTTATCTCCCAGGTCTTTCCATAAAGAGCAGGTCTAGACCGGACTCTGGGATGTTATTTATCTCCCAGGTCTTTCCATAAAGAGCAGGTCTAGACCGGACTCTGGGATGTTATTTATATCCCAGGTCTTTCCATAAAGAGCAGGTCTAGACCGGACTCTGGGATGTTATTTATATCCCAGGTCTTTCCATAAAGAGCAGGTCTAGACCGGACTCTGGGATGTTATTTACAGAAACCCAGCAGTTCCCACCAAGAGCAAGCACTAGGCCACAGAGGCCAGGAAAAACTTCCTTTGAGAGGCAGAAACCTCAAGCAGAACCATGGCTCAGAGTGGGGGGGGGGGGCATCTGCCTCCACCGGTTGGGGGTGAGAGAGAGAGAGAGAGTGAGAGAGACTGACTGACTTGCATACTTACTTGCATACTTACTTACTTGCATACTTAGTTACTTGCATACTTACTTACTTGCATACTTAATTACTTGCTTACTTACTTACTTGCATACTTACTTACTTGCATACTTACTTACTTGCATACTTACTTACTTGCATACTTACTTACTTGCATACTGACTTACTTGCATACTTAATTACTTGCTTACTTACTTACTTGCTTACTTACTTACTTGCATACTTACTTACTTGCATACTTACTTACTTGCATACTTACTTACTTGCATACTTACTTACTTGCATACTTGTAGCAGAGGGTGTTGAGCAGGAACATGGAGGCAGCAGGTGACTCCAACCACAGATGCAGAGCCAGAACCACCTGCAGGAAGCGATAGGAGGAGAGAGGAGGGGGGCGAGAGAGCACAAGACTCTGGGAAAGGGAAGAAGTTGAGTTAGTAACATGCATTAATGGAAAGAGGTTGCATACAGATGGAGAGAAGGGGGAAGAGAATCTTGACTTGTTATTTTCTGATTCAAGGGAACACAGTTTTGTTAGATAGATAGATAGATAGATAGATAGATAGATGTTTTTTGATCCCAAGAAAAATGGGAAATTCCAGTGTTACAGCAGCAAAAACAGTCACAAAGCACAGAATATAAATATAAATGAAATACTAGGAAAAATATACATACATACAATATACATGAAATAATAATATGAATAAAATAAAATAAAAGAACAAATATTTGAATATGTACAAGATGGGTAAACAAAAATTTGCAACTGCTTAAATAATATTCTAAAATGTATGCTAAATGTAAATAAACCAGTCGCGCAGGTTGCATTAGTGCAGTAGTGTGGTGTCCAGAAAGTCTTATTTAGCACCCAGTGATGACATAATAATGTCATATTTATTGATATTACACCCACAGCAATGCTACACAAGCATTTGCGTGTCTAAAATTGTGCTCCTCTTTGCCTTCCATACAGCCTATTGGCCTGTTTGTCCCCTCTGGCCTTCCATACAAGAGACACAGACACAGAGGAGAGACGGAGCAGGGGGAGCTAGCGGCAGAAATGAGCCAAAACGCGATGAATTATGGACATGAAGCGGATCAATCTTGGATGTAACGTGTGGATTTAAAGCCCAACGACCCCGAAAGAGGCTGGAAGTTCCAGGCTGGATAGAAAACCACCTGTAGAGGCTAGAAGGACCCGGAAGAGACCTCCGTAACCGCTGACTCGTCAGGTTTTAGACGCAACTTTTGGTGAGTCGATAGCTGTTATGGTTTATAAATTATTAAACTATGAATCAGATGTGCTGTTTTTACGCGTGGGCGAGTGTCTCGGTCACATTAGGCACGTTGGAGATGAACTGCGCCTCGCCTGTAAAGGGGGGGGGGGGGGCGCAGACAAAAAGCTGCGGTAAAGTCGGACAGTTTCCAGCCGATTCCAGCCGCCTTCAGGCTGGACAAGAAGTGACCAAAACACTGTGGTGCGATTCCGATTTAATAAAATATAATCAGACCCACATATCAGCTGGTACACAGTCTCCAGTTGTTTTAATTATGACAGAGTAGCTCTCAGAATGTTCTACATGAGATCTGTTGCTGATTTTAATTAACAACCCACTGATGATCCGTGATCTGATCAGATTTAGTCTCTCTGACTTCTAAACGTCACTATCGGCCTCACAATGTTCTCACATGTGTTTTGTACAGAATAACCCTTTAAATCAGACAAATAGCAGTTAAAGTCCCTCCGATTCAAAAATAACAAAAACTTTATATAAAACGTCATCATGTTGAGTCGATTGTGAACCAAGTTCAGAGTAACGCAACGCAGTAACCGGCGGTAGACGTGTCGGCGCGAAGCATCCGGCACAAACAGGTCCCGTTTGTCACTGCCCTCGCTGTCAACATCCTCCTCTGTCGGAGCCATTTTCTCACTCGTCTCTCAAAAATTCATAAACAAACGCACATGTACTGTATGGGGCGCCGTTTGTAAAGCGGCTCACGCTGAAAATATCAGCAACATTTTGTCACATTTAGCTTTAAATAATGTTTAAAAAACTGGTCTGAAATTTTGAGGGTCACTTTCTTGCACATTTACAACAATATTTGTCAACTTGGAAATATTTTAAATAGTTAAATCCTTATATTAAATATTACACCTAAATGTTAAATCTTAAATCTAAATGCTAAATCTAAATCTAAATGTTAAATCTATATCTAAATGTTAAATCTAAATCTAAATGTTAAATCTATATCTAAATGTTAAATCTAAATCTAAATGTTAAATCTAAATGTTAAATCTAAATCTAAATATTAAATCTAAATCTAAATGTTAAATCTAAATCTAAATATTAAATCTAAATCTAAATGTTAAATCTAAATCTAAATGTTAAATCTAAATATTAAATCTAAATCTAAATGTTAAATCTAAATCTAAATCTGAATGTTAAATCTAAATATTAAATCTAAATGTTAAATCTAAATCTAAATGTTAAATCTAAATCTAAATGTTTCGAGTGAAACTAAATATTTAGTTAATATGCAAATGAAATGCCGGTAACCGGAAGTTACAAAATAAAAGCTCGAGGAGGTCAGTGTATGTTTATATTGTCAAATAACGAATAAAAATCATCTCATCAGTGGATATGGTCACTTGTATTTGGATAAACGTGATAATAACTACCTAAAATAATAAACACAGTTGGAGAAACTGTATTTGAAGAGTACTTTGAGTTTTTAGTGTCACTTTTATGAATGGTGCCGGACTTATGACCTGTAACCACTATAGCCAGCCACCAGGGGGCTCACTTTGACTGGTCTGTCACGTTCGCTTGCAGGTCAGCAAGAGCCTATCTATCCCATAGACCGTTAATATTAATAATATACGGTCTATGATCTATCCCCCGACAAGGCACGGTACTGTCGGCCATGGTCACTGCAAAATGTCCAACGAATCAGCGTTAGCCGAGAACATCGGCAGAGTGGCTCTACAAACTTATTCAACAGCGACAGCAACAGCCTCAGGGCCGCCGCAGGCCACCTCGGTTAGTATGTTTTCCAAAACACGTAGCTAGCATAGTAGAGATTTGCTACTACCTTGACAACAATCCAATGCTAGCTACGTGTTTTGGAAAACATACTAACCGAGATAGGGTGAGAAGCTCAGTCATCCGAGAGGAGCTCGGAGTAGAGCCGCTGCTCCTTCGCGTCGAAAGGAGCCAGTTGAGGTGGTTCGGGCATCTGGTAAGGATGCCTCCTGGGCGCCTCCCTAGGGAGGTGTTCCAGGCACGTCCAGCTGGGAGGAGGCCTCGGGGAAGACCCAGGACTAGGTGGAGGGACGTCCAGCTGGGAGGAGGCCTCGGGGAAGACCCAGGACTAGGTGGAGAGATTATATATCCAACCTGGCCTGGGAACGCCTCGGGATCCCCCAGTCGGAGCTGGTTGATGTGGCTCGGGAAAGGGAAGTTTGGGGTCCCCAACTGGAGCTGCTGCCCCCGCGACCCGACTCCGGATAAGCGGATGAAGATGGATGGATGGATGGATGGATGGACTAACCGAGGTGGCCTGCGGCGGCCCTGAGGCTGTTGTTGTCGCTGTTGAATAAGTACAGCCACGGCTAACGCTGGTTCGTTGGACATTTCGCAGTGTGACCATGGCCGACAGTACCGTGCCTTATCGGGGGCGGGCGGGGATAGATAGGCTCTTGCTGACCATAATGCAAGCGAACGTGACAGACCAGTCAAAGTGAGCCCCCTGGTGGCTGGCTATAGTGGTTACAGGTCATAAATCCGGCACCATTCATAAAAGTGACACTAAAAACTCAAAGTACTCTTCAAATACAGTTTCTCCAACTGTGTTTATTATTTTAGGTAGTTATTATCACGTTTATCCAAGTACAAGTGTCCATATCCACTGATGAGATGATTTTTATTCGTTATTTGACAATATAAACATACACTGACCTCCTCGAGCTTTTATTTTGTTACTTCCGGTTACCGACATTTCATTTGCACATTAGCTAAATATTTAGTTTCACTCGAAACATTTAGATTTAGATTTAACATTTAGATTTAACATTTAGATTTAGATTTAACATTTAGATTTAACATTTAGATTTCGATTTAACATTTAGATTTAGATTTAACATTTAGATTTAATATTTAGATTTAACATTTAGATTTAATTTAGATTTCGATTTCGATTTAATATTTAGATTTAACATTTAGATTTCGATTTAACATTTAGATTTAGATTTAACATTTAGATTTAGATTTAACATTTAGATTTAGATTTAATATTTAGATTTAACATTTAGATTTAACATTTAGATTTAGATTTAGATTTAACATTTAGATTTAGATTTAATATTTAGATTTAACATTTAGATTTAGATTTAATATTGATTTAGATTTAACATTTAGATTTAGATTTAACATTTAGATTTAAGATTTAACATTTAGGTGTAATATTTAATATTTGGATTTAACTATTTAAAATATTTCCAAGTTGACAAATATTGTTGTAAATGTGCAAGAAAGTGACCCTCAAAATTTCAGACCAGTTTTTTAAACATTATTTAAAGCTAAATGTGACGAAATGTTGTTGATATTTTCAGCGTGAGCCGCTTTACAAACGGCGCCCCATATGTACTGTATGTCTGGTTGATTGACATGATTTTCAGCAAACCACAGCACATTTTGGGGGTCACATGGCTTTAAATGGCCAACAAGACCCGCCTCATGTGTATTTGAACCAATGACAGTGCGTTCTCTGCTGCACGCGTCATGAAAAGACCGACGAATACAAAATGCTGCCACGCAGCGGCCGGCAGGAGGTTCAGAGTTGCAACGCAGTAACCGGCGGTAGATGTGTCGGCGCGAAGCATCCGGCACAAACGGGTTAAAACACAATCACTCAAGACTTGTCTTTATTATTACTGTAAAGTCTTAATTTAGCTGTAGCTGCTTTCCCCGCTGGTTAGCTTGAGTAACGTTATTTTAGACTGAATCAAGCTGTCAGCTAGCGGTTAGCCGAATTAGCTGTTAGCTAAGCTAACGCCGTTAGCTTCCCGCTGGAGGCTAACACCAGACCGCTACTGTGGACCAGATCGTGCAGTGCCGTAAATCCTCGTACATCATGATTATCATCTGCGCGTGCGCTAACATATTGCACATGCGCAGGACGGATCGTGTACCGACAAAAACCATGAAATAAAGTTTTCTCATTACAAACAATAACAGAAGATGGAAATCATTTCAGAAACGTTGTAGCTATGTATGTTTGATGGCTAACGTTAGCCCAAAACACCATTCACCTGACAGCCTTTGTTGTGTTTGATGCTAACTTGTAGCTAAGCTAGCAGTGACCAACTTGGTTAAGTAGGTCCATTTTTACTGTGTTGACATTACAGAAGTCTCTCGTTAGCATCTCGTATGCTACTTGTCGCAAAGTGACGCATGGCACGACTCAAATCTGCACTCGACCCACATCGGGGAGTGACATCCTGTCCCTGCCCTAATGTGTTGCACCTGTGTCTCATTGTCGCGCCTGTCTTGTGTATTTAAGTCTTCCCCTAGCCAGAGCGTTCTCCTTGTGTCCTTGTGTATTCGGAGTTCCTGTTGTTTTCCCTGGATTTTGACCATTGCCTGTTTTTCTGGATTTCCTTTTGTCTGCTGTGTTGTTTTTTTTACACTGTTGCCTGTGAATTTATTAGCTTGCTCATAAAACCATTGCATTTCACGTACCAGAGTCGTATATCTGTGGGTCCATTTTCCTGTGTGGCTAACAATATCTGCCCAGGGGCGTAGCTGTAATTTCCCATCTGATGGGGACAGACTGTCCAGGAGGATGAAAAATGTTGTTCTCTCTCATTTGTCTCTCCAAATCACGGATTCTAAGTAGCCTACATTTCACAATATAGTCAATGGAAACAGACATTTCCATAAAATCGCAATCAACCATTTATTTGTGCACCTAGTGGGTATGACATTTTAACTGGACAGTGTTGGGGGGACCGGGGGTGTGCACCCCTGGAAATGTTTTTGCCATCATTTGATAGCCTCTAGCACATTCTATTGCCACTAGTCTATCATATACACTGATCTTATAATGGCATATTTTAATGAGTTTTTCTTGCTCCATTCTTTATTCTAACCATCTATTATTTTATTATAGCCTATATCTATGCGATTCTATCAATCAACTGACACAACCTGTGTAAGGTGCACTCTCGCCTACTTCTGCTGTTTTCAAATTAACTCAGCAAGTTATAAGCGTGGGAGATGGAGAGCACCATGGTGGAAGGTGCGGGGGACATGTCCCCCTCGTACCCCGTGTCCGCTGCGCCCTTGTATCTTCCTGATTCACACTGACAAGAAGCTTCGAGATATTAACATCTTTGCAAACCAATTTGCTGGAAAGCTTCAACGCCTCATGAAACTTAATCTCGCCAGCCCTAGTTTTCATGTGCAGTGTGTCCATTAATAATACAGGAATGTAGGGAACCAATAACAATTTTTTAATGTTCCCCCACTTCTGAAACCAAACCAATGCCTTTAATGGTTTTTCTATACATTATATATTAACTAACTTTCATGTGGAAAATGAAACACACTAATTAAATCTCCCATTAGGATGCGAGCGTGCTAATTAGAAGCCCCTAAACACAAACATTCAAAACTCTCAGACACTTAGCAGTCATGAGACAAACGCGAGCTGCTATAGCTGTGAGGAATGAAAGCTTCTGTTGCACAGAAACTGACACAAAACTGTCTGCGAGCGCTGCGGCTGACGCTATCAAAAGCATCTCAAAAGTCTGATTGAAAAGAAAAGGGCTGAGATCAACAGCAGAATCAAAACAGTTGATGAAGGGTTTCTTTAAGTAACGATCCGCTGAGCCTGCACTCAGCCTTCTGACAGTCAAAAAGCACAGAACAATTCAGCAAGAAGCAGGAATAATGACGTGGAAACTTTTATTGAGTGCTAAGAAGTGTGCTTGGGCTAAATAGAGCTGCATAGTTGGAGGAGTTTCAGGCGCCCAAGGTTCTTGCAGTAAAAGTCCTTTTCTTTCTTTTCTGCATAGCCAGTGTTGGATGACAGCTGGAACACTTCACGTCTTGGATGGAAGAGGGTTACCCTTAACTAAAACTGTCCTTTTCCATCATCAGTACAGTACAAAAGATGAACAACTGTTAGAAAATATCTGTGTTTTTGATATAAAGTCAAAGCTAAGAACCTGTAGTCTTACAAACATAAGATTATTAGATTAGATTAGATTCAACTTTATTGTCATTACACAGGTACAGGTACAAGGCAACAAAATGCAGTTTGGGTCTAACCAGAAGTGCAATAGCAGCAGGTGCAGGATATACACTGGTTCCATGAGTGCAGGACATGGATATGTACTGAATAAATATAGAGATGAATACTATTATAAACAGAATTTTACAGATTTGTCCTTGGAATATAAAATATAGATAACAAGTATTGTGAGCAAGATTTACAGCTGGATATGTACTGAATATAATATACAGTTTGGGTATTACTATAAGTAGAGATTTTACAGATATACAGAGGTAAAGTAAGACTCCCAAGGTGCATTTCAGTAAGAAACATCGGTAACACTGTACAACCCAGTCCCACGGCAGTTCATGAAGCGCTCACGTTATTTTGATCTATTGATTCAACAGGGACACGATTTTCTTGTTTATTTTGCGGTGGCCATTGTGATATTTATATTTGGTTGAATAGCGATAACGGTGTATTATTTTCCGGTGTTTCCAGGTCAGTAGCTAGTTATTGTCTTAGATAGGCTGTTTATGAGGAATTGAATCTCTGTACAGTTCAAGAAATTGTTTATGGATACAGTTTGGTGTGTGGTGGTTGACATTGGATGAAAACTTTTAAAACATTAACCCTAACCATAACTTGTCATGACAAAACCGAATGACACTCACTCAGAGAAGCGTTACGTCATAGACGTTTATGACTTGACAATCTTGCAAGAATCAAAAGTTAACGGCAGGATACACGTGACTACTGTACGTCCGGCTTTAAGAATGGAAAAAAGGTACAAAAAACAACAAGTGGAAATATCTTCCGTGGCTTAGGTAATTGTCGTGTATGGGAAAAAGTATTTTTGCATGTTTCGCATGATCTTGAAATACAGTGTGGCCAAAATCAGCTGTTCCTATTGGGTTGGTCTGCAGTTCCAAGCTGCTCCTGTTACTTCCCGTGAATGTGGGAATTAATGGAAAAGACATGAGAGAAAACCTTAAAATTCCAAGTAACACATTACTATTAAGTGCTCGGACCTAGCTATAAATATAATGTTGATTTCAAGCGATTCAATGCTGCAGTGTGTCTGTGTTTTAATGTTGACATCACAGATGACAGAGATCATGAGCAAACAGATGAGGAGTGGAACCAAAGCCTGCTCATCCATACATTGAGTAGGAGTCTTCTTTATGAAGCTCTTTTGTTCTCCGCCAGCTGTCCTGGTCCAGATCTGTAGATCTAAGTCATTAATCTTGTCAAACAACATACTTGCAGATATATCTCATTCTCCTGAGGCTGCAGATGAAGTGCCTGCGACAGGATCTGGATCTCTCCTAAGCCCTGATGAAGCTCTGTTAATTGGCATGCTAATTGGTAGTGTGTTAAGGTTTCTGTATGATCAATGCAGGATGGGCCCGTACGAGGCAATTAACTTCTGTGATGGTACGGAGAACAAAAGACCGTGATGGGCCTTTGTGTGTATGGAGTCACATGTGTCCAGTGTGTGCTTGTGGTTGTGATGGAGGCGGTCGTACAGACAAAGGCAAAAGTATCTGGCTCTTTGTTTGACTTCTGGTCCCAGCCTTTAGAAATCACGGGTTGCAGGAAGAGTACTAGACTGAAAATGATTCCTTCACCGGCTTATATATACAGTATACAATATATAAAATACAATTCCACCCAACAATATACACCACAAAACAGTATGATGAAGTTGCAAAAATGCAGCTTGATGGACAATTTCAGATTGCCAGGGGAACAATGTATAGAGACAAATAAAAGAATTATAAAGTAAAAGGCTGCAGGCAACGTGACAGTGAGAGAAGCACACGTGAAGACATTTTGATTCTAGCATTTTTTTCTGAATGTCATCACTTTTGTAGGAGCCATTTTTCAACCATTTCTTTTGTTTAATAAGTTATTATAATAATGTTTGCCATTTACTTCATGAGTTGTGCCCTCTACAGGTCAATGTATATATATATATATATATATATATATATATATATATATATATATATATATATATATATATATATATATATATATATATATATATATATATATATATATATATATAAACAGTGAGGAAAATAAGTATTTGAACACCCTGCTATTTTGCAAGTTCTCCCACTTAGAAATCATGGAGGGGTCTGAAATTGTCATCGTAGGTGCATGTCCACTGTGAGAGACATAATCTAAAAAAAATCCAGAAATCACAATGTATGATTTTTTAACTATTTATTTGTATGATACAGCTGCAAATAAGTATTTGAACACCTGAGAAAATCAATGTTAATATTTGGTACAGTAGCCTTTGTTTGCGGTTCCAGAGGTCAAACGTTTCCTGTAGTTTTTCACCAGGTTTGCACACTGCAGAAGGGATTTTGGCCCACTCCTCCACACAGATCTTCTCTAGATCAGTCAGGTTTCTGGGCTGTCGCTGAGAAACACGGAGTTTGAGCTCCCTGCAAAGATTCTCTATTGGGTTTAGGTCTGGAGATTGGCTAGGCCACGCCAGAACCTTGATCTGCTTCTTACAGAGCCACTTCTTGGTTCTCCTGGCTGTGTGCTTCGGGTCATTGTCATGTTGGAAGACCCAGCCTCGACCCATCTTCAATGTTCTAACTGAGGGAAGGAGGTTGTTCCCCAAAATCTCGCAATACATGGCCCCGGTCATCCTCTCCTTAATACAGTGCAGTCGCCCTGTCCCATGTGCAGAAAAACACCCCCAAAGCATGATGCTACCCCCCCATGCTTCACAGTAGGGATGGTGTTCTTGGGATGGTCTTCATCATTCTTCTTCCTCCAAACACAGTTAGTGGAATTATGACCAAAAAGTTCTATTTTGGTCTCATCTGACCACATGACTTTCTCCCATGACTCCTCTGGATCATCCAAATGGTCATTGGCAAACTTAAGACGGGCCTTGACATGTGCTGGTTTAAGCAGGGGAACCTTCCGTGCCATGCATGATTTCAAACCATGACGTCGTAGTGTATTACCAACAGTAACCTTGGAAACGGTGGTCCCAGCTTGTTTCAGGTCATTGACCAGCTCCTCCCGTGTAGTTCTGGGCTGATTTCTCACCTTTCTTAGGATCATTGAGACCCCACGAGGTGAGATCTTGCATGGAGCCCCAGTCCGAGGGAGGTTGACAGTCATGTTTAGCTTCTTCCATTTTCTAATGATTGCTCCAACAGTGGACCTTTTTTCACCAAGCTGCTTGGACATGTCCCCGTAGCCCTTTCCAGCCTTGTGGAGGTGTACGATTTTGTCTCTAGTGTCTTTGGACAGCTTTTTGGTCTCGGCCATGTTAGTAGTTGGATTTGTACTGATTGTATGGGGCGGACAGGTGTGTTTATGCAGCTAACAATCTCAAACAGGTACATCTAATTTAGGATAATAAATGGAGTGGAGGTGGACATTTTGAAGGCAGACTAACAGGTCTTTGAGGGTCAGAATTCTAGCTGATAGACAGGTGTTCAAATACTTATTTGCAGCTGTATCATACAAATAAATAGTTAAAAAAATCATACATTGTGATTTCTGGATTTTTTTTTTAGATTATGTCTCTCACAGTGGGCATGCACCTACGATGACAATTTCAGACCCCTCCATGATTTCTAAGTGGGAGAACTTGCTAAATAGCAGGGTGTTCAAATACTTATTTTCCTCACTGTATATATGAATACACTATTTCTCAAGCCAATTGACAATTAAATGCCTAAAAATTGGTACATCATTGAACAACATCATAATTTCCAAGTCAAAAGTCGTCCTGTAGAGCCTTTATACTATTTAGTATGTTAACTGGTCTGACTTCATTCTGAAACCAGAGCACAAGAACTGTTGAAGACGACTCATTTTCACTCCTGCCTCCGAAAAAGAGGCAAACAATGTCTGGCGTTTCTATTTGTAAGTTACTTAAGTCGGGCATTGGAACCTATTTTTGTTCAACTATGCTGGAGTAGAGTTCATAGTCTGAATGAATTTGAATACATCCCATATTAATCTGGCTCTAATGGCAAATTAAGAATCCCAAACAATACAAAGTAAAAGTGGTCTGCAGTGGTCACTTCATGAGGTTTTTTAACATTAATATGCGTATTAGGGGACCACTAAGGTCTATATAAAAGAGACTTCAGATACAGTATTAGGGGACCACTAAGGTCTATATAAAAGAGACTTCAGATACAGTATTAGGGGACCACTAAGGTCTATATAAAAGAGACTTCAGATACAGTATTAGGGGACCACTAAGGTCTATATAAAAGAGACTTCAGATACAGTATTAGGGGACCACTAAGGTCTATATAAAAGAGACTTCAGATACAGTATTAGGGGACCACTAAGGTCTATATAAAAGAGACTTCAGATACAGTATTAGGGGACCACTAAGGTCTATGTAAAAGAGACTTCAGATACAGTATTAGGGGACCACTAAGGTCTATATAAAAGAGAGTTCAGATACAGTATTAGGGGACCACTAAGGTCTATATAAAAGAGAGTTCAGATACAGTATTAGGGGACCACTAAGGTCTATATAAAAGAGACTTCAGATACAGTATTAGGGACCACTAAGGTCTATATAAAGAGACTTCAGATACAGTATTAGGGACCACTAAGGTCTATATAAAAGAGACTTCAGATACAGTATTAGGGGACCACTAAGGTCTATATAAAAGAGACTTCAGATACAGTATTAGGGGACCACTAAGGTCTATATAAAAGAGACTTCAGATACAGTATTAGGGGACCACTAAGGTCTATATAAAGAGACTTCAGATACAGTATTAGGGGACCACTAAGGTCTATATAAAAGAGACTTCAGATACAGTATTAGGGACCACTAAGGTCTATATAAAGAGACTTCAGATACAGTATTAGGGACCACTAAGGTCTATATAAAAGAGACTTCAAATACAGTATTAGGGGACCACTAAGGTCTATAAAAAAGCATCCAAAGAGACCATGTCATGGGACCTATAAAGATTCAGGGCTTTTGAAAAAAAACATTCAGGGCTGAAGCGACATGACGTTGTGTCAATAATGGAAATCCTGCTGTGGAAATGCCCGTTATAATGAATGTAGCCAAAAACAGTTAGACATGGAGGAAGTGTTGAGTTTGCATTGACAGCCGACACCAAAAACAGCAAATTAAAAGGAAAGCAGATGGGAAACAGAACAACATCTTACTCAAATTTTATAAATCACACTTATTAAAATTATTATTAGGTTTTTCTTTCATTAGACTGTTTCAAATAAAGACCTGGTTCTCTCTGCAGTTGAAGTGAATAAAGTACCACTGACTGTTTATAGGCAACACTTTCCTATGAGATTTCTAGGATTAAGTGTTCAAAATGTGTTGGCAGCATGACAGCAGAGTGCAAAGGAACGATGGTGATGGTTAATGGGGCCCTGAGCTGCAGACCAGGTCTCTTCTAGACTTTAAGTGCTGTGGTTCAGAGCATACATGTCAGGGTTGTTAATAATCATCTGTCTCACTGTTGACTCGTTATAATGGTTTTGGTTTTTCAACAGGGCCTCACAGGTATAACCAAGGGTTTAACCAAGGCTTTAAAGCAACGCTAGAGAACTTTTTGTAACTTAAAATAATGTTTCCAAAATCATGTCTGTGGTTCATCAACTGGTAACAGGGTGAACCGCATGTCTGCAATTGCTTTGTGACTCTAATATACTAATATAATATAATATATCTAATAACCGCACTATGCAAGTTGGCCAGATCAAGTAGCGGATCTGTAGTTCCAATAAGACCTAATGGGACAAGTCTGCTTCCAACCTGTTTTGTTGCTGTTATTTCTTGGAAGGGCTGTACAACTCGAGTCCGGTCTTGGACTCCGGACTCAAGACCATTTTTCTATGGTTTCGGACTTGTCTCGGACTCGCTAGTATTTGGACTCGGACTTGTCTCGGCCACTGGTCTTGCCCAATATGGCTTTTGGTCTGGACCGAGTCCAGGTGTCTTTATTATGTTGATAATAATATTGGAGGGAAAGTGAAACCCAAAATGATTGTCTTGATACTGTCATACATAAGACCTTTTTTCTGTCCTGGACTCAGTCTTGACTCAGACAAACCTCTTTGGACTCGGTCTTGTCTTGGACTCAAACCTTTTTGGACTCGGTCTTGACTCGGACTCAAACCTTTTTGGACTCGGTCTTGACTCGGACTCAAACCTTTTTGGACTCGGTCTTGACTCGGACTCAAACCTTTTTGGACTCTGTCTTGTCTCGGACTCAAACCTTTTTGGACTCGGTCTTGTCTTGGACTCAAACCTTTTTGGACTCGGTCTTGTCTTGGACTCAAACCGCTTTGGACTCGGTCTTGTCTCGGACTCAAACCTCTTTGGACTCGGTTTTGTCTTGGAATCAAACCTTTTTGGACTCGGTCTTGACTCGGACTCAAACCTCTTTGGACTCGGTCTTGTCTTGGACTCGACTAGTCCTGGTCTTGGACTTGTCTTGGACTCGACTAGTCCTGGTCTTGGACTTGACTAAGGTGGTTTTGACTACAGCCCTGTTTCTTGGTTCCTTTAATTATAAAGTGCACAGAGACCACATTTAATGGTGATTTTTACACTTCAAATAAAATTTTATTGATTGATTTACATTTAATGTTCCTTACATCTGTTAATATAGCTCACGGAGCCAAAATGATATCAAACTATAAAAAGTATATAAAGTCGTTAGCTGGTGGAGCTGCAGGTAACTAACGTTAAAATGTCAGCAATAATAGTGTTAATCAGTAATAATAATCCCAAAGCAAAACTACATAAAATACTACAACACATTGAGTGGACGGCATTCACCATGATAATTAGATGAGTTGTCACTGTGTGTGTGTGTGTGTGTGTGTGTGTGTGTGTGTGTGTGTGTGTGTGTGTGTGTGTGTGTGTGTGTGTGTCATTGAGCCAGTGAAGGTTACAGCATGTACTCCACCGTGTGTGTGTGTGTGTGAGTCTGCAAAGATAAATGTCAGCCATTCAAGAGGGTGCGTTTAATGAATTATTGTTCAGTATTTCATATGTATTGTGAGTGTGTTCGTGACTATATTACAGTAGATCTGTAATATGACAGCCACAGTATTATGTGTGTGTCTGCATGCGGGCTCCTGCGATTTGATTGGCACATGTCACGCACGTCCGTCAGCGAGGAAAAGGAAAAATGAAGCTTTAAAGTGCGGTGATTCATGCCCTGCTGCTCTGTTTAATGTCTCGCCCAGATCTAATTACAGCCGCTCTGAATCTCGCTCCCCGCTTTTAATTAACACGCCCCAAAAAAAGGGAAATGGAGCAAAAATGTAAAATTAATTGAATGGAATTTGTAATTCAAAGTGCGAAAGTGAAAGGAGATCAAATCGGAGTCTGTGCTTTTAAGAGTTGGCCCCCCTGGGGTTTCCCACCCTGTGTTTCAAGGTTTGTGTGCTGTGAGTCCACAGAGGGGGCCACGGCCTCCATTTTCAAAACGAGGCATCAGAATTAAGCTGTAAATAGAGCAGAATAATGATGTGGATACTTACTGGGAGAAATAGTGAGGGTCGGCAGAGAGGGCTACTCTCACGGCAGCAGCGTCGGGATTAATACAGCGGCAGGAGTCATTTATAGAGGAATCAGTCAAGCTCACACACTATTGATTTCACCCGACGGGATCGGCAACACACACAAGCGCCTTTCTATTACAAAGAAAGTTTGTTGTTTTTCAATAGCAGGAAAGTTTTGTCCAATACTGATGTTAAAAAAGTGAAACCATGGACTGGATGAATGGAATCACCATGACATACTATACTATGACTTTTAACAACATAGTATACTATGACTTTGTTTTATAACTTTATTTGACATACTGTACTCTGACTTTTAACAACATAGTATACTCTGACTTTTAACAAAATACTATACTCTGACTTTTAACAACATAGTATACTCTGACTTTTAACAACATACTATACTCTGACTTTTAACAACATACTATACTCTGACTTTTAACAACATACTATACTATGACTTTTTAATCACTTGTTTTTTTGGCATTTAAAAAAAAAATACCATACTATGACTTTTTTCAACATACTATACTAGGACTTTCTTCTAAATTTTTGGACATAATATACTTTGGCTTTTTTCAACATACCATATTATGACTTTTTATCAATCTTTTTGACATACTATGACCGTTTATTACTTTATTCAACATACTACACAATTACTTTTAATCACTTTTTTGAGATACTATACTATGTTTTTGATATACTATACATTTACTTTTTATCTCTTTGTTCAACATACTATAATATTACTTTTTATTGCTTATTTTTGACATACACTGACTTTTTATATCACTTGTTTCAACATACTATACTATGACATTTTTATATATATTTTTTGACATACTAAAGTATGACTTTTTTCTCAATTTTTGGACATAATATACTTTGACTTTTTTCGACATACTATGACTTTTTTATTACTTTATTCATCATACTATACTATGACTTTTTATGATTTTTTTTCGACATGCTATACTCTGACTTTTAACAACATAGTATACTCTGACTTTTAACAACATACTATACTCTGACTTTTAACAACATACTATACTCTGACTTTTAACAACATAGTATACTCTGACTTTTAACAACATATATACTCTGACTTTTAACAACATACTATACTCTGACTTTTAACAACATACTATACTCTGACTTTTAACAACATACTATACTCTGACTTTTAACAACATACTATACTCTGACTTTTAACAACATACTATACTCTGTTTTTTAACAACATACTATACTCTGACTTTTAACAACAGTATACTCTGACTTTTAACAACATACTATACTATGACTTTTAACAACATACTATACTATGACTTTTAACAAAATACTATACTCTGACTTTTAACAAAATACTATACTCTGACTTTTAACAACATAGTATACTCTGACTTTTAACAACATACTATACTCTGACTTTTAACAACATACTATACTCTGACTTTTAACAACATAGTATACTATGACTTTTAACAACATAGTATACTCTGACTTTTAACAACATACTATACTCTGACTTTTAACAACATACTATACTATGACTTTTAACAACATAGTATACTCTGACTTTTAACAACATAGTATACTATGACTTTTAACAACATAGTATACTCTGACTTTTAACAACAGTATACTCTGACTTTTAACAACATAGTATACTCTGACTTTTAACAACATACTATACTATGACTTTTAACAAAATACTATACTCTGACTTTTAATAACCTAGTATACTCTGACTTTTAACAACATACTATACTATGACTTTTAACAAAATACTATACTCTGACTTTTAACAACATAGTATACTATGACTTTTAACAACATAGTATACTCTGACTTTTAACAACATACTATACTATGACTTTTTTATGACATACAATACTATGACTTTTTATGACAAACTATACTATGACTTTTTTATGACATACTATACTATGACTTTTTTTGACATACTGTACTATGACGTTTTTATGACATACTATACTATGACTTTTTTATGACATACTATACTATGACTTTTTTATGACATACTATACTATGACTTTTTTTGACATACTGTACTATGACGTTTTTATGACATACTATACTATGACTTTTTTATGACATACTATACTATGACTTTTTTTATCTCTTTTTTATGACATACTATACTATGACTTTTTTTGACATACTGTACTATGACGTTTTTATGACATACTATACTATGACTTTTTTATGACAAACTATACTATGACTTCTCTTTTTTTCGACATACTGTAATTTTTTTATAACTTTTTTCGACATACTATACTATGACTTTTTTATGACATACAATACTATGACTTTTTTATGCCATACTATACTATGACTTTTTTATGACATACTATACTACAACTTTTTTATGACATACAATACTATGACTTATCTCTTTTTTTCTACATACTATAACTTTTTTATAACTTTTTTCAACATACTTTACTACGACTTTTTTATGACATACTATACTACGACTTTTTTATGACATACTATACTATGACTTCTCTTTTTTTCGACATACTATAATTTTTTTATAACTTTTTTCGACATATTGTACTATGACTTTTTTATAACTTTTTTCGACATACTTTACTACGACTTTTTTATGACATACAATACTATGACTTTTTTATGACATACAATACTATGACTTTTTATGACATACTATACTATGACTTTTTTATGACATACAATACTATGACTTATCTCTTTTTTTCTACATACCATAATTTTTTTATAACTTTTTTCGACATACAATACTATGACTTTTTATGACATACTATACTATGACTTTTTTATGACATACTATACTATGACTTTTTTATGCCATACTATACTATGACTTTTTATGACATACTATACTATGACTTTTTATGACATACTATACTATGACTTTTTATGACATACTATACTATGACTTTTTTATGACATACTATACTACGACTTTTTTATGACATACTATACTATGACTTTTTTATGACATACAATACTATGACTTTTTTATGACATGCTATACTATGACTTTTTTCGACATACTATACTCTGACTTTTTTATGACATACTATACTATGACTTTTTTATCTCTTTTTTATGACATACTATACTATGACTTTTTTATGACATGCTATACTATGACTTTTTTCGACATACTATACTATGACTTTTTTATGACATACTATACTATGACTTTTTTATGACATGCTATACTATGACTTTTTTCGACATACTATACTATGACTTTTTTATGACATACTATACTATGACTTTTTTATCTCTTTTTTATGACATACTATACTATGACTTTTTTTGACATACTGTACTATGACGTTTTTATGACATACTACACTATGACTTTTTTATCTTTTACGATGTACTATACAATACCTATTTTCGACATACTATACTATGACTTTTTAATCACTTTTTTAAGATATTATACTACAACTTTTTTATGACATACTATACTATGACTTCTCTTTTTTTCAACATACTATAATTTTTTCATAACTTTTTTTGACATACTTTACTATGACTTTTTTATGACATACAATACTATGACTTTTTTATGACATACTATACTATGACTTTTTATGACATACTATACTATGACTTTTTTATGACATACTATACTATGACTTTTTTATGACATACTATACTATGACTTTTTTATGCCATACTATACTATGACTTATCTTTTTTTCTACATACTATAATTTTTTTATAACTTTTTTTGACATACTGTACTATGACTTTTTTATAACTTTTTTCGACATACTTTACTACGACTTTTTTATGACATACAATACTATGTCTTTTTTATCTTTTTTATGACATACTATACTATGACTTTTTTATCTTTTTTATGACATACTATACTATGACTTTTTATCTTTTTTAAGACATACTATACTATGACTTTTTTATGACATACAATACTATGACTTTTTATCTTTTTTATGACATACTATACTATGACTTTTTTATGACATACAATACTATGACTTTTTATCTTTTTTATGACATACTATACTATGACTTTTTTATCTCTTTTTTATGGCATACTATACTATGACTTTTTTATCTTTTTTATGACATACTATACTATGACTTTTTTATGACATACTATACTATGACTTTTTTATGACATACTATACTATGACTTTTTTATGACATACTATACTATGACTTTTTTATGACATACTATACTATGACTTCTCTTTTTTTCAACATACTATAATTTTTTCATAACTTTTTTTGACATACTTTACTATGACTTTTTTATGACATACAATACTATGACTTTTTATGACATACTATACTATGACTTTTTATGACATACTATACTATGACTTTTTTATGACATACTATACTATGACTTTTTTATGCCATACTATACTATGACTTATCTTTTTTTCTACATACTATAATTTTTTTATAACTTTTTTTGACATACTGTACTATGACTTTTTTATAACTTTTTTCGACATACTTTACTACGACTTTTTTATGACATACAATACTATGACTTTTTTATCTTTTTTATGACATACTATACTATGACTTTTTTATCTTTTTTATGACATACTATACTATGACTTTTTATCTTTTTTATGACATACTATACTATGACTTTTTTATCTTTTTTATGACATACTATACTATGACTTTTTTATGACATACAATACTATGACTTTTTATCTTTTTTATGACATACTATACTATGACTTTTTTATCTTTTTTATGACATACTATACTATGACTTTTTTATGACATACTATACTATGACTTTTTTATGACATACTATACTATGACTTTTTTATGACATACTGTACTATGACTTTTTTATGACATACTATACTATGACTTTTTTATCTCTTTTTTATGACATACTGTACTATGACTTTTTTATAACTTTTTTCGACATACTTTACTACGACTTTTTTATGACATAGTGTACTATTACTTTTTTATGACATACTATACTATGACTTTTTTATGACATAGTGTACTATGACTTTTTTATGACATACTATACTATACTATGACTTTTTTATGACATACTATACTATGACTTTTTTATGACATAGTGTACTATGACTTTTTTATGACATACTATACTATGACTTTTTATGACATACTATACTATGACTTTTTTATGACATACTATACTATGACTTTTTTATGACATACTATACTATGACTTTTTTATGACATAGTGTACTATGACTTTTTTATGACATACTATACTATGACTTTTTTATCTCTTTTTTATAACATACTGTACTATGACTTTTTTATAACTTTTTTCGACATACTTTACTACGACCTTTTTAGGACATAGTGTACTATGACTTTTTTATGACATACTATACTATACTATGACTTTTTTATGACATACTATACTATGACTTTTTTATGACATACTATACTATACTATGACTTTTTTATGACATACTATACTATGACTTTTTTATGACATACTATACTATACTATGACTTTTTTATGACATACTATACTATGACTTTTTTATCTCTTTTTTATGACATACTATACTATGACTTTTTTATGACATACTGTACTATGACTTTTTTATCTCTTTTTTATGACATACTATACTATGACTTTTTATGACATACTATACTATGACTTTTTTATGACATACTATACTATGACTTTTTTATGACATAGTGTACTATGACTTTTTTATGACATACTATACTATGACTTTTTTATCTCTTTTTTATGACATACTGTACTATGACTTTTTTATAACTTTTTTCGACATACTTTACTACGACCTTTTTATGACATAGTGTACTATGACTTTTTTATGACATACTATACTATACTATGACTTTTTTATGACATACTATACTATGACTTTTTTATGACATACTGTACTATGACTTTTTTATGACATACTATACTATGACTTTTTTTATCTCTTTTTTATGACTTACTATACTATGACTTTTTTATGACATACTATACTATGACTTTTTTATCTCTTTTTTATGACATACTATACTATGACTTTTTTATGACATACTATACTATGACTTTTTTATGACATACTGTACTATGACTTTTTTATCTCTTTTTTATGACATACTATACTATGACTTTTTTATGACATACTATACTATGACTTTTTTATCTCTTTTTTATGACATACTGTACTATGACTTTTTTATCTCTTTTTTATGACATACTATACTATGACTTTTTATGACATACTATACTATGACTTTTTTATGACATACTATACTATGACTTTTTTATGACATAGTGTACTATGACTTTTTTATGACATACTATACTATGACTTTTTTATGACATACTATACTATGACTTTTTTATGACTACTACTATGACTTTTTTATGACATACTGTACTATGACTTTTTTATCTCTTTTTTATGACATACTATACTATGACTTTTTTATGACATACTATACTATACTATGACTTTTTTATGACATACTATACTATGACTTTTTTATGACATACTATACTATGACTTTTTTATGACATACTATACTATGACTTTTTTATGACATACTATACTATGACTTTTTTATGACATACTATACTATGACTTTTTTATGACATACTATACTATGACTTTTTTATGACATACTATACTATGACTTTTTTCATGACATACTTTACTACGACCTTTTTATGACATAGTGTACTATGACTTTTTTATGACATACTATACTATGACTTTTTTATGACATACTATACTATGACTTTTTTATGACATATTATACTATGACTTTTTTATGACATAGTGTACTATGACTTTTTTATGACATACTATACTATGACTTTTTTATCTCTTTTTTATGACATACTGTACTATGACTTTTTTATAACTATTTTCGACATACTTTACTACGACCTTTTTATGACATAGTGTACTATGACTTTTTTATGACATACTATACTATACTATGACTTTTTTATGACATACTATACTATGACTTTTTTATGACATACTATACTGTACTATGACTTTTTTATGACATACTATACTATGACTTTTTTATGACATACTATACTATACTATGACTTTTTTATGACATACTATACTATGACTTTTTTATGACATACTATACTATGACTTTTTTATGACATACTGTACTATGACTTTTTTATCTCTTTTTTATGACATACTATACTATGACTTTTTTATGACATACTATACTATACTATGACTTTTTTATGACATACTATACTATGACTTTTTTATGACATACTATACTATGACTTTTTTATGACATACTATACTATGACTTTTTTATCTCTTTTTTATGACATACTATACTATGACTTTTTTATGACATACTATACTATGACTTTTTTATGACATACTATACTATACTATGACTTTTTTATGACATACTATACTATGACTTTTTTATGACATACTATACTATGACTTTTTTATGACATACTGTACTATGACTTTTTTATAACTTTTTTCGACATACTTTACTATGACTTTTTTATGACATACTGTACTATGACTTTTTATGACATACTATACTATGACTTTTTTATCTCTTTTTTATGACATACTATACTATGACTTTTTTATGACATACTATACTATGACTTTTTTATGACATACTGTACTATGACTTTTTTATGACATACTATACTATGACTTTTTATCTCTTTTTATGACATACTGTACTATGACTTTTTTTTAATTTTTTCGACATACTATACTATGACTTTTTATGACATACTATACTATGACTTTTTTATGACATACTATACTATGACTTTTTTATGACATAGTGTACTATGACTTTTTTATGACATACTATACTATGACTTTTTTATCTTTTTACGATATACTATACTATGACTTCTTTCAACATACTGTACTATGACTTTTTTATTTTGTACTATGCAATACCTATTTTCAACATACTATACTATGACTTCATCACTTGTTTTGACAACTATACTATGACTTTTCAATCTTTTACAATGTACTATACAATAATAATTTTTGACATACTATACTATGACTTTTTAATCACTTTTTTTAAGATATTATACTATTACTTTTTATGACATACTATACTATGACTTTTTTCTGACATACTATACTACTTTTCATGAAGTACTATACAATGATTTTTATCACTGTTTTCAAAAAACTATACTGACTTTTTATGACTTACGATGTACTATACAATACCTATTTTCAACATAGTATACTATGACTTCTTCACTTTTTATGACTTACGATGTACTATACAATACCTATTTTCAACATAGTATACTATTATACATAGTATACTATTATACTATACTATTTTTATCACTTTTTCAAAATACTATACTATGTATTTATTTATAAGTGTGGGTATAATCATAGCTGCTATAAACTCTTAAGAAAATTTCCAAAAAACAATACAGCCAGTCAAATGTTTGTATTTGAACAAAATATTTTCTTTATTCTGCAAGAGAACTGAATATGGTGGAGCTCCACTGATAAACGCACAAGTTCAGCTCATAAACAAATGGAAAATCTACAACCAACAAACTATTGCAACCGATACAAGAAAGTAAAGTGAACTGTGATCGGCCAAAACCATTTCAAAGATAGAACACCAAGAGAATGCTGCAGCAGGTATGGCAGAGGGTAATACTGAGAAAGGGCCCGATGACAAATGTACGAGAGGAAATGATCAACACGCTCTCTTTGAATTAGGTCTTTTGAATTTTAAAGTAAAGTCATTTGAATGAAACGTTTTCAATCAGAGGCCAGTAATTTTGAATGTAGGTTTCACATCAAGATCAAATTTGGTGAACTTGACACAAATGGGTGCCGTTGGCCTAAAGCAAACGTCTCGGGTTACGTACGTAACCCTTGTTCCCCGAGATAGGGGAACGAGACACTGCGTTGGTTACGACACTATAGGCGTTCCCTTAACCGACGCAGTTCGAGTTCCCCTCGAAGGGGAACTATCGTGACACTTAAAAGTTAAAAAAGTATTATTTTGTGCGGATCAGTGTCGTAGAGGTCTTCTGCCATGTTTACCACATTGAAGCAATAAGACATTCGCCCATTGTTCTTAAACATTTATGAATTAATCTGATGTGCCAACAGTAGACATACATTTTCATATGGTCCGCTCTCTCAGTATTACGTTGTAATAGCATTATGCAACGGACACAAAAAGAACTGGAACTTGTTTCAGCTGTAAGCAGTGATGTTACATTTGCTATATCAAATTCAGATCTGAATACACCATAAACAGACAAATAACAGTTGTTTTTTTAAAGACATCTTTTTACCATTTTTCTTTTATACACAAAAAACAACAGTCAAGAGTACCAAATGCATGCTGGATCTGTACGTATGTCAAAAAGGGGGAAAGGAAGGGTGGGTGTCATATACACATTTTGTAGTTAGTTTTTGAAAAGTTCCATATATATATATACTGTATGTGTATATATATATATATATGTATATATATATGTAGATATATATATATATATAAGAAGCTGTTACTCCTCAAAGCTGTGCTGGGTACTGTGATCAGATAAGCAGTGATAAGAACACAAATCCTCGCTGAGAATCACAAAGATATTCAAACCTGGCTGCAAATAAAACTTTGCAGAACTGCTTGAGCGTGAGTAGTAGTATTTGTAGTAATAATGGTAGTAGAACAACAGACAGTTTCTATTGTAACAGTCCTGGGGTAGTAGTGAGTATAGAAACTCAGTAAAAAGGTAACAGTATAGGCTTATTGTACCTTTTATTGTTACAGAGACCGCACCTTTTATTTTCTGAGAAGTGAACCTAAGCCTGTTTCCTGGAGTTATTTGAGTTAGAGCTGAGTTTTCAAAAGTGAAAACTCAACTAAACAGTCTGTAAAAGTAAACCTGACAAAACAGATATTTTGGTTTGTCCCTATAACTCTCGTAAACTGCTGTTCTTTCTTGTACTATTACGAGCGAAACCCTGGCCATTCAGAAACGCCTTCCCTGTGGGGGCCGATGCACCTGAGGGAAAACATGCGCCCCTCTATCACAAACCCCTGGCTGACAGAAAAGGGAGTATTGCATGTTGTCGTGGAGTGAAACACGAAGGGAAATCATCCTGCAGAAACCTCAGATCTCTCAGTGCTGTCATATCAAGGGTGTAAAAAAGACAACCACTCAACATAAATTACAAATATTACCTTCAAACGCTTTTGACCCCGTTGACCTTCCGTATCTCAGGTAGCAAGCTGCTGCTGTCTGATTGGAAGGTTATGATACATGTCAACCTTTTGAATTTGATTATGGAACTTCTTTTGTAAATATCAAAATCAAACATATTAATTCAATTGAAATCATAGATAGGTGGTGACGGGTGAGTTTTTTTTTTTTTTTTAAATGCATCAAATACAGAAAGAAGCTAATTAAACTGTACAAAATGTACGGAGCCCCAAAAGTTCCACAAAAAAAAACAAGATTCAAATCTTGAATTGAATTATTCTGAATTATTTATGAGTTTGTTTTTGAGATTTCTGCAGGATATTTTCAACACAGAAAGTTTGAAATTGCAAACCGAACTTAACTCCAACTACGATCATCATGTGCAAATATATGTAGTAGCATGAGTGAGAAAACCTTTAAATCCTCAACAGAAGTCAGTTTATACCAACACACAGACTACAGAGTGCAGGGCAAGTTCCATCTGATTGATTTTTACCAGGGCTGTAGTCAAGACCACCTTAGTCGAGTCCAAGACAAGACCGAGTCCAGGACAGAATAAAGGTCTTATGCATGACAGTATCAAGACAATCATTTTGGGTTTCCCTTTCCCTCCAATATTATTATCAACATAATAAAGACACCTGGACTCGGTCCAGACCAGAAGCCTTATTGGGCAAGACCAGCGGCCGAGACCGAGACAAGTCCGAGTCAAAATACTAGCGAGACCGGACTCGAGTACTACAGCCCTGGTTTTTACATCGGGACATCATTGAACAAAGATTTTAAAGAGGGATCCTTCCTAACATGTCACAAAAATACCGGTTTAAAGTCTTTTAACACAGATGAACAGAGCAACCAACAATCCTAGCTAGCTGTACGGGACACTCATTCAAACATGGTTTTATCTTCCGAGTTGTGATCATATCAAGACAATGGAGATAAAAAAAAAAAAAACACATCAGTGAAACATCCATTTCCAATAATCATCAACAGAAGGATTGACAAGAACTGAAATCTTTGGTTTTAATGTTTTAGGGGAAAATGAAAAACAGTCAAAGCACAGCGACTACAACTCAAAACCACCTTCAAACTGTAATATCTTTTAGCTCTATGTCTCTTGTAGATGATAATGTGTGCAATTTCAGACAAGCCCTCTGTGAAGGAAAAGATCTGAACGTATCTCTGAGAAGTTTCAAAAAGCGCCTCCTAAGTAGCTCTACGTTTTGCATGTAACGAATACTGTACATCTGTCATAAAACTCTAAAAACCTTGGCCCTGCTCACCATTACACAAAAGGAAACTCTTCGTTTTTGTTGTATGTTTTTCTTTAATAAATGTATATTTTCATATAAAGACATTCAACAGTGAGCGATGCAATATAGTTCAAGTAATAAAAGTTTTTTTTTTGTTGAGTTCCCCATTCGAAAAGCAGGTCAGCTATTAAAAAAAACAACACAGAAATAAAACCTTCAGACTGTGGTGGTGATGGAGGGAAAGACTATGACATCCTTGTCTAAGCTACAGGGAGCCATGAGAGACAAGCCTCTTGAAGTGAGGACACTACAAAAGTCAAAGTCGTGGGGATCTAGCTTAACGGACTGATTGTGATGTGATTTAGGTATAGATGCAGAAAAAACCCTGATTTAGTTCTTCTTTTTTTCCGCTGGTTTTGTTGTGTGTTCGTTCATTTCTATGGTGAACTAAAAACTCCTGAGGGTTAATGACCCTGAAACGTGAAGGAGACGGCCAAATCAAACGGGCCTGCATTTCCGATAGTACCTTGAGAGTTTGGATTATCTTGTACGAACATATGAACATGACTTGTGGTGCTTAAAAAAAAAAAAGAAAAGGAGAAAATAAACAGCTTTGGACCCGGACTGATCCTTTTTGAACATTCAAGATCATATCAACAAACCCCGCCTTGCTGTCCCCTGTTAGTCCAAAAGCTAGAACAAAAGACGTCCCGGGTGGACAGCGACAGATACAAAACACTAAATGGCTGTGTCCCAATTCAGAGGCAGATGGCTTTAAAGAATGCCTGTTACATAAGAAAAGGCCTCAATATGAACGCCTGTACCTGCAGTGGACTCTGGTATCAGTACGTGTCTGATACTTGTGACTAAAAAACAAACTAGATTGAATATCTGTGTTAACATCACGGTAATATTTGTAGCCACAGTTTGTGCAAAAAGGATGAAAAACTGCAGTCTGGACTGATGTCGGGGGTCTAAAACAATACAAAGGAACAGGATTAACAAAAAGTAGGAGAAGCATCTGACATCTTGCAACAAAGCAAAGTCCGAAAACATGGGAGTCATTCAAAAAGTCACATTTCTCGGCTGAATTTGAAAGTGGCCCCTGAAATAGGACACAGCCAACCTCTCGCCACAGTCTCTATGCTGCAGCTGTTGCGTCCAGCTGCATTGGTACCGTCTCCCGTCCTCCACACCTGCTTCAGCTGAACTGGGATGGTAGACTGGGACCACTGGGGCCAGCAGTACCCGTCAAGCTAAATCCAATTTGGCCTGTCCTCACATGCAAAACGCTTGATTTCTGCAGTTGTTGCTGTGCCAAAGACACCATTGCAAGCTGTATTAACACTTTGTTTACTTTTTGGATTTAGGCACTTGCAAGCCACGTCTGCTCCAACCCTCTACTCGGGATGGAAGTCGTTGGGACAACAGATCTGGAAGTCACAGTGAGTACTGGATGTTTCCATCTTCCTTTCTTTGTGCATTTTAAACTGGCACATACACAGACCCAAGTTTATATGGCAGAAATTTGAAAAGATATCACCAAAATCTTTTTATACACGAGGAGAACGTGTCCTTCGGTGTTACTTAAACCCCGTCTTTATCAATATACCAACAGATTTTCTTTGATGTTGCCAATTTTGAGTCTCTACATGCACAAAAATGTAGGATAACAGAAAGAAAGCAGTTACAAAATGTCAAAACTTACAGTACATGATCAGGTTAAGCCTTCCCGTGAATACCAGTTGACTGCAGTAGTTTTACATGATTCTGAGGTGACTGGGCAGCAGTCTGAAAACAGGCCAAATTTAACCGATTCAGTCTCCAAATGGCTTTCGGGCCCACAAACCTCACCTGGAGGGTGGGGCGGGGGTTAAATAACGGCGATACCGTCGAGGGTTACTACGCTATCGGGTGGTGGGGAGGACGCTGAGACGGGGGTTAACGTGGTGGGTACAACCAAAGTTGTATCATTCACTCACAACTCCTCTGCAGCTTCTCAAACAATGGCCCTCTTCCTACAACCTGATACACTCCTTCAGACGTGTCTGTGTGTGTGTCCCCCATACACTCTGATGCTGGCTCATCGTACTGTAAAAACCACTGCAGACGACGGAGAGGGGAGGCTGCTTTGTTTGACTTTGTAACCAGCGTCTTTTGATATATTATATATATAATATATAAAATAAAAAATGCTGGGGTGTATCACAGTTTTAGCAAAGGGCGGGGGGATGGTAGGAGTGAATAGAGAACAGCTGCCTTGTTTGCCATAAACCAGGGCCAAGATCCACCCACCTCCCCCCAGCCTCCTCCTTCCATACACTTTCTGCTTTTCATTCTTAAAATAGCTGCAGATAATCAGGCAGGCAGCAGAGGGATGACTGTCTGGGGACTACACCCGCCCCCCTTATGTGTAACACAGTGCTGACCCCGTTAAACGCCACAGATGAGTCTCTCCAAAGGATCGACCAATGGGTGAGCTTTATCTCTGTACCTGTCTCTGTGATACTAAAGGGCAAGGAAGAAAAAAAGCAACTTGGTTGTGTTTTTCTCGTTAGTTTGTGAAGACATTTTTTTAATTATGTGATGCTTTTTTTAGTCTGAAAGAGAAGAAAAAAAAAATGCTTCCACTGGTTATAAAGTCAAGCACCGGCAAGAAGTTCTGAGTTAAAAAATAAAGAATTTAACAACTTATGTAAATAAAAAAAAGAAGAAAAACAAAGAGGAAACGAAGCATTCATACATAACTAAAAGTGAATTTCACTCCAAAAGCATCACTATGCACGTTGATTATCTCTCGGACCTTAGTGCGTCTCTCTGCTGAACTACATTAACACAACGCTAGATTGCACGTTCTTTTCAAGTTTTCAGTATTTTTCTTCTAAAGCCGGAGTCTTCGGCTCGGGACGTCGCCTTTCGTCTACTTGCTCTCGGTGTGACACATAAAACACTTTTATTTTATTTTATTAAATCAAAGCTTATTATTTCTTGAGGTTTTGTTACAAAAACACAAACAGTCCCAGTTATTCGACCCACAGTCATGTCATCGGTCACTTTTTTTTTAATTATTATTTTTTTTTAAACCACACATAAAATGGGTTTTAAGTTCCCTAACCTTGTTTCTTGCCTGGTTTGAGTGTAGCAACATGTGTGACCTCAGCACTCTGTACTCTGTCCCACTCCCAATGAAAGGGCCTGAGCCTGCCAGCAGACCTGCAGCACGCCCAGCAGACCTGGTGCACGGCCAGCAGAGCTGATGCGCGCCCAGCAGACCTGCAGCACGTCCAGCAGACCTGCAGCACGTCCAGCAGACCTGCAGCGCGCCCAGCAGACCTGCAGCGCGTCCAGCAGACCTGCAGCACGGCCAGCAGACCTGATGCACGGCCAGCAGACCTGATGCACGGCCAGCAGAGCTGATGCGCGCCCAGCAGACCTGCAGCGCGTCCAGCAGACCTGCAGCGCGTCCAGCAGACCTGCAGCGCGTCCAGCAGACCTGATGCACGCCCAGCAGACCTGCAGCGCGTCCAGCAGACCTGCAGCGCGTCCAGCAGCGCGCCCAGCAGACCTGCAGCACGTCCAGCAGACCTGCAGCGCGTCCTGCAGAGCTGATGCGCGCCCAGCAGACCTGCAGCACGTCCAGCAGACCTGCAGCGCGTCCAGCAGACCTGATGCACGCCCAGCAGACCTGCTGCACGCCCAGCAGAGCGGAGCAGCCGAGTTGTTGAGCCGACATCACTCTCGACAGGCAGCAGAAAAAATACCAAACTGGAAAACTTACAATTATTTTCTCAATGATCCAGTTATCAATATTAGAAAACAATAGAAATTCAAAAAAGCCCAATGGGATGTCTGAAAATTGCTTTTTATTTTTTTAACTTTCGTCGACTGACGGATTATATTGTTTGAGTCATAATTCAGTTCTGGCTTTGGACTTCCACAGAGGAAGCCGGGCGAGCGAAGGTACAGAGGGCCGGGTCACACGTGGGACTTGTTTAAGTGCTTCTTACTCGGCCATCTGTATTTAAAGAAGGTCCCGCCCGGCCTGTCGGTTTACGTACCATTTGGTTTTCCAAAAAGGCTTTTTGGTGGACAAGCACTTGGCCCAAAACTCGGTTTTACGTGTGGTTTCAAACACACCATTCGCTTGCTTTTGCTTCACGCTTTCTCCATTCACAAAAAAGAAAGAAAAAAACTAAGAAACACACACTAGCTGGCTCTTTGCCCTCCCTCTCCACACCAACTTTGGTCTCTGGTTCTGATCCGTGACATCGCCTTGTACACATTGGCAAAAAAAAAAAAAAACAACTAAAAAAACCTGTGTTCCTGCAACGCAACAATTATACAAAAACCCGTCTACAGTTAGTATAAAAGCAAGCCTTTTGGCCTTCTTTTAATACCATGCTGTGGTGCCCCTCCCCTCCCCCTAAACCCTTCAGCAGCAGTCTACATGGAGGAACACTTGATGAAACAAGTGTCCGTTGTCTCGTTATGCTACATTATTTTTGCTTCTCGTACGGAGAGGGACAGACACGTGACATCATCTCCTCTCGCATTCACCACAAACCAAGCTATGAGAAACAGAAGAACATCTGAAACATGAAACAGAAAGGTCGCAATATAATCATCTGAGGTGCAAAATGAAAATAACAGCAAACAAAAAAAGAGAAGAGATTTGGGAATGTTTTGTTGTCGTCAATTTGAGTTTCTGGATCTGGAGTCTGAGCTGGAGTTTAGGTAGCAGCGGGGTCAACCTGAAACTCTGAAGTCTCCCACTCAGTTTCCTTCCTTCACTTATTTTTTTTTTTTCTTCTTCACATTCACAAACATTTAAAACTTCCTTGTGCAAATCAAGCAGTCTTTAGAAAGAATGCCCTCCGAAAATGTTCTTGTAAAAATATATAACTCCAAGGTGGCTGACGTGTGTGTTGCAGCAAGTGTTTTAATTTCTATCTTTATCGGGTCTGGTGTTGGGGTTGCTTTGTATGTCAACCAACCCCCCCCTCTCCCCGAGAGGGGGTTGGTCTGTTGTCTATGTGGCCGGGTGGGTGGGTGGGTGCGGTTCATCTGCGGCCGGAGGGCATCTGTGTGTAGACGGGGTATGCGAGGCGCACGTTGAGCGAGTCGTTGTGCTGCACCAGGGAGGTCTGGTGGTAGTGGAGCACCAGGTCCTTCAGGCTGCTGTACAGGTTGTAGGGCTCCGCGAAGCCGAAGCCGCGCGGCGTGCTGTAGATGACGCAGTGCTTCACTTCGCCTTCGACACTGGGGACACAGAGGACAGGTTTGGTTAGACATGGTCAGAGAGCTGATCTTTGGTCTCCAACAACCAAAAAAGCTATTTAAAATGTTTTCTGTCCACATTTTTAGGGGATTTCCTTTAACTGTTGTTCTATAATTCTTACAAAGAAACTGCCCTTGGGAGGGTTCCTGGAAAAGATTATGTAACTGTAATAATAACATGGAAAATGGAGACTGTTTAATACACTGTATACACTTCCAGTATTAAGTCTTTAATTCACTGTACAGTAAAGCAGCTGTTGTTATTTCTGATATTTAACAACTGTAAAATAGTCATTTGAGGTGAGGGGATAAATGCTACCTGCTAACCAAAGCTAATGTAATGCTAACAGCACTTCTGCACTCAAGGGTCATGGCTGAGAGATGACTAAAGTCTCGTCTTGTGCGTACTCACATTACAGAGCAGGCGTAGCAGCCCTTTTTGCTGCTCTCTCGGATGAGAAACGCTCCGTCCGGCTTCCCAACGAGCAGCTCCTCCGCCTGCGTCCGGTTCAGGTCCCCGACGAACCAGCTCTTCTCGTCGTAGTGAGGCAAGTTCTCGTCCTCCTCCGTCACAAAGTAGCTTCTGCACCCACAGTTACACAACAGATACACGGTGAACAAAGAGGACGGGATACAGTAACAACAGTTGCTCTGTGCACACAGATGCACAGTAGCAGGATTTGAGGCGGGGAAAGCATGAAAAACTCAAAAAAGGAGACTCACTCGTCAGTGTTCTCGTTCTTGATTCCCAGCCAGTCGTTAATTCGTTTCTGACGAACTCCTTTGTGATTGAGCCAGCTAAAAGAGAGAGAAAGGACCGTAAATACTACTAGAAATCAGTTTAACCTCCTGGCGTCCTCGGCTCAAATGTAATGCCTTTAAAAAAATGTCTATATCTGAAATATGAGTTTCTTTTTAACCAAATTACCACAAAAAATGGATTGGATTCCTTACAACGCTCTTTGCAAATACAATTGATCACTTTCATTCCTCTGATCTTGAAAAATTGTGGCAGAGAATTGCAATAGTAATTCTAAGCTAAAAAAAAAAAGAAATATATATATCTTGTGATTCACAATTTCCCCTGAATCGTGCAGGCCTAGTGCCCGCGGTACTAATATGTAATGAGGTCTTCTGTACTTACACTAGATATTGGTCCCTGATCTTGCGGAGCTGTATGAGGTCGGGCTTCAGGCTGTTCATCTTTTTGTCCGTCTCCCGGTTGTCCATGGCTTGCGTCTTCAGGTCCTGCTCCAGCCGCACCTTGCTGTCGTGGATCTCCCCGAGCCGGGACTTGAGCTTCTCGTAGTTCATCATGATCCTCTCGATCTCCTTGTCGTTGCCCTCGCGGCGGAAGCGCTCGATGTAGTCCTTGCTGTAGCGCTCCTGCGTGTGGCACTGCTCCTCGAAGATCTTGATGGTCTCGTTGAAAGCTTCGATGGCCGTCCGCTTCATCTGGATCTCCTGAGGGAGGAGAGAAGCGGTGGCACGTGAGTGGACACAACAGAAAACACCATCAGTGTTTGTTTTTGTTTTCCCTTTCTGTTAAAACCATAAACACTCTGTGTGTACCTGCGAGGTCTTGGTGTATTCTTCATACAGTCTGTCGTACTCTTTGCTCTTCTCCTGGTACTGATTGTGGTATTCCTGCAGCTTCTTCCCCACGGCATCGATATTATCCTCCTTTACCAGCTGGTCCTGAGGGTTTGAGGACAAGAAATGAAAATGCATTAGAGAGACAGCAAAAGGGAAAGGCTGCGTGCTTAAGTGTTGGAATGAAGAGCTTTTTGTAATTAGGGACAGATGAAGAGATGCATGTGCGTGTTTGCTCCCGCCACCCCTGATTCTGCTCAGCGAGAGGGACTCCTGAACAGGCTCGTTAATTAACCGCCCACCGTGCCCCGGGTGCACGGCAAGGTGTGCACGCTCTGAGTAATGACCCGCCTGTCAAAAGGGAGTGCAGTGGGGAGGAAGGGAATAAATGCAACAGCGGCCCTTTGACACCGCGGATGTGTGCAATTATTTAGGGAGCGTGGCACTCGGGGGGGGCGGCAAACGGGGCAATATTTCAGCGAGCGGAAATCTTGCTGCCGCTGCAGTTTGGAGTGGAAACACCCAGCACAAGCCGCCGGGTGGGGGTCTACAGGGGACAAAGGTTGGAAATGTGTTTAAAATGTAGTAGAATGTAAATGTATTTTATTTATATAGCACCTTACATCAACCAATAGGTGAACTAAAGTGCTTCACAACAGATAAAAACCAGAGATTTAAAAACAACAACACACCACTAGCAAAGATACAATAATGCATGAGAAAAAATAAAATCAATATAAATGAGCCATCACATTACTAGGTACCGAACGCCACTTTAAAGAGATGCGTCTTAAGTCTTGATTTGAAAAGGCCCAGGTCAGTAACGATACGCATCTCACTGGGGAGCTTGTTTCAGTCCTGACCTGGGCACTTCCAACATAAGTTGATTACATGACCTCAACGTCCTACCATAATTACGAATAGTCAGCATGTCTGAAATGTAAGATGGGGCAAGGCCATTAAGAGCTTTATAAACAGTAGAAGTTGATAGAAAGATCAGTGAGACGGAGTTTTGTCTCCAAGATTGAGAAGAGAAAACTATTAAAAGAAAGCGTACTTTTGCAACATCTTGTACTATTGGTTATGATCCGATTTGTATAAGCACTGACCTGAACATATGTCAACGCGAGAGGACACAGCCTTACATATAAGTCCAATGCTATTTAATCAAATATTCCAAACCACAGAAAACAACATGAACACACCTGAACTGTCTTCAAAGTCACCCACTGCATTGTAAGTAAGTAAACTTTATTTATAACGCACCTTTCACAGACAAGAGGGGTCACTAAGTGCTTTACAGTAAAAACAGCAACACAAAGTACTAAAAGCTTGTCTAAAAAGATGTGTCTTGTAAAACTGCCTGTGCACATAACTACAGTTAATGGTCAAAAAGTATGTAAATGCCTACACATTACACCTATATGATGGCTAAACATGTCATTTTGTCATTTACAACCCACGGGCATTAATCTGCCCCTCTAGCAGCCTCCACTCTTCTGGTTTCAGGCTTTCCACGAGACGGTGGACCTGCTGCAGGGATTTGCTCCCATTCAAGCTCACGTCCAATATTTTTCTACAGTACATACTTTGGACCTTCCTTTAAATAAAGTCATAACAGACGATGTGTATCTTGCTGGATGGATGGATGTGTGCAGGTGTGAATAAGGTGCATGCTGACCTGCTGGAAGCGGGAGATGGGGTACATGAGTTTGACGTCCAGCTTGGTGTTGTACTGAGCCAGAGACTCGTGTCTGTAGTGGCTGATGAGCTCCACCACCGAGCTGAACGTTAGGGGGTCAGAGAAGCCGTACTTTCCGTCCCGATGGTAGATCTTTATCAGCTTGTTGTTGCCCCCCTTCCTGAACACGGAAATAAGAAAAAGAGGAGACAGGATTAGTCTCCAAACCCTTTGTTTTAGGGCATAAATGCTGAGAATGCATCCTTGAACAGATAATTAGCTTTAATATTCACACTTCAATAGCTTTTCACTTCCAGGGAAGTGGGCGATTTGCTCCAATTTACCAGGTTGCTGCGTAGGCAAAATGCTTCTCAACACATGATTTCCCTCAATCTGTAGTTAACTAGAGGGATGGCTACATAAAAAGTGGAGCAGAAGAAGTAATCACCCACTCCTTCCAGCCTCCATTAACCCCCCCCTGTGGTTTTAAAACACACTCCATTCATGACTCAGATATCAACTAAACTAAGACTTTACCTCAGTGTGAGCGTGTAGTCGCCCTGCATCTTGGTGGAAGCGTCCCGAACCAAGAAGGTCCCATCCGGCATGTCTCTGAGCTTATCATTCACCTCCTCCCTGAAGACAAAAAGAACAAAAAAAAGATGACTTTGAGTTGGTTGAGTAATTTGTGTACAGTTGTTTTTATTTGAAAAGTCTGCCTTCAATTATCAGTGGCAGGCGATGAGGACTTTCCCCCGCAGCCACACGCCTCGAAGTAAACGGCCCATCAATTAAATGATGTAGGGAGTGACTAGCTGGACCAACAGTGTGTGTGTGTGTGTGTGTGTGTGTTAAAGGTGGCAGACTGGCTGTCTGCATTGTAGGTAGGTGTGGTTATCATTTGAGTACGTGTGGATTGGGTCTGAGAGCTAACCTGCACTTAAGAAGGTAAGGGAGTCACCACAGCCTAAACAGTTGGGACTCATCTTTTTTTTGTTTTTTTATTTAACAGATTTACACAAAAAAAACTACATATTTTATGGAAAGGTTTAAAAGTATTTACTGAATACATAATGAGTGCATACAATAGAACACAGCTGGACACGCATGCAGAAATGACCCTTCGTGACCCTAAGAGAAGAAAAGCATCAACTCACAACGTTGTTAATTTTTTTATTTTTTTCAGTTTCTGACCTGGTTACTGCTATAAAATCAAAACACAAACACAACATAAAAGGCAGTTTTGTCCTTTGAAGTGTCCTTACTACAGATAGAAACCATGCCAACGGGTATCTGCAACCCATGTCTTGTCAATCGATACTTTAAAACAAAGATTAATATCCAGCCAATCACCGACAAGATGGTTGGGGGAGGGGGTGGGGATGAGTGCAACACTTGTCGGTGATTGGCTGGAACGTGGTTTGTTGCATTTTGGTGCACAGCCTGTGCCTCTAGCGTTTGTTTTGACGTTTACGAGCCCCGTGTTGTGTCCCGAGTGTATTCACGGTGCGTTCAGGGGGCCGGCAGCTAGCGGAGAGAGGACTAAGATTTGAGACCAAAAATGAGCACTGAAACCATGCAGGGACTCGTAGTGCACCCTTAAGGGACCAGATTTCCATTCAATATGTACTCAGCCACATCATAAAACCAACTTCACATACTTTTTCCACACAATAAGTATCTTATGTAGAGCTCAAATGACACTAGACATTTGAGGAAAATGCCAGCAGCGTCAATACAGTTTGAGAGCAAAAGGTCACTCTCATCTTAACCCGTTTGTGCCGGATGCGTCGCGCCGACACGTCTACCGCCGGTCCACATCCTCCTCTGTCGGAGACATTTTCTCGCTCGTCTCTCAAAACATCATAAACAAACGCACATGTATGTCTGGTTGATTGACATGATTTTCAGCAAACCACAGTACATGTTGGTGGTCGCATGGCTTTAAATGGCCAACAAGACCCACCTCATGTGCATTTGAACCAATGACAGTGCGTTCTCTGCTGCACGCGCCATGAAAAGACCGACGAATACAAAATGCTGCGCCACGCAGCGGCCGGCAGGAGGTTCAGAGTTGCAACGCAGTAACCGGCGGTAGATGTCATGTGTCGGCACGAAGCATCCGGCACAGACGGGTTAAGACACAGCATGTGTGCTGAGTGTGTTCTTACCTGGATATGTCCCCCCAGTACCACTCGGCCTCCTGCAGGGAGCCTCCTGCTCCTCCGTCCTTGGTGCCATTTGTGCTGCCCCCTCCCACCCCGACCGACGAGGGCGGCTTCGCTGGCTTCGGAGGAAGAGCTGGAGGAGAGAACGAGGCGACGCGTTATTATTGTAACATGACCTGTTGTGTGTGTGAGAGAGAGAGAGTGAAGACCGTTCTTTTTGATGTTGCCTTTCTTTAAATGATGTTCATTTCTTTCATGTTTAATTTCTTATACTGTAACACTAACTTTTATTCTGGTGTTTCATCTGTTTTTATTTTTTAACTGTTTTTGTGTAAAGCACTTAGAATTGTCCTGTTGCTGACATGTTCTATACAAATAAAGCTGCCTTGTGTGTGTGTGTGTGTGTGTGTGTGCGTGTGTGCGTGTGTGCGTGCGCGTGTGTGCGTGCGCACTACAGCTCTGCAGAAAAGTTCAGCCATCCATTCATGACTGCAGATGGAGAGGAAGCGAAGCATTGTCACACCAAGTCAAAACTCTCCGCATATTTCATCACACATTCATAGAATTTTTGACTGTGTTTGACCCACACACACACACACACACACACACACACACACACACACACACACACACACACACCACAAATTAAATACACCATAAAACCCAAGAGGTCCCCAGGTATGCAGACATACTTCATATGCAAATAACACAGGATCTGTTTTTACATCTCCACAAAACGCAGCAGCGGTGCATTTGGTGACCGCATTGTTATTAATTATACAGACAAACAGCAGCATAACAAATACAACCCATACATCATCCCAGTAATTATTCTGTCTGTCAGGCAACACACACACACACACGCACGCACGCACGCACGCACGCACGCACGCACGCGCGCCTTAAAGCAGAGTAAAAGTTACCAGCTGCCTTTAAGACATTTCAGGTCCTGAGGAGGGAGAGGGGAGTTTGTTACAACTGCCAACGCTCTTGTTTTCGTAAAGTTTCTCGAGTCTTTGAACTCAGCGTCCCGCTGAGCTGCTGCAGGGATTCTTCTGTAGTTCTTATCCCAGCAGACAATGTTGGAAATCCAACGGATATCGACTGTTCCCTTTGGGTTTACACTCTTCAGATCTACGGCTGATGCCAAGACATTTTAAAAACAGCACACTTAAAAAAGATTTGCGTTATTTAAAATATAATGTGTATCGCTTTTGTTGCCCAGAGCCAACAGTTGGCATAGACTGAGTAATCTTGTTTATGGATTCATGGCACAGAGACAAAGTTCTTGTACAGCAGCTTGTGTTTAGACATCCTGAGACATTTGAAAAGTTAAGTTTGTTCTTTTGTTTAAAAATAAAAATAAAAATAATAATAATCTGAGCCAAAACTACAGACACCACACACACACACACACACAATCTCAAACCATACATGGTCTGTCAACTCTGGACTGATGGCAGCTTTGAACCTTTTGGTTTTATGAATATGGAGAGATCCTTTGTTAACATGTTATATGACAGCCTCTACCTTTAGTTTTGGAAAAATAACAACAACAAAACCAAGAAAAAACAGAAGAGAAACTCTCGTGTTTGTTGCTATGTGCCAAACAGAGCTAGCATGAACATGGCCCACAATACCAAAACACACACATAGTTTCTCTATATTGGAGCAGACCAAAGTTTCAGAAGTCTCCGGGCACATCTGGATACACTTTAAGGAACAGCAGTGCAATCACACACACACACACACACACACACACACACACGGGAAAGTCCGCTGATGTACCCAGAAACACCATCGGAGGAGCGCCGTCCTTCAGCTTGAGCGTCCTGGAACATTCTGGCCTCGCCAATTACCAGACGACACGCACACATGGACGACAGGAAAACAGACGGGGGGGGGGGGAATTCCCACAATGCACAGGGAGAGCTGAATATGACTGGTGATACCCGACATGATCTCTGTGTGCATGTGCAGTAACGTGGCCATTACTCCCTGTCACACACTCTGCTGTTCACGGCCACATACGACTGGACGTCGGTGTTCTCTGATTGCATTTTACAGCTGTCAATCAAATTGATGTGGCTCGGGGAAGGGAAGTTTGGGGTCCCCTGCTGGAGCTGCTGCCCCCGAGACCCGACACCGGATAAGAGGACGAAGATGGATGGAATCAAATTAGTGACCAATGTAATAATTAATGCTGTTTTTGGCCACTTGGGGCAGCAGAGCAAGCTCAAACATTGACATTTAATACAAAGTTAATGAGCAGTTCAGGGCTGCAACTACTAAATATATTAATGGTTGATTAATCTGCCAAATATTTTCTCTATAAAATGTAAAAATAAATAAATAAATAAATGAAAAGGTGAAGCTTTTGTCCAAGACGACGTCCCCAACTGTCTCGCTTTGTCCACAACTCCAAGATATTCAGTTTACTGTCACAGAGGACAGAAGAAACTAGAATATATTCACATTTAACAAGCTGACATCAGAGAATGTTTACTTTTGTTCATGAAAAAATACTTCAATTATCCAAATACTTCCCATTTGATGTATTAGGTGTCATCTAAAGTAATGGCCACGATGTTATCTTCTTAACCAACCTTAACACATATTATATGTAATCTACTTCTCACACACACCTGTTCCCTTTGTTCTCCTTCAACCCATCCTGCCCTCACATTTATTCTCTCTCTCTCTCTCACCCTTTCACTCCTCCCTCCTTTTTCACATCGCCACGGCGATCGGCCAGTTAGTCATTCAGTTAGTGCAGCTGAAGCTGTCAATCTGCACGGTTCCCCTCTGTCAGCACTTTGTGTGTGTGTGTGTGTGTGTGTGTGTGTGTGTGTGTGTGTGTGTGTGTTACGTACACATACGAGAGCACGCACGTCCGTGTGCAGTCCCATAGGATAGACAGAGTGGAAATTCACTTTACACACACACACACACACACACACACACACACTAAATATTATTGAAACAACTTTAACATAAGTGACACCTGGTCGGGTTGCAGCTAAATATTATTTTGCAATTAATCCAATCATTTTTGGCTTAATGCAAGATCCATAAAATGTTACGGATATCTTGAACTTGCTGAAGTTGTTTGAGCAACATTTCAAGCATCTTTTTAAAAAAGTGTTGTTGTTTTCTTTAAGTGATAGGTTTAAAAAAGCAGCAAATAAGCAGCAAATCCACAAAACTAAGAACCGGAAACAAGTGAAAATGTGGTCACACCACATAATAAAGAAATGACAAAAAGTTATAAATTGATCTTGAGTTTAAAAATTGTCATCATCATTAAAATAATCATTACTTCTTGCTTAGGACTCCTCGTGTCAGAGCTACTACGGAAAAAACAACAGGAGCAACATTCACATCCTTTGTTGCAAAAGTCCATTGGACACACCGCTCAATACTTTAACATCTGTCCTGCACAAAAAAAAGCCAAACTCCGTCATGACAACCGCCCTACCACAGAGGACACAATGTGAAAATCTCATAAAATATGAAAGCTATTAGTTTTACACAAATGCATTGTAACTGTATACTAAATCTGTAAAAAACAATCAGTCACAACTGCTGCATAAAAATCTGAGAGCGCACAAGAACAAAGGGGACCGCCAGCGCAGCCTCCCTCCCCCTCAACAGACAAAGGACACACACACACACACCCACGCACACACACACACACACACACACACGTAAGGAGATGCAGGTTGTGTGTGTGTGTGTGTGTGTGTGTGTGTGTGTGAGCATCTACAGTATGGGGGGTGTGTTTCAGCGTCACGGCTGTGAAAGCACACACTCTCACACATGGTGATGCTTACCAGCGTAAGATCAGAGTCCAGATCGCTGCAACAGTAGACAGACATTTTGTCTATAAAAAAGGTAGCTCTAATGCAACATTTATGTCCGAATAAAAATAAAAAATAATATTAAAATGACAACATGTAAAAAAAAAAAAAAGAAATAATAAAATAACAGAAAAGCTGAAAATCCTCTCATCTGAGCTGCTGGAACCAGAGAGTGTTTTGGCATTTCTTGCTTGGTAAGTAACTTTCTGGGGATCAACTGCACTAGTTCCCCAAATTGTAGGGTACAAAAGCAAAGTAACAACAGGGGAAAGAATAAATACACACACACACACACACACACACACACACACACACACACACACACACACACACACACACACACACACACACACACACACACACACACACACACACACACACACACACACACACACACACACACACACACACACACACACTAAAAGATTTAGGTTGTGTGCAGAAAGAAGACTCAGAGAAGATGGGGTTGCACCAACATTAAAGCGGTGAAAAATAGAAAAACAGAAAGGAAAAAAAGTGTGAAACTCCTAAATAAATAGAGAAATTGGAAGAGTCAGAGAAAGCAAACAACAACAACAAACAAAGGCAGTAACAAAAGAGAACAAAAAGCAAATACACAAAAGACCAAATCCTTCTCTTACCGTCCTCTACCATCGTACTCTCCATTAGCTGCATGCTGTCACTCGTCTCTCAGCTGTTTCCCTCCCTCCTGCCTTCTCTCCCTCTCTCTCTCCCTCTCTCTCTCTCTCTCTCTCTCTCCCTCTCTCCCTCTCTCTCTCGATCTGTCTCTCTCCTCCTCTACCTCCTCCTCCACCGCCTGCTCTCGGCTCAGTCAGACTGAAGAACAGAGCGAGCGAGGCTGAACCTAAAAGACAAACGACGCGTGAACTAATCCCTGCACGGAGGCCCGCCCCCTTGGCCAATCAGAAGGCAGCCTAAGAAAGAAAGGAAGGAAGGAAGGAAGGGAGGGAGGGAGGTGGAGTTATCCAGTGGTATCTTAATTCCTTCTGGGACACCACACACTCAGAGCCAACTGCACAGCAGCGAGCACTAAATCAACAGGTCGTCTCCTATGAACTCAGTGAGACTGGCAGCTCAATGTGTGTTTAAGAGACTCATTTATTCACTTATTCATAGTTTATTTCAGTCAATAAATATATAAAACGCAATCCGACAAATGGTACGGTCTGCAAAAAACAACATTATGTGTAATCAGAGTCCAAGACGATACCTTCTATTGTTTTGTCCAACAGTCAAAAACTAAAAATGATAATTTAAAGTGACATAAAACCGAGAAAACAGACAATCCTCCCAGATGAAAAGCTGCAAAACGAACAATATTTGGTATTTTTGCATTAAAAAAAACAACCTTTTTGCTACAAAAATATGACTACTAATTTAAATATCAGCTATTAGGTCTAAGTTTCTGATCTGAATTGAAAAATACTTCCAACATTTTCCCATAAGAATTTCACAATTTGACTTAACATACTGTAATGGTCCCCTAATACTGTATCTGAAGTCTCTTTATATAGACCTTAGTGGTCCCCTAATACTGTATCTGAAGTCTCTTTTATATAGACCTTAGTGGTCCCCTAATACTGTATCTGAAGTCTCTTTTATATAGACCTTAGTGGTCCCCTAATACTGTATCTGAAGTCTCTTTTATATAGACCTTAGTGGTCCCCTAATACTGTATCTGAAGTCTCTTTTATATAGACCTTAGTGGTCCCTAATACTGTATCTGAAGTCTCTTTTATATAGACCTTAGTGGTCCCCTAATACTGTATCTGAAGTCTCTTTTATATAGACCTTAGTGGTCCCCTAATACTGTATCTGAAGTCTCTTTTATATAGACCTTAGTGGTCCCCTAATACTGTATCTGAAGTCTCTTTTATATAGACCTTAGTGGTCCCCTAATATTGTATCTGAAGTCTCTTTATATAGACCTTAGTGGTCCCTAATACTGTATCTGAAGTCTCTTTTATATAGACCTTAGTGGTCCCCTAATACTGTATCTAAAGTCTCTTTTATATAGACCTTAGTGGTCCCTAATACTGTATCTGAAGTCTCTTTTATATAGACCTTAGTGGTCCCTAATACTGTATCTGAAGTCTCTTTTATATAGACCTTAGTGGTCCCCTAATACTGTATCTGAAGTCTCTTTTATATAGACCTTAGTGGTCCCCTAATACTGTATCTGAAGTCTCTTTTATATAGACCTTAGTGGTCCCTAATACTGTATCTGAAGTCTCTTTTATATAGACCTTAGTGGTCCCCTAATACTGTATCTGAAGTCTCTTTTATATAGACCTTAGTGGTCCCCTAATACTGTATCTGAAGTCTCTTTTATATAGACCTTAGTGGTCCCCTAATACTGTATCTGAAGTCTCTTTTATATAGACCTTAGTGGTCCCCTAATACTGTATCTGAAGTCTCTTTTATATAGACCTTAGTGGTCCCTAATACTGTATCTGAAGTCTCTTTTATATAAACCTTAGTGGTCCCCTAATACTGGATCTGAAGTCTCTTTTATATAGACCTTAGTGGTCCCCTAATACTGTATCTGAAGTCTCTTTTATATAGACCTTAGTGGTCCCCTAATACTGTATCTGAAGTCTCTTTTATATAGACCTTAGTGGTCCCTAATACAGTATCTGAAGTCTCTTTTATATAGACCTTAGTGGTCCCTAATACTGTATCTGAAGTCTCTTTTATATAGACCTTAGCGGTCCCTAATACTGTATCTGAAGTCTCTTTTATATAGACCTTAGTGGTCCCTAATACTGTATCTGAAGTCTCTTTTATATAGACCTTAGTGGTCCCTAATACTGTATCTGAAGTCTCTTTTGTATAGACCTTAGTGGTCCCCTAATACTGTATCTGAAGTCTCTTTTATATAGACCTTAGTGGTCCCCTAATACTGTATCTGAAGTCTCTTTTATATAGACCTTAGTGGTCCCTAATACTGTATCTGAAGTCTCTTTATATAGACCTTAGTGGTCCCTAATACTGTATCTGAAGTCTCTTTATATAGACCTTAGTGGTCCCTAATACTGTATCTGAAGTCTCTTTTATATAGACCTTAGTGGTCCCCTAATACTGTATCTGAAGTCTCTTTATATAGACCTTAGTGGTCCCCTAATACTGTATCTGAAGTCTCTTTATATAGACCTTAGTGGTCCCTAATACTGTATCTGAAGTCTCTTTCCCAAAATTCTGACCTGGTTTTAGACAATAACCCCTTTTTGGCTTTATGAACAAATATAAAAGAGCTATGAATGGATTCATCATGTCAACCATCTCCATGTCAACCCGAATCGACAGCTGATGATTACATCCTGCATGTAAACATCTCCGCTGTGCGTGTCGATGACATCAACAGCTCGACACGGCTGATTTTGCATAAATTAGCCCCGTTTATGAAATAAAGTAATAGTAAGGCTGTGCAATTAATCACAATTTTAATTGCAATTACGACTTTGGCTCAGTCACAAAAACAGGTTAATCGGAAAAAAAGAGAGTAAAAAAATATATATTTTTAAGTTAAATAATTGCAAATCTTTTCAAAAGACAATGAGTAATCATGTTAAATAATGATTGATTTCAATAGTCAAAACATATGGAGATTTAGATTTCTTAAATAATGAAGCAGCAAAAGTATATACACACACACACACACACACACATATATATATATGTGTGTGTGTGTGCTTGAAATTATTTGTCAAATGGATTTCTTTGACTACTTGAAGGCAACTTGAAGCTCTTGATGTGTTTCTCCAGTGTGATCTCCCTCTGCAGATGATTGCACTCATGTAGAGTAATTGTTTGTAATCTGCTCCTCGTTACTGGCTGAGACAGGGCTGGTTAATAGATCACGATATTAACATATTAACAATAACATGTTTCCCAATATATATATATATATATATATATATATATATCCCAGTGTCGCACATTTGGGCAAATTGCATTTACAGATATTTAAACTGATGTTCAGTGCAGTTACTAAATCACTTACAACTCATTTCTTTTTGCTACAAGTTATTAATTTGGATAAAATATAATATGATGTCATCATTGAACATGATTAACAATGGACCCTATCAAGCATTTAGTTGATTACTCACTTAAGAAAAGGCAGCTCTGCTGCTTTTATTGTTGTCAACGTTATATTACTGTTGCATAACAAGGTGGTCCAAAGTGGACATGGCTTTGTTAACCCTCGCGTTGTCTTCCTGTTAACCATGAACATGTCCTTCCAGGTCAAAATTAAAAATGGACATTTTTTTGTGCTTTTCCGATGTTTTTGTCCCTTTTTCCATGCTTTTTTTTTTTAGAACCTGAGCTTGTTTAATAATAGGTTTTACACTTATTCTTGGAATTCATGGTCAACAAACATCAATTATATCAAATTATACATAAGGTTTTAGTTTAAAAAAAAAGGCAGAAATGTTGAATTATTTTGACTAATAGGATCACAGATGGGTATATGTCAAAGTTTAGTCCGGATACTGTTTTGAAACCATTAAAAAACACCCCAAAAATGTAATGAAAGTCATCTTTAATTTTACCTGAAGAATGTTGTATGGATCATCCATGTTATTTATGGGCAATTTGTTTGAAAGAAATTCATATTTTGGATATAAAACACTTTGAAACGGGTCAATTTGACCAGAGGACAACACACGGGTTAAATTTGCCCTACATTATCACAATTTCACAACATCAAATATGATGTAAACTGTTATTTAACTGTATCATTGCAAACTTAAAGCCCGTGCAAGTTGATGTTCATGCAGGGTAGCTGTGAATAGACACTACCTGGACTGGGATGTAATGTGCAGCACAACAGGGAAGAAATGCTAAGTAGGTTAAGACGAAACTCACGTTTATACACACTTGCAAGTGGAAACCGAGGCTTCGCTCTCCCCCGGGGGTGGCAGTGGCACTCCACCTTTCCTAATGTCCCACACACACCTAAATGTCTCTGAAGCTTTCACGTTTCAATTCCAGTGTAATAAATATAAGGAATGACTGTAAGACACTTGTTTTCTCTTCTCCAGATGCTTCTTCTTCTTCACTTATCTCCTCAACCCTTCATTATCCCTCCTTCCATCGCTTGCCATTTCTTCCACTTTTCTACCTCTACCTCTACGTCACCCTCCCTTTGCCTCTCTCTCCTGTCTCTTCCAATTGCATTTCAGTTACGTCAAGACAAAGACACTCGGCATACGTTGAGGCACAGACAAGCTGAGTGGACACAATAAATGAATGGCACCAGGTGCCATGTAAACCGAGGTCCAGCTGCACTCGAGTGTGTGAATCACCAGCAAAGAGCCAGCGTGCTGCATTCACATCCGACGCGTCGAGCCGAGTCGATGCACTCTACTGTAGCTCCGACACAACGACTGTCAAATGGACAGAGGAGGACAGAAATCAATTCCTCTCTTGTTTAGCCAAAAGGAAAACAAGGAGTTCAATTTAAAAGAGAAAAATCTGGCTTGAGATATTGCACCAGCCCACTTCACTTCACTTGGACTTCAATATACCTCAAATTAAAGAATCAACAATGCACTACAGAGATGCAATAACTAGCAAAAATACTATATATTACTAGAAAATGTAACTGTGCATGAAGCATATTTTTGTCCTACTTGCTGGTACAGGCTTCATGCTGAATACAGTTTGAATGACTGTGCTCTAAAGGTTGAAATACTTTCTTTGATAAAGCCTCTTAACCTGAGGGGATTTCTGTTGTTGCATTATCTCTCATGCATGCCAAAGATATGACATAATGCTGCACTTTGTGGTGGCTGCAGAATGTGGCAGTACAATAGATAAATAGATAGATAAATGCGGGAAGAGAAAAGGAGAGGAAAAGGGGACAGAGCTACCGGGCAAACTGCATTCAACAGCGCCTCCTGGAAACAACGTCCCACATCTGCGCCATGATCCATTCAACGCACCGAGGGGAGAGAAGAGAGGGGGCTGGGAGTCAAATGACACTGGCACCATTGCCGAGGAATGAATGAATGAAAGAAAGAATTAAACACATGCAAATCTGGATGACAGTTTGCTAGATAGAGGCACAAAGTCTTATCCATGCGCGTCAGTGAATGGTTTTATGATTATGAAATGTTCGGGACCTTTTATTCCCGGTTTGGTTTAACGTCCAGGACCCTCTCTGTTCTCCGTGTCCCATCCCCCCTTCCCCGTCGTCGGCACCAGGCAGAGCAAATTTCGCGATGGTCCAAATGGAGCTGGTTGATTTAGACTTTGAATGTGGAGTAAAACAGTAAAACTGTGCAGGTCCAATGTGGAACTGGAGCTTCAAGGAGCAAATTCGGCTACAAAGAACTGCGTTGGTGTTTATTGCATTTTAGTCCAAAACGATCTGGGCTGTAATTTCTGTCACCTTTGCTATTAATTCATCATATCACATTATATGCAGATGGACAGGAGGAGGATTTCGGCTGCCTGTAAAACACATACTACATAGGAGTATTGTCTCCAAATGTGTCTGTAAGTGCAGGTCTGGAGAACTGCAGCTCCTGAAATAAGCACGGAAATGTACAAAAGGAGCATTTCTGCTGAAACGGATGCACAGAGGACGAAGAAACACTGTAAATTGGGTTTAAAGCGGTGCCATTGGTGTCGATAACTGTTATTACAGACGAATTTAAACTTAAAATGTCGCGAAATCCTTTGAATTAAAGCTCACGTTACCAGGCTTCCAGTAACGTTACAGCACTAGCAGGATAGTGCTAGGTTGATGTCTAAACTATGGCAGCAACGTTAATGACGCACAGCCAAAAACTACTAAAATATCACCTTAAATGAGCAGACAAATCCCTCGAGGCGAAAAAAAACGACCCAAATGTCGGTAAGCCGGGTTGGGGGGGTTGGGGGTGTTGGGGGTGAGGGGGTAAGAGCAGGAGCAGGATGTAACATTACGCTTTAAAAACTTTCCACCAAACCAACCACGACACCTCCTCTCCAGCAAGCCCGAGCCCATCCATCACAGGCGTCCTTACCTGGCGGCTGGTCCATCTCCAGGTAAAAGATCAGCTCTGTGGAGTAGGGCATCATCACGTCCCTCCAGTCCTCCTCCTCACCGGCTTTTTCCGTCGTCCACACTGTATTATACATTGCTTCCGTGTGGCTTAACCTGACAAGCTTTCTCCACAAAAAGGGAAAAAAATGAAGCTTATAAAAAAATGCGAACGGGTGTCAAAAAATGTACCGACGTGAATGCAAATCTATCTACTTGAGACTTCTATCTGAATTCCTGCTTCAGACTGGAATAAATAGACGAACTGTGCACAGCAAGCACCGGGCTGCGACATAATAATACAGTTAATAGGTCAGGGCTCTTCATGGAGGCCCTCTATATGTGTATAAAAGCGTCCTTAGACTATGGGAAAGTAGAAGCCAGCTCTACATTTCAGTCCCCTTCCTTCCTTCTCCTCCGCTGCAGCCGCCGGCCTGCTAGCTTCATTTTAAGAAGACCTCTGACCAGAGGAGGCTGGCAGAGGCAGACACCGGCTGGGACAAACCATTCCGCTGAGCCGTGCAGGGGTGTGACGATTTAACTTCCCTGATGACTCACTTAATTAAATACAAATATATCCTTGGCGTAATAGATATTAACATACAGTCAGTAGCGACTGGTCTAACACGAGGAGGACAATTATTCCACGCAGCCATTCTGCCTGTATTATTTCAATGCTACGTCCCCGCCCCCCCTTGGTTAGACCCTTTCTTTCTCAGCCCCGCTAAGTCCAGGTATGTATGTATATATATGTATGTATGTATGTATGTTTTTATATCTACTGTATGTATTTATATCTACTGTATGTATGTATATTTACTGTATGTATGTATGTATGTATGTATGTATATCTACTGTAAGTATGTATATATATCTACTGTAAGTATGTATGTATATCTACTGTAAGTATGTATGTATGTATGTATGTATGTATGTACAGGGGTTGGCCAATGGAACTGAAACACCTCTCATTTTAGTGTGGGAGGTTTCATGGCTAAATTGGACCAGCCTGGTGGCCAATCTTCATTAATTGCACATTGAACCAATAAGAGCAGACTGTGAAGGTCCAATTAGCAGGGTAAGAGCACAGTTTTGCTCAAAATATTGCAATGCACACACCATTATGGGTGACATACCAGAGTTCAAAAGAGGACAAATTGTTGGTGCACGTCTTGCTGGCGCATCTGTGACCAAGACAGCAAGTCTTTGTGATGTATCAAGAGCCACGGTATCCAGGGTAATGTCAGCATACCACCAAGAAGAACGAACCACATCCAACAGGATTAACTGTGGACGCAAGAGGAAGCTGTCTGAAAGGGATGTTCGGGTGCTAACCCGGATTGTATCCAAAAAACATAAAACCACGGCTGCCCAAATCACGGCAGAATTAAATGTGCACCTCAACTCTCCTGTTTCCACCAAAACTGTCCGTCGGGAGCTCCACAGGCTGCTATAGCCAAACCTTTGGTCACTCGTGCCAATGCCAAACGTTGGTTTCAATGGTGCAAGGAGCGCAAATCTTGGGATGTGGACAATGTGAAACATGTATTGTTCTCTGATAAGTCCGCCTTTACTGTTTTCCCCACATCCGGGAGAGTTACGGTGTGGAGAAGCCCCAAAGAAGCGTACCACCCAGACTGTTGCATGCCCAGAGTGAAGCATGGGGGTGGATCAGTGATGGTTTGGGATGCCATATCATGGCATTCCCTTGGCCCCATACTTGTGCTGGATGGGCGCGTCACTGCCAAGGACTACTGAACCATTCTGGAGGACCATGTGCATCCAATGGTTCAAACATTGTATCCTGAAGGAGGTGCCGTGTATCAGCATGACAATGCACCAATACACACAGCAAGACTGGTGAAAGATTGGTTTGATGAACATGAAAGTGAAGTTGAACATCTCCCATGGCCTGCACAGTCACCAGATCTAAATATTATTGAGCCACTTTGGGGTGTTTTGGAGGAGCGAGTCAGGAAACATTTTCCTCCACCAGCATCACGTCGTGACCTGGCCATTATCCTGCAAGAAGAATGGCTTAAAATCCCTCTGACCACTGTGCAGGACTTGTATATGTCATTCCCAAGACGAATTGACGCTGTATTGGCCGCAAAAGGAGGCCCTACACCATACTAATAAATGATTGTGGTCTAAAACCAGGTGTTTCAGTTTCATTGTCCAACCCCTGTATATCTACTGTATGTATGTATGTATGTATATCTACTGTATGTATGTATTTATATGTACTGTATGTATGTATGTATTTATATGTACTGTATGTATGTATGTATATCTACTGTATGTATGTATTTATATGTACTGTATGTATGTATGTATTTATATGTACTGTATGTATGTATGTATGTATATCTACTGTATGTATGTATGTATTTATATCTACTGTATGTATGTATGTATTTATATCTACTGTATGTATGTATGTATGTATGTATGTATGTATGTATGTATGTATGTATATCTACTGTATGTATGTATGTATATATGTATGTATGTATGTATATATGTATATATGTATGTATATCTACTGTATGTATGTATGTATGTATATCTACTGTATGTATGTATGTCTACTGTATATATGTATGTATGTATGTATGTATGTATGTATGTATGTATGTATGTATGCATGTATATCTACTGTATGTATGTATGTATATCTACTGTATGTATGTATGGCTACTGTATATATGTATGTATGTATGTATGTATGTATGTATGTATGTCTACTGTATATATGTATGTATGTATGTATGTATGTATGTATACATGTATATCTACTGTATGTATGTATGTATATCTACTGTATGTATGTATGTCTACTGTATATACACTCACCGGCCACTTTATTAGGTACCCCATGCTAGTAACGGGTTGGACCCCCTTTTGCCTTCAGAACTGCCTCAATTCTTCGTGGCATAGATTCAACAAGGTGCTGGAAGCATTCCTCAGGGAGTTTGGTCCATATTGACATGATGGCATCACACAGTTGCCGCAGATTTGTCGGCTGCACATCCATGATGCGAATCTCCCGTTCCACCACATCCCAAAGATGCTCTATTGGATTGAGATCTGGTGACTGTGGAGGCCATTTGAGTACAGCGAACTCATTGTCATGTTCAAGAAACCAGTCTGAGATGATTCCAGCTTTATGACATGGCGCATTATCCTGCTGAAAGTAGCCATCAGAAGTTGGGTACATTGTGGTCATAAAGGGATGGACATGGTCAGCAACAATACTCAGGTAGGCTGTGGCGTTGCAACGATGGTCAATTGGTACCAAGGGGCCCAAAGAGTGCCAAGAAAATATTCCCCACACCATAACACCACCACCACCAGCCTGAACCGTTGATACAAGGCAGGATGGATCCATGCTTTCATGTTGTAGACGCCAAATTCTGACCCTACCATCCGAACGTCGCAGCAGAAATCGAGACTCATCAGACCAGGCAACGTTTTTCCAATCTTCTATTGTCCAATTTCGATGAGCTTGTGCAAATTGTAGCCTCACTTTCCTGTTCTTAGCTGAAAGGAGTGGCACCCGGTGTGGTCTTCTGCTGCTGTAGCCCATCTGCCTCAAAGTTTGACGTACTGTACGTTCAGAGATGCTCTTCTGCCCACCTTGGTTGTAACGGGTGGTAATTTGAGTCACTGTTCCCCTTCTATCAGCTCGAACCAGTCTGGCCATTCTCCTCTGACCTCTGGCATCAACAAGGCATTTCCGCCCACAGAACTGCCGCTCACTGGATGTTTTTTCTTTTTCGGACCATTCTCTGTAAACCCTAGAGATGGTTGTGCGTGAAAATCCCAGTAGATTAGCAGTTTCTGAAATACTCAGACCAGCCCTTCTGGCACCAACAATCATGCCACGTTCAAAGTCACTCAAATCACCTTTCTTCCCCATACTGATGCTCGGTTTGAACTGCAGGAGATTGTCTTGACCATGTCTACATGCCTAAATGCACTGAGTTGCCGCCATGTGATTGGCTGCTTAGAAATTAAGTGTTAACGAGCAGTTGGACAGGTGTACCTAATAAAGTGGCCGGTGAGTGTATATATGTATGTATGTATGTATGTATGTATGTATGTATGTATGCATGTATATCTACTGTATGTATGTATGTGGCTGGCATTGTCAGTAATGTCCAGCAGCTTGTCCAATGTCCCCCTCTCTGCCACCGTCACCAGTGAGTCCAGGATCATGCCGACCCCAGAGCCGGCCCCCTTGTCGTTGCACTGGGTGACATGTTCCCTTCATTACCATTGAACAGACACACACTTTGGACTCAATCCCCCACATGCCTTCCAGCTGCCCCAAATACTCACTAGACCAAATGTGTATTAATCTGCCGCTGAAACTAGTCTCAAACAAATGCACCATTTCCTTCTGTCTGAGTAACATTCGCTAAAATGACGATGCCCAGCAGTTCTAGGTGAGCTCTTCAATAGGAACCAATGGGATTTTTTTGACAAATAGAATAGATAAAATAATGCTAACCTCATGTATTTTAAACATACACTTGCACGGCGATGCAGTGGAGGGACTTCCCAAAATGAATGCACTCTTTCAGCTGTGACACCAAAGGTGGAATACACAAATCAAGCAAGTTTCAAGTTGATTTCCATAGTTTCAGACAGTGAAATCAATTCAAATCATGGTCGACTGAAAGGTAGGGTAAACATTCAAAAACCCAAATCACTGCAATGTGGTTCTGAAAATGGTCCTCAGCAATGGACAGTAAAAACACACGCAGTAAGACCAGGACTACAACGTCCTGAGCTGATCCTATAGGGCTGTAGTCAAGACCACCTTAGTTGAGTCCAAGACAAGTCCAAGACCAGGACTAGTCGAGTTCAAGTCAAGACCGAGTCCAAAGAGGTTTGAGTCCGCGTCAAGTCAAGTTCAAGACCCGGACTAGTCGAGTCCAACACAAGACTGAGTCCAAAAAGGTTTGAGTCCAAGACAAGACCGAGTCCAAAAAGGTTCGAGTCCGCGTCAAGTTGAGTTCAAGACCAGGACTAGTCGAGTCCAAGACAAGACCGAGTCCAAAAAGGTTTGAGTCCAAGACAAGACCGAGTTCAAAAAGGTTTGAGTCCGAGTCAAGACCGAGTCCAAAAAGGTTAGAGTCCGAGTCAAGACCAAGTCCAAAGAGCTTTGAGTCCAAGACAAGACCGAGTCCAAAGAGGTTCGAGTCCGAGTCAAGACCAAGTCCAAAGAGGTTTGAGTCCAAGACAAGACCGAGTCCAAAGAGGTTCGAGTCCGAGTCAAGTCGAGTCCAAGACCAGGACTAGTTGAGTCCAAGACAAGACCGAGTCCAAAAAGGTTTGAGTCAGAGTCAAGACCGAGTCCAGGACAGAATAAAGCTCTTATGCATGACAGTATCAAGACAATCATTTTGGGTTTCACTTTCCCTCCAACATTATTATCAACATAATAAAGACACCTGGACTCGGTCCAGACCAAAAGCCATATTGGGCCAGACCAGTGGCCGAGACCAAGACAAGATCAGAGTCCAAATCCTAGCGAGTCCAAGACAAGTCCAAGACCATAGAAAGGTTCGGACTCGAGTACTACAGCCCTGGATCCTATACCATGACACACTTAATAAACTATCTCATGATAAATGTGCAAGACCTTTGTTCCCAACAAACAGTGGAAATCTAATACACCCTGTTAGATCACAACCCTTCTCCGCTACAGCGAAGTGTTTCCAGCGCTGAAGGTTGTTTGTTCGGAGGGCTTTTTACGTAACTCCAGTGGAGGAAAAGGCTCCATTTACCTCGTAAACCCAACCGCCTACAGTGCAGTAAGTACAGTTACAGTAAATGATATGAAAGCTTAAACATAAGCTTAGGGATGCAAGAGAGGTGCAACCATGTATTTAGGAAGCCTATAACACAGGGATTACTGCACACACACACACACACACACACACACACACACACACACACAAACACACACTAAAATGGATATTATGGATTTACAGGATTGAGGGTTCAGGTGTGTTTCAGGACTTGTGTATGGCTCCTTATTTTAAGATATATACAATATCTCTTTAAATATAATATTGTTAAATATAGTATATAGTAATTTAAAGCTGGTATAATCAATATTTTTTTCATATTAACAATGGATCAAATGCTCTTTTATGGGAAAGGGGTCCCTCTTAGTGCCGAACACATTGATAAATATCACCCGACTCTGCAGTTCCCCTCAACTCTACACAGTTTTTTAGCGTCTTTCAGCTCATTGTTTTGGTTTTTACGGCTTTACTGTTTTTGGTTGACTCTCACCGCTCTCATGACGTTGTGTTTCGGCCGCAGTATTGTAGCCAAAAAGTTTTCAAACCCGAGTGTACGCTGCCTGCTCAGCACCAAAAAGGCAGAAGGACACAGTTAGCAACTAGCTGTTAAAGAAGGTGAAACACAACAAACGTCTTTTTAATTTTATAATTTATACTCTTTATTGGGGAAATTACAATTTACACTCTGTTGTTGACTGAGCTACTGCCACCCCACTTGCATTAACATCAACTTACATTATTATATGTATTAGGGCTGTCCATATATTATAGCCCTAATACATATAATATATAATATAATATATTATATGGACATGGTTGTATGAGACTAGATATGTTTTAAAGTTTTGATGTCATAATATGACACAAGTGTTGTCTTTTTCTGGTTTTACAGGCTACAATACAGTAAAGTGATTTTTTATTTGCCTTTACCCATTTAGTCATTATATCCACATTCAGGGCTGTAGTACTAATAGAGTCCGGTCTTGGACTTGAGTCCGGACTCAAGACCGTTTTTCTATGGTCTCGGACTTGTCTCGGACTCGCTAGGATTTGGACTAGGTCTTGTCTCGGTCTCGGCCACTGGTCTTGCCCAATATGGCTTCTGGTCTGGACCGAGTCCAGGTGTCTTTATTATGTTGATAATAATATTGGAGGGAAAGGGAAACCCAAAATGATTGTCTTGATACTGTCATGCATAAGACCTGTTTTCTGTCCTGGACTCGGTCTTGACTCGGACTCAAACCTTTTTGGACTCAGTCTTGTCTTGGACTCAACTAGTCCTGGTCTTGGACTTGAGTCCGGACTCAAGACCATTTTTCTATGGTTTCGGACTTGTCTCGGACTCGCTAGTATTTGGACTCGGACTTGTCTCGGTCTCGGCCACTGGTCTTGCCCAATATGGCTTCTGGTCTGGACCGAGTCCAGGTGTCTTTATTATGTTGATAATAATATTGGAGGGAAAGGGAAACCCAAAATGATTGTCTTGATACTGTCATGCATAAGACCTTTATTCTGTCCTGGACTCGGTCTTGACTCGGACTCAAACCTTTTTGGACTCGGTCTTGACTTGGACTCGACTAGTCCTGGTCTTGGACTCGTCTTGGACTCGACTAAGGTGGTCTTGGCTACAGCCCTGTCCACATTACTGATGAATATTTATTAAAACTAAATATATTGTAAAAGCACCAATAGTCAACACTACAATATCGCCGCAATATCGATACCGAGGTATTTGTTTAAAAATCGTGTAATATTTGATTTTCTCCATCTCGCCCAGACATGAGGAAGTAGTGTTGCTTTTCTTCGACAGTGCACCTGCTTGTTCATTGACGGGGGATTATCCTGCTTTAGTGTCCTCTCTCTGTCTACTTGGATTGTATGCATTTTACATCCTGGCTTTTTTGGCTGGGTCTCTTTAAATTTAAACATTTCCTTTTTGTCTGTCTGTTTTTAGTGGAGTTAAAACGCTATTTTCTATCTGCTGAAGCCTATTCTGGTGTGTTTTGTGTGTGCAAACCAAATTGGGATTACAGTCTGTTTAAACAGATTAACTATTTTTTTTTTTTTAAATATGGGCATTTCTTTTTAATTAAAAAGGAAATAAACTAAAATTAACTTTTGCCCCTTTTACTCCCTCTCTCGGCTTCTATTCCTGTGCCAAGAGCAGAAAGTGGAGCACTTTTGAGATTTACATAAAAAAGAACAATGGTATCATCATAATCAGCTGCCCCCCAAAGCACACAGCGGAGACCCAGACTGGCCCAGACTCCCAATCATCCACATGGTAATCTCCTGTTAACAGCCTAATATCAATACAATATCTTTAGATGGGGGCTGCTGTCACCAGAAGTTCCAGCTGCTCTGTCTGCCTGGTGTCCTACTTCAGGGAGCGTCAATAAATAAAGGGTCTGCTCCCCAATCTGCTATCCATTCATGCTGTCCTCCCTCCCCAGACTCCCACTCATCCACCTACCCATGTATCCATCCATCCATCCATCCAACCAATCCCTAAACTTGTCTGTTTCTTCTGTCCATCACAAGAGAAGAACAGGAGCAGGATGGAGGGTCCTTTTGCCTAAATATTAAAATAAAATAAAATAGAGGGGGGCTGGCAGGAATGTCAATGTATAGCTATATATGTGTGTGTGTGTGTGTGTGTGTGTGTGTGTGTGGTTGTTTCACAGATGGCTCGTGCCGGACACACAGCCCAAAGCGCCTCTCTGCAAGTGTGTCAAACAGGTTTAATTGCTGCTGTCGCTCTGTGTGTGTGTGTGGCCAGGCAGATGGATCCCTAACAATGACACAGGAACTGACTACCCGTTGTCATACAAAGAGAAAGAGAGAGGAAGGAGGGGCAGACACAGGGAGGAGGAGGGCAATGGGACCAGCAGTATTAATCTGCGCTGTCCCCGGCAATCAGCACACTGCTTACCATTTAACCTTCTTAACAATAGAGCCGATTGGCATCAAGTGGCCTATTTATATCAGCGTATGCATATGAATCAACCCCTTCTTTGACTCCAGATAAAACTTCAAAATCAAGTTATGGATGTTGTCATCCATTGGTTTTCGGGGCTTTTTGAATATTAGCATAGAAAAAAAAAAACAGAATGAAGAAATACAGTTAAAAATACCAACATTTGAAAAAAAAAAGATTGGAAATCATGGCAAAGTGGCTCGCAGAAAACAAGTGGAATTAATGCTGATGTTATGGAACCTGCTTCTCTTGATTTTTGTACCGCTGTCACTTTTACGTGCCTCCACTCTGTCAAAAAGATTAAAATTATAAAGGAAAGGTGTGCCAGACGGAACCACATGTTAACTAATTGAAATAACACCAGTGCATTGCCCATTTAAAACTTGCCTGTTGGGAATTTGCTCGGCCTCTGGTATTGCTGCTTGGAGCTTTCTGGAGAAGCGTTCATCCAAACAACACTCTGCACTGAGCTCGCTTGGGTCCCGAGTATACTGTATATATACAGTATACTTCCGGATTGCTCCGGTGCCGCCGGAAATATTGCCGGATGTCCCTAATATAATCCGGATATCCATTACCTTGGGCTTTCTTTGTGTTCGGCTCCGAATACAAAGAAAGCTCCGGCTGATTTATGGGGACTATGGTTAACTGCTCCTCAGATCTCTGCAGGGTAAATCCAGACAGATAGCTGTCCAATCCAATGGGGCCTAAAGGTCAGAAAAGCGAGCTAGTGCCCTAAAAGTTGTCGTGTCAATCTGCAGACCGGCAGGATAAAATCTGGGTGGGGAAAGTGAAAGAGCACCCTTGTGCAAGGTCCTTAACCCCAAATTTGCTCAGGGGCCTACACACCAAACTGTGGTTGTACTGGGCAGCTTCCATATGAATGTGTAACTGTGTGAATGTGATCATCTCCCATCCAGGAATCCTGTCAGACCTTCCTCCGCAGCGCTGTGGAGGAAGGTCTGACAATGTCAGACTAGGTCCCAAGCAATACACCTGCCATGACATAGTTGTGTCCCCCAGAGCAGTGGTTTTCAAAGTGTATTCACTCACTTTTAGGAGTTATGCATGACTGATTTTTAAAACAAAATTTAGAAAAAACTGCCCAAGAGTATACGCATCTTTTGCCAACAGCCTGCTTTCTGGGACGAGGCTAGGAATGAAAGCATCCAGGAAGAAAATGATTACATCAGGGGATGCTTAACATGTCAGGTCTCTCTTTCTTTCTTTTTTTGAATGTACAGTCGAGCGACAGAGAGCGAGCAACACCCAGCATGCAACAGTTAACTTGGGTCCCGTCTCAATACACTAAACAGTCTGTATAGAACAAACTACCAATAAAGATGTGCCATAGATTGTAAGAGATTGTGATTAACACTGCATTTCCTCAGAAATACACCTGCCATGTGTAAAGTCAATGGTAACGGACAGACAGACAGACAGGCAGGCAGGCAGGCAGACACACAGACAGATAGACAGACAGACAGACACTCCTTTCATTTTAGTTAGCCTAATGCCATGTATGGTGGGAGACATCAATGGTATGGGGTGATGGACCAGAGTTACAGAGTATCTCCCCTGCTTTCCAGTCTTCATGCTAAGCTAGGCTAACCATGTCCAGACTCTAGCTCTGTACTTAACACACAGACATGAGATCGATTTCCATCTTCTCATCTTACTTTCAAAAGCAAAGCAAATAAGCATCTATTTTTTTTTTTTTTACCTTGGGGAACTACCCAGCAGAATAGGTTCACACATCAATAATTTAACACTCAGGATGGCACCATTGTTCAGTACTTCTACTTTAATACATTTGACTGATAAAATGTCTGTACTTTTACTGAAAACAAACTAACTGACTGGGAAACCTAACTGAATTTAGGTTTCTGCATATTTTTACATTGTGGTTTTCACTCGTAAATACGTCTTCCTGTTTGTGTTTGCAGGTGAGAATTCAGGAAAAGAATGTGCATGTGAGTATTGCATGAGAGAGAGAGAGAAGCTCAGGTGATCTTCTGGGAATCAGGTGTTGAGTTTGCCATTTCTGTCGCCATAGAGACCAAAACGGCCGTCTTTTAAAGGGACAGACAAAAGTGCTGTCTGAAAGCTCATATCATATACCACCTACTGATTTAATGCATCAGGAAGCACAAATCCATGCTCACACAAGGTTTTATTTTCTATACAAGTGTCACCTTACTGTAAATAAATGTGTTTTCCACATTGTGTGATAACACAAATATCCTGCATCTGGGACTCATTCGATACACAAGTCCCCCAAATCCATCTTAATATTGTAGATATCTTTGCAAAGTCAAGCATCTTTCCCAGAATTTAACATAAAGTCGTTTGAGGCTGAACTCCTTGGCCATGAAGCTTATATTTGAATTCAGGGACACACCTGTTTGCCTATCTGGGTTTTGTCTACTGTGCCTCAGTCTGGCAGATTATATTTAGATTGTAAAAAAGCAGACGCAGTTTCAGAGGTAACCGAGGTCTAAATGTGGCCCTGGAGTTCATCTGAGTAAAAAACTTCAACTGCAGCTGTTGGTCCATAAGAACAAGCAGTTCAGTAAACTAGATGTAACCCGCGTTTCCATGTGTGTGTGTGCATGCGTGTATGTGTGCGTGCCTGTGTGTGTGCATGCCTGTGTGTGTGTGTGTGTGTGTGTGTGTGTGCATGCCTGTGTGTGTGTGTGTGTGTGTGTGTGTGTGTGGACAAAGGTTTGTGCCTGTTGGGCATTGTCTATTTGTGCATGTGTGAAGGCCATTCAGGCCACCTGCGCCCTAAGCAACTGTTTCCAAAACGCACATCATATCATTTTCCACAACCATGGAATGAAATCATTTGACTCTTTTATTTTTTTTTTTTTTAGCAGCAGCAGCAGCCATTGTACTTTGAGAAATGAGATAGAAAGCCAGATGCCGTGAGGCACGCTGACACAGCTGAATGAAGCTATCGTGACCCTCCAACACCTGTGAAACACCAGCTTATCTACATCAATGTGTGTGTGAATGAAGGGGAAACTAAATGCCACAGTAAACAATGACGACTTTAGACAAAAATCTTCTCCCGACAGACTGTGTTTGTCTCTTTTCTGTTTCAACATCATGAGGCTCTAGTGCACAAAGCCAGCAGCAACAATAGATAGATAGACAGATAGATAGATAGACAGATAGATAGATAGACAGATAGATAGATAGATAGATAGATAGTTTATTCATCCCAAAGGAAATGTTAGGCATCCAGTAGCAAGACAACCATAACACAACAAACATGTATACACACATTTATCACACATATATCACACATATACACACATACAGTATATCACACATACACACACATATACAGTATATCACACATACACGCACATATACACATATACAGTATATCACACATACACGCACATATACACATATACAGTATATCACACATACACACACATATACAGTATATCACACATACACACATATACAGTATATCACACATACACACACATATACACATATACAGTATATCACACATACACACACATATACACATATACAGTATATCACACATACACACACATATACAGTATATCACACATACACACACATACAGTATATCACACATACACACACAAATACACACATACAGTATATCACACATACACACACATATACACACATACGGTATATCACACATACACACATATACAGTATATCATACATACACACACATACAGTATATCACACATACACACACATATACACACATACGGTATATCACACATACACACATATACAGTATATCATACATACACACACATATACACACATACAGTATATCACACATACACACACATATACAGTATATCACACATACACACACATATACACATATACGGTATATCACACATACACACATATACAGTATATCATACATACACACACATATACACACATACAGTATATCACACATACACACATATACAGTATATCACACATACACACACATATACACATATACAGTATATCATACATACACACACATATACACATATACAGTATATCACACATACACACACATATACACACATACAGTATATCACACATACACACATATACACACATACGGTATATCACACATACACACATATACAGTATATCATACATACACACACATATACACACATACAGTATATCACACATACACACACATATACACACATACGGTATATCACACATACACACATATACAGTATATCACACATACACACACATATACACATATACAGTATATCACACATACACACATATATACACATATACAGTATATCACACATACACACACATATACAGTATATCACACATACACACACATATACACATATACAGTATATCACACATACACACACATATACAGTATATCACACATACACACACATATACACACATACAGTATATCACACATACACACACATATACAGTATATCACACATACACGCACATATACACATATACAGTATATCACACATACACACACATATACACATATACAGTATATCACACATACACACACATATACACATATACAGTATATCACACATACACACATATACAGTATATCACACATACACACATATACAGTATATCACACATACACACACATATACACATATACAGTATATCACACATACACACACATATACACATATACAGTATATCACACATACACACACATATACAGTATATCACACATACACACACATACAGTATATCACACATACACACACATACAGTATATCACACATACACACACAAATACACACATACAGTATATCACACATACACACACATATACACACATACGGTATATCACACATACACACATATACAGTATATCATACATACACACACATATACACACATACAGTATATCACACATACACACACATATACACATATACAGTATATCACACATACACACACATATACACATATACGGTATATCACACATACACACATATACAGTATATCATACATACACACACATATACACACATACAGTATATCACACATACACACATATACAGTATATCACACATACACACACATATACACATATACAGTATATCATACATACACACACATATACACATATACAGTATATCACACATACACACACATATACACACATACAGTATATCACACATACACACATATACACACATACGGTATATCACACATACACACATATACAGTATATCATACATACACACACATATACACACATACAGTATATCACACATACACACACATATACACACATACGGTATATCACACATACACACATATACAGTATATCACACATACACACACATATACACATATACAGTATATCACACATACACACACATATACACATATACAGTATATCACACATACACACACATATACACATATACAGTATATCACACATACACACACATATACACATATACAGTATATCACACATACACACACATATACAGTATATCACACATACACACACATACAGTATATCACACATACACACATATACAGTATATCATACATACACACATATACACACATACAGTATATCACACATACACACATATACAGTATATCACACATACACACACATATACACATATACAGTATATCACACATACACACACATATACAGTATATCACACATACACACACATACAGTATATCACACATACACACACATATACAGTATATCACACATACACACACATACAGTATATCACACATACACACACATACAGTATATCACACATATACACACAAATACACACATACGGTATATCACACATACACACACATATACACACATACAGTATATCACACATACACACACATATACACACATACACACATATACAGTATATCATACATACACACACATATACACACATACAGTATATCACACATACACACATATACAGTATATCACACATACACACACATATACACATATACAGTATATCACACATACACACACATATACACATATACAGTATATCACACACACACACACATATACACATATACTGTATATCACACATACACACATATACAGTATATCACACATACACACACATATACACACATACGGTATATCACACATACACACACATATACACACATACGGTATATCACACATACACACACATATACACACATACGGTATATCACACATACACACATATACACACATACAGTATATCACACATACACACACATATACAGTATATCACACATACACACACATATACAGTATATCACACATACACACACATATACACACATACGGTATATCACACATACACACACATATACACACATACGGTATATCACACATACACACACATATACACACATACGGTATATCACACATACACACATATACACACATACAGTATATCACACATACACACACATATACACATATACAGTATATCACACATACAGTACATAACGATAAAAATCAAAATCACTCACAGAAATGCAATGGCCATGATAAGGTGAGGTACTATGGTTGACTGCGTGCAAAAGATGAACAGTGCAGTAGATGATTAACCCTTGTGTTGTCTTCCAGTCAAAATTGAAAATCACGGGTGAAAGGTTGTGAAAACACGAGTTACGCAGGTAAAGTCTCAGAGAACGAGACGTCATGACCAATAAGACCCAAACATTGGCATCAGCGTTGGTTTTGCCAAAGATCGCATGTTTCAAACCAAAGTGTTTTTCTATTTCCCCGGTAAAGGGGTTCTGAAACGGCGGAGTAGCGTGGATGCGAGGCGTAAACTCAGCAAAATACATTCGTTTTTAATGTAATGTTAAGAAATGTACATTTAGCCTAAGGCCCTGTGTACACTTGGTTTTAAAATGCGTTTTCGTGATCCGAACACAAGTGGGCAGCGCAGTTCACACCTGTGTCCATCATGCATCTACAGCTGACCATGCACTGGTGTATTAGTTACTTGTGCTTTTATTTTTTTAATACTTTGAACGTCAACAAGAAGTAGCAACACTAGGGTTGGGTATCATTTGGGGTTTTTTCCGATACCGGTGCTAAAACGGTGCCTGAATTAAAATATATATAATATATTTCTAATGTATATAATGTAACATTGTGTATATTAAAGAACAGATTGTTTATTGCAGAGATCTTCAACAGGGGGGTCGTGACCCCTACGGGGGTCCTCAGACTCACTGCAGGGGGCCACCAAATTCTTAAAAAACTATTGGTTTCTTTTTTCAAAAATGAAAAGTTTCTGAAAATATACATTGATGTGAATCTAACATATTACATATTAACAAAAATGACACATTGAAGATAAGCTTCCAATAGGTAAGGTAGCCACTATGGTAGCCATGCAATTAAGCTTAAAGAGTCACTGTGCCTTCCACATGTATGTTTAACATTACAACATGATGTATACATAAGATCAAATTTTAATCATCCATTCGGCTCAGTTTAATATACAACTCAATTGTTTACAATATATGGGGGTCCCTACTCTGTCTCTCTTTGAGCTACGGGGTCCATGGCTTAAAAAACGTTGAAGACCCCTGGTTTATTGCTAAGGCCATATGGTCAAAATTAAATGATTTGATTAATGATGTAATAATTTCACCAGTAAATTGCTGGTAAAGAACAAAAACAAGCACCAGATGGGGAAAAAGGGTATTTTACAATAACTTCAAATGCACCACAAGGCTGTCAAGTGAACGCACCGTCTGCGTTTGGGTTGTTTGTTGACAGCTGCAGAGTGCAAATACAGTCACACTTTACACCGCTTAAGTCCAGCACCTACCATAGCCCCTCTTCCCCCCATCTCTCCTGACCTCCCGACCCCTCCTCCACACTGCCTCCTCTCCCAGTTTTGACCCGGTCACCCCTCATGTAATCTTAAAACTCATCAGCTCTTCCAAACCCACTACCTGCTCGCTTGACCCCCTCCCTACTCCCCGGTCCTAAGCCCCTACCTCACTGACCTCTTCAACCCCTCACTATCCCGTGGAACTGTCCCCTCTGCTGTCACCCCAATCATTAAAAAACCTGGTCTGGATCCCACCGCCCAATATCCAACCTCCCCTTTCTGTCTAAAACCCTGGAACGTATCTTTGCCTCTCAACTCCAAAACCCATTTCATGCCAATAACCAATTCAACCCCCTCCAATCTGGTTTTCGCCCCCTCCACAGCACAGAATCCGCTCTCCCCAATGTCCCCATTGTCTCCCCATCTCCCCAGGCCCGCAACCTTGGCGTGATTTTTGATTCCACCCTCTACCTTGAGCCCCACATCCGTCATGTCATTAAAACCTCCTTCCTTCACATAAGCAGCATCGGCAAAATGAGACCCTCTCTCACCCCCCCGCTGCTGAAAGACTCATTCACGCCTTCATCTCTTCCCGACTGGACTACTGGAACTCACTTCCCCTCGGCATCAGCTCTACCAACGTCACGCGAACCCAACTGGTCCAGAACGCAGCTGCCCGACTCATCACCCGCTCCAGATCCTGGCACCACGTCACTCCAGTCCTCAAACAACTCCACCGGCTCACCTACAAAATCCTGGTCCTCACCTAATCTACAAAGCCCTCCACCATCTGGCCCCCTCGACCTCATTGACCTCCTCTCCCCCTACCAACCCTCACGGTCCCTCAGATCCACCTCCGCCGGTCTCCTCTCCATCCCCAAGTCCAACCTCCGCAGTTTTGGGGACAGATCCTTCTCCAGGGCAGCTCCCGGGCTCAGGAACTCCCTCCCCCAAGAGATCCGCGACTCTGAATCCCTCACCATCTTCCAGTCCCGCCTCGAGACCCAACTCTTCACCTTCACCCCCTTCCCCCTCCCTTTTCATCTGTGCCTGAATCTTCCTACAGGTGGAAAATAGCATTGATTGTTGATTATTCCATAAGTGCTATATTTGTGCTGGGATATCGGTTTAAAAAACAAAAAATTATTATTATTATTTTTTTTTTTTCTGTAAATGTCTATATTGTGTCCATGGTAAATTGAGTTTTCGGTTGCTATATAATTTGTTGTATGTTTATTGTTATCTGGCCCCCTCCAAAAAGCTTTTAGTAGCTTATTTGGGGTTCCCCATTTCACGTGGCCTGGATAGGAGGATATGATCATTGTACCTCATGAAATTGTGTTTAAATATACAATGAGGACGTGTGAAATAAACGAAATGAGACTCTCAAACAAAACAACAACACATATTCTCTTGTTGTACAAGATTCATGTTTTATTGGGCGCTGTAAATTACACATTGTTTTGTCTTGTTTTGTATCTACCTTGCACTGGAAAGCGACTTTGGGTCCTTGCAAAGCGCTATGCAAATTCCATTTTTTATTATTATTATTATTATTATTATTATTATGATTATGATTAACCTAAGCGGTCATAGTTGTATTCATTGTGTTAAATCCAGCTACTAGCTAACGGTAATCTAAAAAAAAAGAGTTAGGCACCGAAATGAGGCATCAAAATTTTCGTTCTTATTCGGTCTCGTTACTGCCGTTTACGTCGGAACCGGGTTTCGGTACCCAACCCTCGCTTAGAGCAGGGGTTCCCAAAACCTTCAGACCACGACCCCCAAAGTAACGGTGCAAGTGACTTGCGACCCCCCCACTATAAACGTATATAAACATTGCGCGCAACCGCTCACGCACTACAGGAGTCTCCAAACACGAGATAACACAACAGCCATAACATTACTCTACAGTAATTTACTCATTACTTTAATTTGAACTTAACCCAATGAGATGGATGTGCAACGTGTTTGGAGCACAGCAAGTCCAGTCTGGGTTTAATGTTGGAGACCGCTCCTTGGAGATCATCCTCCACATCCAGTCTGGGTTTAATGTTGGAGACCGCTCCTCGGAGAACATCCTCCACATCCAGTCCTGGGTTTAATGTTGGAGACCGCTCCTCGGAGATCATCCTCCACATCCAGTCTGGGTTTAATGTTGGAGACCGCTACTCGGAGATCATCCTCCACATCCAGTCCTGGTTTAATGTTGGAGACCGCTCCTCGGAGATCATCCTCCACATCCAGTCCTGGGTTTAATGTTGGAGACCGCTCCTCGGAGATCATCCTCCACATCCAGTCTGGGTTTAATGTTGGAGACCGCTACTCGGAGATCATCCTCCACATCCAGTCCTGGTTTAATGTTGGAGACCGCTACCTCGGAGATCATCCTCCACATCCAGTCTGGGTTTAATGTTGGAGACCGCTACTCGGAGATCATCCTCCACATCCAGTCTGGGTTTAATGTTGGAGACCGCTCCTCGGAGATCACCCTCCACATCCAGTCCTGGTTTAATGTTGGAGACCGCTACTCGGAGATCATCCTCCACATCCAGTCTGGGTTTAATGTTGGAGACCGCTACTCGGACATCATCCTCCACATCCAGTCCTGGTTTAATGTTGGAGACCGCTCCTCGGAGATCATCCTCCACATCCAGTCCTGGTTTAATGTTGGAGACCGCTACTCGGAGATCATCCTCCACATCCAGTCTGGGTTTAATGTTGGAGACCGCTACTCGGAGATCATCCTCCACATCCAGTCCTGGTTTAATGTTGGAGACCGCTCCTCGGAGATCATCCTCCACATCCAGTCCTGGTTTAATGTTGGAGACCGCTCCTCGGAGATCATCCTCCACATTCAATCGCCATCTCTATTTATTTTTAAGGGACATCAGTGCCGAGAAAGTCTTGTCGCACAAGTAGGTAGTGCCAAACGGCACCAGGACATAAAGCCGCCCTGGACAGCTGTGGGTATTCTTCTCAACTGAAATCCAAAACTCAGCCAGCGTCTTAGAATTAAACGCTGTCTTCAAGGTCCGGTCGCTGGACAGGTCCACCGATACGTCCTCCAGATCGGATGTCAGATGATTTGCCCTCGTTTCAAATCAAAAGAGCTGTCCCTTTTTATTTATTTGCTTGGTTTTATTTAAAATTTTGCCACTAGTTTTATCTTGTGTTAAAATCATGGCCAACATATGCTATTTCTAATCGTTTTTAAATTTTTATTTTATTTCTGGAAATCAACTTGCGACCCCCCCTCCCCCTTTCTCTGGCTCGCGACCCCCCTGTGGGTCCCGACCCCCACTTCGGGAATCACTGGCTTAGAGCACCTTTAAAAGAACAGCCTTTGAAGTGGCCCTATCTGTAACATTTGTACTTGTGAATTTCCATTTGAAATTGAATTTTTCTTCCACTGCATGTGTCAACAAATGAGCCCATGTGCAGTTTTCAGGCTTTTGTTCTATATGTTTATTTGGTGCCTTGGGGGGGGGGCATCCGTCTGTGTGACTGTGCTGTAATAAAACAGTGATTTAGAAAGAGACACAATAGTGTCGTAAATCTCCCTGACGCAGGTATAGTGTCAGGGAGTCACTACTGTACAATCTATCAGCCACTAAGCATGTGGCTAAACCGGCTTTTTCTCTTTCTTTCAAAAAGGAAAAACCCCCACAGATTGAGCATGTGCCGTCATGGGAGAAACCCAAGCAGTAGACTGAGAGAAGAACGGATGGAAGGAGGAGGAGGAGGAGGAGGAGGAGGAGGAGGAGATCCTCGTCTGCTAGGCTACAGTGCTAGACCAAAGCAAACGATCCCGGAGAGACAAAGAGAAGATGCCAGGAAGGAAGAGAGGATGGAAATGGAGTTCCATTTGTCCTGAAGTTTTGGTCGGGACATGTTTGTCTCGTGGAAATAACAGTCCATACATATATGAGTGTGTGTGTGGGAGGATGTTTGGCTGTTCAGTGATGACGAGGCTTGGTTTGCTCACTGCCTGCTCTATTTCTGGGCTTATTATCCATGGCCCCCAGTGCTTTAAATATTTCGTCTGCCGCTGTAATAACTAGAGTGGAAAGTACAATTTAACTGGAGACACAAATAGGCTGCTAAACATAGACATCGATGGAGTGGGGTGTCACACACACACACACACACACAGTTACATAATATGGAACACTTTTACATATATTATGAATAAGCGTTTTTTGGAAAAACAGTCCCCACAGCCATGCTACAATTATAGTTGAAATGCACAATGTGACTCAACCTTTGTGTTCTCTTGTTGTTTGCGACATTAGATTTTCTGTTGCTGTTAATGTGGCGACATTCACAACGCGTGAGACACCATGTCTGCAGACTCATGTTCCCAAAAATACCTAACACATCGGACGCAATTTTGCGAGAAATGTGTGAAAAATGATGCAAAAAATATCTAGAATATTTCAACCATACGACGATGTCGGTATTTAATTCCTACCCTCTAATACTAATTCACAGAAGCGTTAATCAGCCCCCTTAGAGGTGGCAGGAAATCAACATTATAACTGAACCAGAGAAGGTAACGGTTGTGAACATGTTTTTGTTGTACTGCACATTGCTGCAGATCCTGTTTCCACCCTGTGTGTTTAGGTCTCTGTTTTAGCTCCAGAGTGAAACATCTCACTAGTTTTAGCTCCAGAGTGAGACATCTCACTAGTTTTATCTCCAGAGTGAGACATCTCACTAGTTTTATCTCCAGAGTGAGACATCTCACTTCTATCCTATCTTTGTTGGGAGCTGCACATGCTCAGTAGCTCGGTAAGATCCCATCAGCTAGATAACTCTTTCTCCAGCTTTGGTCAGTCCAAGGCAGGATTAGCTGGGAGACCTCTTCTAGACCAGGGACACTTGTGGAATACATGCACAACAAGGACAGGAAATAGTTCTTTTGGACATTATGGTCAACTAGTGTGTTTCCCTTCGAGGGGAACTCGAACTGCGTCGGCTATGACACTATAGATGAACCGATGCAGTGTCTCGTTCCCCTATCTCGGGGAACAAGGGTTACATACGTAACCCGAGACGTTTTGTAGCAGTGTTTTGCCATTGAGAATGAACTAGCACGCTAGAGCTAGCATGTGCTACGGTTAGCCACTTGTCTCTAGTGACGTAGAAAGCTGTGCAGATGTTGAACCGCTCACCCGGAGACTGAAGACAGAGGACATCCAGAAACCGGATCTCACTCAAAACAGCATGGATAGTTTTTTTCCAAGTTTGTATACGTGTGGAAGCACCAGAGACACAAAATAACCCCCCAAATCCCAGAAAAAAGGGATTTTTTTTGTAATATGGGCACTTTAAATCTTTAGTGCATAACTTTTTGATATTAATGAACGTCTGTTACATACAAGCCGTTGCCAAATGAGTTGCTACAAAGCTAAATAAGACTATCAGCTCCACACAACTCTCTCTGTGTGTCTCAGTATGACTACATGTTCAGAAGATTGTGGCGTTGGTGCATCCATGAGCAACTGAACAAAAGTGTCAATGACAGTTGTGTGTGCTCTTGTATGTCTACCTTTTTAGAACTTTAAGTTTCAATGTACATTTTCAATGTTTCAATCGTTCTGCAAAGGGCTGTGCCAGGGTTAAGAATTAGGATGAGATAACAAAATGTCTTCTGTCACACAGGGTCCTCGCAGGTATGGAACTGTATGTGTGTGTGTGGGGAACATGCAGTCATGGTGTCAGTGGGATCGAGCCACTGCAGTGAGCCATGCAGAAAGGCCATATTTTCTGTTACTGCACATATGGCCACTGAAGAACTGCTGCTGCTATGTGAAGGATATCCAGTCCGGTGTATGACTCACTGATGGTCATGCTTAATAAATGTGGAATAAACCAGAAATTAAACTTAAATCGGACCACACAAATGTAATTTGATTTAAATCCGAACTAAAAGTTGGGTCTTTTTGGACTTGCAGCACTTGTGAAATAGGGGCATGCGCTTTGTTGTTAATAATAATATATAATAATAATTTTGTTTCCTTGTGTGTGGTGATACTTTCTTGAACGTCTGACTTTGCACAACCTGTCTTGTGATGTTCACATTGTGCTGTGATAAAGAACCATTCCTTATGATGGCAAAAATAAATAGTTGTTAGGATTATGTCAACTTTTTTATGCATGTAATAGGTTTACAAAGTGAAAAAGCCCAACGTCCCCTCCCAAATGGACTTACCATCTCCAACAGTTCACAAACTGCTCCAAACTGCTCTATACACATAATGTGTGAGTATGAGGGCGTGCATGCTAGCTGCTAGCGTGCACACCCTCATCCTCTGCTTCTGACTGGCTAGTAGTCCTTACCTAGGTACTGTCAGGGCCCTCATACTCTGCTTCTGACTGGCTAGTAGTCCTTACCTAGGTACTGTCAGGGCCCTCATACTCTGCTTCTGACTGGCTAGTAGTCCTTACCTAGGTACTGTCAGGGCCCTCATACTCTGCTTCTGACTGGCTAGTAGTCCTTACCTAGGTACTGTCAGGACCCTCATACTCTGCTTCTGACTGGCTAGTAGTCCTTACCTAGGTACTGTCAGGGCCCTCATACTCTGCTCCTGACTGGCTAGTAGTCCTTACCTAGGTACTGTCAGGGCCCTCATACTCTGCTTCTGACTGGCTAGTAGTCCTTACCTAGGTACTGTCAGGGCCCTCATACTCTGCTTCTGACTGGCTAGTAGTCCTTACCTAGGTACTGTCAGGGCCCTCATACTCTGCTTCTGACTGGCTAGTAGTCCTTACCTAGGTACTGTCAGGGCCCTCATACTCTGCTTCTGACTGGCTAGTAGTCCTTACCTAGGTACTGTCAGGGCCCTCATACTCTGCTTCTGACTGGCTAGTAGTCCTTACCTAGGTACTGTCAGGACCCTCATACTCTGCTTCTGACTGGCTAGTAGTCCTTACCTAGGTACTGTCAGGGCCCTCATACTCTGCTTCTGACTGGCTAGTAGTCCTTACCTAGGTACTGTCAGGGCCCTCATACTCTGCTTCTGACTGGCTAGTAGTCCTTACCTAGGTACTGTCAGGGCCCTGATACTCTGCTTCTGACTGGCTAGTAGTCCTTACCTAGGTACTGTCAGGGCCCTCATACTCTGCTTCTGACTGGCTAGTAGTCCTTACCTAGGTACTGAGTATGTGCGACTCCCAACAAAGATGGAACAGAAGTGAAATGTCTCACTCTGTAGCTAAAACAGAGCTCAACACACAGGGTGAAAAGAGGAGCTGCAGCAATGTGCAGTACAACAACAGTATTGTGTTTTTTGACAATTAAATAATGTGAACCTATTCTGATACAACCTGTAATTACAATTATGAACCTGAAAATGAGCACTTTTGCTCATTTTGGCGCTTTTGATGATTTTTTACCCACATGCTCACTAGAGCTCACGCTGAGTACAGTTATTCACTGCTAACTTGTTCTTGTTGAAAAACTGATTTTACAAACATTTATGCAAAAAAGATTCCCAGCTATAAGCTAGACATCCAGAACTAAGACGTTGAGGAGACCCCTGCTAAGTACCTTCTAAGTGAATGAACATCTCCGGGGGTAAAAAAATCAAGCATAATTTACATAAATGAGGTTTATTGACCATGAATTCTAAAAAAAAAAAAAAGTGTAAAACTAGTTGCAATGAAGTTGCCTAAAATAATTTAATAAAGAATTGGGTGATCATTTTTTACTGTAGGCTTTATAAACAGGAAAAACAGACCAGGTGAATTGTGAATGCATGGTCTACGGGAAGACAACATGATGGTTGAAGGTCCCATGACATGCTCTTTGGATGCTTTCATATAGACAGACAGACAGTAAGACAGACAGGCAGTCAGACAGACAGGCAGTCGAATGGGCATAGAGCCAAGTAGACAGGCTGCAAGGCCTTCAACTGGTCCTGCAGAGACATTTAACTCTTTCCTCTCTCTGTCCTAAAATGACAATCCCAGTTTATTGCAACTTGAATCTTATTGTCATAGTTTCATAAGTCATTATTCTGATAATTGCAACAATAACATTGCACTCACTAAGTTACCGGTAATCGCTAAAAATAAGTGACATCCGGCAGAATTTCCTGCGGCACCGAAGCAATCCCGGAAGTAGAAGATCGTGGACTAGCACCACATTGACTGCTGCTGCATAAGAACGCTGTGGACCGCGTAGAGAGGAGATCGTGGATGTCTGGGTCATAAAATGTGAGCAGAGTTCTTTCCTCGGGAGTGTTTTAATATAAACCACAATCTTTTTCCTTAACTTAATTTAGTCATGTCGGCAGAACTGCCACGACCCCTGAAAGGACCGTTATCTTGCAAAGTCCTGCACCCGGCTCACACGCACCTACCAACTACCAACTGCTGCTGGTGAGCCAGACACTTCAAGGATCTAAGGAGCTAATTAGTTGCCTAATTTTGTAGGATATCATGTGCATACATTTTTGTACAATATCATACAAACCCGTCCATGAGACTGCGTTGAGTGGAATAAATTCCTCTCCTGGCCCTGACTGATCCTGTCCACCTGTGCAAACTCAGGCTGTCTCAGTCAAAGTGCAAGCAGACAGGCAGAAGTAAAGTCTCACAGCAACTAAAAGGATTTGAATTAATTATTGAAAACGCCTTGCTGAGAAACTTGTGTTTGTGTCATTGCAGTCCACTGTTGCAGTCTACTGTAATGCAGCTAATGTAAGTGTTACGCATGAATATATAACCATAATGCTATAGAAAGTGCAATTTTCTCCAATAAAGGCATGACTTCAGAACAGGAACCTCTCAGGATCCTTCAGACCTACAACCTTTTCGTGATATGGACGTGCGAGTACATCAAGTCATTAGGCTTTTGATGGGAAACGGAGATGGAATTCAGTTTCTATAGCTACAGTATATGATGTGTGATTATTTGCTCAGCTGGAATAGTCAGGTGGGAAATAATTACAAGATCAGGAGTAAAAGTAAGACAATTTTGTGGTTTGAAAAATGAGTCAAAATGAGTTATTTGCTTAGCCTACATTCAGAAAATCATAGTCTCTTGTTGCTTATTTGATAGCTCCTTGACTTCTCGGCCCTCGGCTGAACTGAAGTTGTTATTTCCCTCCTTGGGCTCTTATTTCTGCCCCAAGGAACGAGGAGTATGCATCGAGGAGGGATGATTGAGGGATGATTGAGGAGCTATAGGCAAGGAAACACTAGAGCAGCCTTTCAGGAACCTGTGCAGCTGAAGGAGTTGAACAGCAGAATACGAACAGCTGACGAATTAACATGACTCTTCAAAGGAAAGGACGTCTCTCTCCCACGATGTCCTAGCGTCTCTCACCGGCGTGCCTCCTCGGTGGGAGGGACTAAGACGCTAAAGGGAGGCAAGTGGAGGACTCGAGGAGGCAATTTAAGGGCTTTGAGATGGGCCAATATTTAGAAAGAAGCTCTGGAATAGAGACATTTTAAATTTGGGCTAGTGCTATGCTTCGGCAATGTTACCAAGGAGAAGTTCCAACAGAGCGAGGCTCATTCTTCTGCCATTTCTGGACAGAAGGCCCCAGGACGTCGACGACCATCGCTGACCATAGTGATATATTTGGCTTGAAGCAATAAAACAAAATGCAAGATGTTCATTTCTTAATGCAAAAATCAAGTGAAAAAAAAATACAGAATGTGGGTTGTATTCTTCCAACCTATTTTAGGTAGTTTTAACCCAACAACATGGTTATTTTAACCATTTGTTGGGTAGAAAATATAACCCAACATGCTGGGTCAAAGCCAGAACCCAACCCTGCTGGGTCAGAACACCCCAGCGATGGATCGGCCCATATTGGACCCAGGGTTACTGGTATAACCCAAGTTTGGTTATACTAGTAACCCAGTGCTGGGTCCAATATGGGCCAATCCATCACTGGGTTACTAGTATAACCCAAGTTGGGTTATACTAGTAACCCAGTGCTGGGTCCAATATGGACCGATCCAACCCAGTGATGGATCGGTCCATATTGGACCCAGGGTTACTGGTATAACTCAAGTTTGGTTATGTTTAACCCAGCAGTTTTAAGAGTATAAGCAGTAGTAGCCTAGTAGGCTAGATCATGTATTGCTGACCAAACCAACCTTATTATTGACAGTTACATTTCATGAAAATCTGTTTTGAAATAATTAATAGTGTTATACATTTGTAAGACACAAATGGTACGTGATTGGTGTTGATGACTACTAAAATGCAGCCGTTGTGAATGACCTCATCCCTACAGATAGAAACAGTCACACGGGAAATAATTACAGGATAGAAAGTAAAGGTAACAGGATTAGCCAATATTGAAAATGACAAATGCTATTAACGTACAAGGCCAAGACTTATTTGCTCAGCTTAATTTAAGAAAGTGATATTCACACATGAGACAGGCTCTGGAATAGTCATGCGGGACATGATTACAGCGTTGGGACTACGAGTTACGGGATCGGGTAAAGCAATGTAACTGACAAAAGCCATTTGAGCACGGAGCCATGATGTGTGATTATTTGCTCAATTTAAATTCAGAAAATCATATTTACACTGTACGTTCCCAGGGACTTTGGACAAATACTCTGGAATATCCACAGGGGAAATAATTATATACTAACAGGATTGGGTGAAGGCAAGATTGAAAATGACAAATGCCAAATTTAGAAGAGAATTTAGAAAGAAAATGTAATTCCCATTTCAACCTCTTGTGTGCATTTTCTTCTTTTGGTGTTAAAAGGACTAAAAATATGATTTGTGCTCTTGCAGTGAAATGGGTTTTTGCTGTTGCAGTCAAAACAAGGGATGCCTCTCTCTCTCTCTCTCTCTCTCTCTCTCTCTCTCTCTCTCTCACTCTCTCTCACTCTCTCTCACTCTCTCTCTCTCTCTCTCTCTGTTTTTGGGTGCAGTGGACAGTCAAAGATACAAACAGGGATACAGCTTTAGAGCAGACAGAAAGGGGAGGACAGGAGATAGATGACACACACACACACTAATACACACTTTCCAACTGAACCAAACCCAAATCTCTACTCCCCTCCTCCTCCTCCTCCTCTTTTTTCAGATTGCTATATCATGCTGACACACAAGGCTGAATGTTTCCACGAGCATCTTTCGCTCGGTTCGTCTGTTGATCTGGCTCTTTGTTTCGCATGCTTCGAGACGAGCAGACAGACAGACAGACAGACAGACAGAGAGACAGACAGAGAGACAGACAAAGCAGTAATACACAGACAGACAAAGCGGATAAATACAGTATATAGACAGACAGAAAGAAAGATATAGACAGACAGACAGATACAGACAGACAGAAAGATAGAGACAGACAGACAGACAGATACAGACAGACAGAAAGATATAGACAGACAGACAGACAGAAAGATAGAGACAGACAGAGAAATAGAGACAGACAGACAAAGATAGAGACAAACAGACAGAAAGATATAGACAGACAGACAGAGAGACAGAGAGACAGAAAGAAAGCAGAGAGAGAGAGCTACAGACAGACAGATGGACGGACGGATGAACACACAGACAGACAGAAAGCAGAGAGAGAGCTACAGACAGACAGATACAGACAGACAGAAAGAGAGACAGACAGACAGAAAGAAAGCAGAGAGAGAGCTACAGACAGACAGATACAGACAGACAGAAAGAGAGACAGACAGACAGAAAGAAAGCAGAGAGAGAGCTACAGACAGACAGATACAGACAGACAGAAAGAGAGACAGACAGACAGAAAGAAAGCAGAGAGAGAGCTACAGACAGACAGATGGACGGACAAACGGATGGACAGGCAGACAACCATCTCTTTCTCCTGTCCTATGCAGACAAGAGCTGACTCGGTAACGAGTGACGTCATCCTGCAATGTGAGCGTCCCCATGGTCGTGATCCCATGATGCAACACTCTGGTGACACTGTGAAACAGGTTGCTGCTGCTGAGCTGCATCTCCTCCTTCTCTTCCCTCTCTCTCATTTCTGTTCCTCGCTCTTTCCCTCGGACGCCTCCTGATGTCTCCATTTCTCTGCTCTAAATAAAGTAATTACCCCCTCTCTCTTCTTCTCTGCCCTACATTTCCATTGTTTCTGTGTTTTCACTTAATCAGACCCCCCCCCCCCCATCCTTCCTATCCCCCTCCTATCCGTCCTCCTTTCTATATTTGCTCTCTAACCCCCCCCTCGCTCTCCAATGGTTGTCAAGGCAGCAGGGCACCATGGCTCAGCAGTATTCATGCAGTAGCACAGTCAGCCTGCCGCTTGGACAGACAGACAGTCAGTCAGACATACAGTAAGACAGACAGGCAGTCAGACAGACAGTAAGACAGACATTAAGACAGACAGTCAGACATACAGTAAGACATACAGTCAGACAGACAGACAGGCAGGCAGTCGAATGGGCAGAGAGCCAAGTAGACAGGCTGCATGTCCTGCAGAGACATTTAACTCTTTCCTCTCTCTGTCTTAAAATGACAATCCCAGTTCATTGCAACTTGGATCTTATTGTCATAGTTTCATAAGTCATTATTCTGATAATTGCAACAATAACATTGCACTCACTAAGTTAGTGATTAGTGAAATCACTAATAACATGTCTGATAGACCAGGAAACATGAGCCGACCCTCTGCTTCCGTAGCTGCTGCAGATATCTTGCACGGCAATGCGATTTTAAGTGCAGCTAGATTTGAAAAGACTGCCTAGGATTACCGCTCTACGCAAATGTACGTGTGACCGAAATAAAATCAGGCTGCAAGGGTTTCCTAATTTAGCTTTTACAGACTTATAGGTACTTAAAGTCTATAAAAGTTGATTTGTAGGATAGTATAGTGTACAGAAATACGCTGAAACCAATGGCTGCATGCAGGGGTGCCGCTGGGAATGTTGGGCACCATGACAAAAAAATCTAATTGGGTTAGTTTAATACTTTTCTATTAGCTTTTACCTGTTTTTTGGGGGCCCTGTCAGTCATGGAGGGAAGGAAAACCACGTTTGAAAAATCCTTGAGACTACTCAACACTTTGCCAATGATCACGGAAGGCTTGCGTCATGCCGGCAGTTTTTTTAACGATGCACTATAGCTTTAGAATAATGAGCGATATATTTTGAGTTTTAACAGCTCTTGGATTGTGCTGCCAACGCAACAATAATAGTTGAGGGTACGAAAATAATTTGTCCCTCCAACTAGTTACCAAGTTTTTATAACAACTAATATAGTCAGAACAACGCAATGTTACAAGTCCCTTGCACAGAAATATGAATATGAAATAAATAACATGAAAAAACATGTACTGTTGACTAAAAAATGGCAAATCTTTTTTTTTTTTTATAGTGTACAGGAACAACCGCCTGATTAAAGCCTACAGAATGCAAAACATGCACACAAGTCCAATTGAGCTTCAGAAGAACTGTGAGTGTGTGTGTGTGTGTGTGTGTGTGTGTGTGTGTGTGTGTGTACTGCCCATTCAATCCTTCGAGGCCCTGTTTTGTCAACAGCTAGCGAACAATGATCAAGCTCTGAGAGCGACAGCGGCACGGAGGCACAGCAGCCCTGAATGAGATTACAGCAGAGAACAAACACTCCTTATCTGATTTCTAATACAGCACATCAGTCAAAAGGACCACCCCCACCCCCCCACTCCACCCAGACCTCTCCTCGGACTCTTTCTCATTCTCTCCATTTCATTTCTCGGACTATAGCTGTGTTGGAAACTGTTCCCTCATTCACTCACTCACTACTCCCTATATAGCGGTTATGACAGAGTGAACTATATAAGGACCACATGTGGGACCCTGGTAACAAAAACCCAAATAAAATACATCACCTGAAACAACGCGAGCACTCAGGAAGAGAGTAAACGCTTGTATAGTTGTTGCATTTCCACAGTTATATTACATTATATTGCGATATATCGTGATACAAGACTAAATATCGTCTTTGATTTTGGATATTGTCATATCGTAAAATGGCATCGGTGTAGTCTTTTCCTGGTTTTAAAGGCGGCATTACAGTTAAGTGATGTCATTTCCTGTAACTTACCAGACTCTTCTAGCTGGTCTATTATTTGCCTTTTACCCACTTAGTCATTATATCCACATTACCGATGATTATTTATTAAAAATCTCATTGTGTAAATATTTTGTGAAAGCACCAATAGTCAACACTACAATATCAATATCGAGGTATTTGGTCCAAAATATCGTGGTTTTTGATTTTTCTCTGTATTGCCCAGCACTACGCTGTTGTATACAGGGTTAAAATGTGGGTTACACCATATGCACGCTCAATTTGCTGTGCATTGTGGGTATTTTATAGTTGACTATACCGTATATAGTGAATGAAATGACCACAGAGAACACACCACTACAAAAAGGCAAACACGCTATATAGAGAAACTACTTCCATGATGAGACGTGGAAATAGACATACAGCCAACATATTTTCACATATACTGTACATAAATCAGTAAACTATGTGTTTATTTTAACCCAAACTAGAGTTGTGATTGTTGGAAAAAGTGGAAAGATGGCCCAAGACGGCTTTTCATAGTTTAATTTAGTTTCTGTTGACTTTGAATAAAGTATATTTTAGTCTGGTGGGTTTAGCAAACGCAAGAAGAAGAAGAATTTTAAGACATAAAAACTTTTAGGACTTGCACATGATGTGACAATGTGTGTCACAAGGTGGGTGTGCATGATGTGCATGAGGTGAGGTCTAAATATAGAGTTAACATATGTTAACAATATGATGTGTCAATATGCATTGACACATCATATTGCACATGATGTGACAATATGCATTGACACATCATATTGCACATGATGTGTCAATATGCATTGACACATCATATTGCACATGATGTGTCAATATGCATTGACACATCATATTGCACATGATGTGTCAATATGCATTGACACATCATATTGCACATGATGTGACAATATGCATTGACATCATATTGCACATGATTTGACAATATGCATTGACACATCATATTGCACATGATGTGTCAATGCTGTGTCACTGTGCAGGCATTAGGGTCTAGCTCCGTAGGGATGGCTCCAGAGAACAGCTTTCTCAGGCCGGGGGTCATTTGAATGGACAGTGAGAGCAGTAGCAGCAACCCCCAGCAGCATTTACAGGATGTCTGTGTGTGTGTGTGTGTGTGTGTATGTGTGTGTGTGTGTGTGTGTGTGTGTGTGTATGTGTGTGTTGAGGTAAATCTATGGCAGGTGTACAAACAGATTCACCCTGAGAGGCAAAAGGGAGGACAGAGCTTGTGTTTGTCACACTCACACACTGCCTGTTGTGGGGACAAAGGTGGGGGGTCGCCAAGCATGCAGGACCATGGCAACACCCCCCCTACCCCCCCACCCACACACCTCCCCCACCCACACACACACACACACACACACACACACACACACACAGTACAGTTTACACTAAACTAAATGAAACACGTTAGAGCGAGCCGAGCAGACACCGCCGCCACCTGACCTGAGAGGGAACCCAACACCCCCTGGGTGGAAATGGAGGATTTGCAGCCACCAGAAAGCAAACGTTAGGAGGAGAAGGAGGACAGGAGCTTGTGGGGTAAACACGAGGGTCTTGAGCTGGATAGAAGAACGCGGTAATGCTGCCAACAGGTCCGAAGCGGGAGCTACTGAAGTGTGGGTGTTTGAGATCAAGTGAAGACTCCATAGACTGATACCCAGAATACACTGAAGGAAGTGATGCAGACATGTTATTCCACATATACCTGATTATGATTATGAAAAAATTACATACTTTTTGTGCAGATTTGAACCCTATTTCTTTGATTTCTGAGACTGATTTAAGTTTTTTTTCCAGCAGTAAGAAGCAGTGCATTGTGGGATAGACCTGCCCACATGTTTGCATGTGCACAGCCAAAGATCCTCTCTACTAATCAGCGCCAGTGGTATGAAACGCTACACACTCCCTGTCTCCTAAAGGGGGCGTGGCCTCGGTACTGAACCTCGCGTGGATGGATGAAAAGTTATATTTAAATCATTTATTAATATGCTTTTAGATATTTAAAACAGCTAAAAGACATCACAGAGATTAGTTTGTTTGGGCGTTTACGAACGTTAGCTGACGTTAGCGCCTCTGTGTTGCCAGATCTCGCGAGAGTTCGATCCTGAGACAGGAACAGGTCTCAAACAAAGTTCATTTGCTCCTGATGTGTGCGTCTGAAAAATGACATTTTAGTGTCAGAATGTTCTGGCTTGTGAAAAATGGGTCCAATTTATACTTCGGTGACTTTTCGGGGGCGAAAGAATTGCTCATAATCTGTGTTCACGTTCACTTCTCCCGTTGGAATCAACACACTCAGGACTAGGGTTGGGTATCGTTTGGATTTTTATGATTCTGATGCCGAACCGGTACTTTTAACCCTTGTGTTGTCTTCCCGTAAAAATTGAAAATCAACAATTTTGTTGATGCTTTTTATCAATGTTTTAACTTTTTCTTATGTTTTTGTCCCTTTTTTCAACACTTTTGACGCTTTTTTTCAATGTTTGTCACTTTTTTTTACGTTTAACACTACGTAACACTAACTTATTAACTTTAGTTTTACAGTTATTTTGGGAATTTATGGTCAATAAACCTCATTTATAGGAAATTATACCTAATATTTGACTTAGAAAAGCAGAAATTAGGAATTATTAATAGCAATAACAGTCACAAAAAATAGTAGTATGTAGTAGTTCTTTGTAGTTTGTGGCATAGCAGGGCACTGTGCGGCATTACAAGGCACAGCAGGACGTAGCAGGACGTAGCAGGACATAGCAGGATGTAACATGGCGCCGCAGGACGTGTAGCGGGACGTAGCAGGATGTAGCAAGACGTTGCAGGACGTAACATGGCGCCGCAGGACGTGTAGCGGGACGTAGCAGGACGTAGCAGGACGTAGCAGGATGTAACATGGCATCGCAGGACGTGTAGCAGGACGTAGCAGGATGTAACATGGCGCCGCAGGACGTGTAGCGGGACGTAGCAGGATGTAGCAAGACGTTGCAGGACATAACATGGCATCGCAGGACGTGTAGCAGGACGTAGCAGGATGTAACATGGCGCCGCAGGACGTGTAGCGGGACGTAGCAGGATGTAGCAGGATGTAACATGGCGCCGCAGGACGTGTAGCGGGACGTAGCAGGATGTAGCAGGACGTAGCAGGATGTAACATGGCATCGCAGGACGTGTAGCAGGACGTAGCAGGATGTAACATGGCGCCGCAGGACGTGTAGCGGGACGTAGCAGGATGTAGCAGGACGTAGCAGGATGTAACATGGCATCGCAGGACGTGTAGCAGGACGTAGCAGGATGTAACATGGCGCCGCAGGACGTGTAGCGGGACGTAGCAGGATGTAGCAAGACGTTGCAGGACATAACATGGCATCGCAGGACGTGTAGCAGGACGTAGCAGGATGTAACATGGCGCCGCAGGACGTGTAGCGGGACGTAGCAGGATGTAGCAAGACGTTGCAGGACGTAACATGGCATCGCAGGACGTGTAGCAGGACGTAGCAGGATGTAGCAAGACGTTGCAGGACGTAACATGGCATCGCAGGACGTGTAGCAGGACGTAGCAGGATGTAACATGGCGCCGCAGGACGTGTAGCGGGACGTAGCAGGATGTAGCAAGACGTTGCAGGACATAACATGGCATCGCAGGACGTGTAGCAGGACGTAGCAGGATGTAACATGGCGCCGCAGGACGTGTAGCGGGACGTAGCAGGATGTAGCAGGACGTAGCAGGATGTAACATGGCGCCGCAGGACGTGTAGCGGGACGTAGCAGGATGTAGCAGGACGTAGCAGGATGTAACATGGCGCCGCAGGACGTGTAGCGGGACGTAGCAGGATGTAGCAGGACGTAGCAGGATGTAACATGGCATCGCAGGACGTGTAGCAGGACGTAGCAGGATGTAACATGGCATCGCAGGACGTGTAGCAGGACGTAGCAGGATGTAACATGGCGCCGCAGGACGTGTAGCGGGACGTAGCAGGATGTAGCAGGACGTAGCAGGATGTAACATGGCATCGCAGGACGTGTAGCAGGACGTAGCAGGATGTAACATGGCATCGCAGGACGTGTAGCAGGACATAGCAGGATGTAACATGGCGCCGCAGGTCGTGTAGCGGGACGTAGCAGGATGTAGCAGGACGTAGCAGGATGTAACATGGCACCGCAGGACGTGTAGCAGGACCATGGCGACAACTGCAAACATGATTTTGGAGCCTGCCTGATCCGAGGAAACATGCGTGATATATACAGATACAGATACGTGTATTCTTTCCTTTCTTTTGGCGCGCCCATCACTGCTGTTCAGTCAGCGCCAGCAGCTCCCTCTCGATCCCATCACAGGTCTAATATTAAAAATTAAAAATGTCCCTGCCTGTTTTCCAATAGATATTTACCTTATGAATCCATTCATGGGACTGGCCCCTGAGTATATAAATGAATGTTTAATCCCATTAAAGCTTAAGTGTAGCCCGAGATGTTCCATCCTAGATAAGACCCAGATGGAAAACCAGAGGAAAACCAGGCAAGCCTCATCTTTGCCTTCTTGTAAATCTTTAAAAAAAATGCATTCCTTCCTGTGTAGCTCTAATAATCAATTATATGCTTTGATTTTTTTTATATCTTACACTATATCAGTTTGTTCTTATTCGTATGTTTGCTTTAACCCTTGTGTTGTCTTCCCATTGACCTGCAACTTTAGTTTTTCTGGGTATGAATTTAAAATGAAAACTATTTGGTTATCTTTTCTCGACACTTTTGTCGCTTTCCTGACGTTTTTGTCACTTTTTTCCTATGTTTTTATAACATTTTTTCTACGCTTTTTGAAGCTTTGTCTGACATTTTTTCCCACTTTTTTTAGCGTTCTTTTATTATTTTTTTCCAATGCTATAAAATTTAATTAAACCAAATGTAATGAAAGTAGTGTACTGCTTGTTTATTTTACTTGTTATGAGCATTATAGGGAACCATCCTCGTTATTATTTTATTTTTTTACAATTTGGTTGAAAGAAACCCAAATTTCTGATATAGAAACTTTTGGAAAATGGGCCAAATTTGACCCGAGGACACCAGGAGGGTTAATGTTATTGTCATTTTTCATTGGATTCTGATTTTATTTGCGCGATGTGTTTGTTGCGCAAGTTGACGAAACGATATATCATGCAGCCCTTCTTCCTTTATACTTCATACTCTTTCCGCATTTTGAGTCTTTTCTTGCTTTTTTTAACCCTCCAGTTGTCCTTGGGTCAAATTTGACCCATTTTCGAAAAGTTTCTATATCACAAATTTGGTTTTTTTTCGACCACATTTTCAACAACAAAAAGCAACTTGGATGGTTCTATACAACGCTTTTCACAAGTAAAATAAATGATAAGTTCACTGCTTTCATTGAATTTGGGAGTTTTATTTAATTTCAGAGTTGAAAAAAAGTTACAAAAATGTCAAAAAAAGCATCAAAAACGCAGGGAAAATACCACAAAAATGTCAACAGGCGCAGAAAAAAGAAATTGATAAAAACATCGGAAAAGAAACTTGGGTAAAAAGCGACAAAAATGTCAAAATGTTGACTCAGAAAAACAAAAAAGTTGCATGTTCGACGGGAAGACAACACCAGGATTAACTTCTTTTTTTTCCGGCTGTTATGTTGCACCGGCTGCTGAGTTGAGGCCCCGAAGGGGAGACGAGGTGAAGTCAGTGCAGCAGAAAAAGAGACGTATTGTGCTTTTTAGCTATTTCCACATTACTAAGCATATTACCTCTCATGCTCCCACCCTGCTTCACTTCTAATCTAATATGGAGTGGATCACAAGCTGGTCACACTCCTAGTCATGGCACTCCTGACTCCAACAAGCAGCCGCAGGTTTGCATCCGACACCAAAGGCCCTCTTCATGTCAGGCTGGAAGTCGTTTCAGGTCATTTTCAGCTTTACTGTCAGTGTCTCCCAATGCAACTGGTCTGCTGTAACCGGGGGCATTTGATGAGTAACAAGGTAACAAAGTATAAAGTCTAAAACCAACATCAAGGGGTTTCAACAAAACGCAGCACCTCCGATCAGAGCGCTGCAGGGGACAGGAGATTTTGGTTTTGAGGTGAGGTGATTGGTAAGGGTGTGACGAGATCTACGAGATCTCGCGAGATTAAAACGTGACGAGATTTCTCGTCGAGGTAAAAAGTTGTCTCGTGAGGCGATGTGATGTCAGCGTGATGGAGCGTGAAATTACTATTGAAGATCCCCCTGCCACTTTTAAATCATTTGTGTGGCAACATTGGTTATTGATACACTTACTGTTTGCATTTAAAGTGTTATTTTTCTGTTATTTACACATTTACTTTATTTATACTGTTTATTTTTTTATGTTCGGTTTGTGGAAAGGAGTTAGATTTCTCGTGTGAAATTGTACAGAAGCCAGTTGGTAGAGTTTATACAAAACATTTTGCAGTGTCTGCACGTCCTTTACTGCATATAATTCATTAAAATAGTAAAAAAAAATAAAGTTAAATAACATTCATCATTAATAGTTGATTTCAAAATGCACCTAAATTGTTTTGCATTTTGTGATTTTTCAGTTGAATAAAAAAACTATTTTCCATTCATATATTTCATGGAGGATTTCTTTAAATTTTTTTAAAAAATCTCGTCTCGTCTCGTTCTCGTGAACCCAATCTCGTGATGTGTCTCGTCTCGTGGAGTAAGCGTCTCGTCACACCCCTAGTGATTGGTGATGGAGGAGGAGGAGGGGGTGGGGGTGCTGCTGTTTTATCTCGGTCTTTGGCTGTCACAATGATATTCAGCTGCTCACTTAGACATTCTGTTCACCCTCTGGTTGCCATGCCAGAGTTAAGTCCTCACAGGTTCGGAGACTACAGACCAGGCTGCGTTAGAAGACTGAGGCTACATTGTTACATTGTTACATTTTGGTTTTTATGTTTTTATGCGAGAGTTTTGAGCCAAAGTGTCTTTAGTTCCGGTAGCGGGTGGGGGTGGTCTCCTGCCATTCATCATTTGAAAGACATGATGTCTCTCTCTCTCTCATGGGTGGGCCAACTTCTCTGGGTGGGCAAAACAAAGAAAGGGGAGGTAACCCTTCTTGCCCCTTATGACCTCATAAGGGGAAGATTCCAGATCGGCTCATCTGAGCTTTAATTTTCTCAAAGGCAGAGCAGGATACTTAGGGCTCGGTTTACACCTCTCGCCATTTCTAGCCACTGGGGGGGCCATAGGCAGGCTGGGGGGGGGGACGCATATTAATCAGAAAGTGAAATGTTCACGCCATGGGACCTTTACAGACATTTACAGATCTACATATACGTATGAATTAGGGCTGCCCCCTCTTAGTTGGTTAGTCGAACTATGGGGTCTTTTTGGTCTTAGACGACTAAGATTTAGTCATTTTTTTATGCTTCTTCATGCTGAAGGATTTATTTCCAAGAACAGTATGAGCACATACTATGGGGTCTCGTTCACGAGTGAGGGGACCATGGAGCGTGAGATTGGTCGGAGAATCGGAGCAGCTGGTGCGGTATTACATTCTGTTTATCGCATCGTTGTGACGAAAAGGGAGCTGAGCCAGAAGGCAAAGCTCTCGATCTACCGGGCAATTTTCGTTCCTACCCTCACCTATGGTCATGAAGGCTGGGTCATGACCGAAAGAACGAGATCCAGGGTACAAGCGGCCGAAATGGGTTCCCTCAGGAGGGGGGCTGGCGTCTCCCTTAGAGATAGGGTGAGAAGCTCAGTCATCCGAGAGGAGCTCGGAGTAGAGCCGCTGCTCCTTCACGTCGAAAGGAGCCAGTTGAGGTGGTTCGGGCATCTGGTAAGGATGCCTCCTGGGGGGGTCCCTAGGGAGGTGGTCCAGGCACGTCCAGCTGGGAGGAGGCCTCGGGGAAGACCCAGGACTAGGTGGAGGGATTATATCTCCAACCTGGCCTGGGAACGCCTCGGGATCCCCCAGTCGGAGCTGGTTGATGTGGCTCGGGAAAGGGAAGTTTGGGGTCCCCTACTGGAGCTGCTGCCCTCCGAGACCCGATACCGGATAAGCGGATGAAGATGGATGGATGAGTATGAGCACATTTGTGTTAAACACAATATTTAAAGTTGTGCTTTTGCACAATTCTTTGTGGAGAAACTCCGTGTTACAGATTGAGCGTTAATCGACTAAGGATTTCTTCAGTTGAGGAAACCCCTCCCTCTCTCTACTACTTGCCTATTTAAAGAAAAAGTCTAGCAAAAATGGAAAAAAGGGCATGGACAGAGCTAAGTAGAGGAAGATTATTTTTATCTTTCTGTCCTTCTTTTCTGTCTGTCAACCTCTGCCAGGTTGTCTTAATCGTCATGCTGTCCTCGGGTCACATGGACCCGCTTTCCTATAGCAATGGTCCCAATTTTAATTACCCGAAATAACATATATAACATGATTGATTCCATACAACGCTCTTTGGCAAGTACAAATCTTTACTTTCATTAAGTTTGGGGCGTCTTATTCAATTTTATAGTATTTGAAAAACAAATGGAAGTGTTTTTGAAATAGTATTGAGTAAAAGTTGACATATTCCAGTCTGTGATTATCATCAACATCCATTCCTTTAATTTTAGTCTCAATAATTCCTAATTTCTGCTTTTCTAACTCAAACATTAGGTATAATTTCCTATAAATGAGGTTTATTGACCATAAATTCCAAAAATAACTGTAAAACTAAAGTTAATAGTGTTACGTAGTGTTGAAAACATCAAAAAAGTGACAAACATTGAAAACAGAGAGACAACACTACCCTGTTGAAATGTACGCAATTCACAAGTACTGTAAGTACATAGTGTGCACAGCAGTGTACTAGTACAATTACCCAAACGGAGACACCATCAGTGACCACTCTGCCTTGTCTGGGTGGAAAGGCAAATAATCAATCCATTGACGAGATGATGCTAGTACATACTGGATCAAACCTTCCTTTTTCAATTTCTTGCTAGTATTTCCGCTTGTTAGTTCAGAATATGTGGGTACAAACTCAAATGACTGTAAGAAAAGAGGTGAGAGCTGTGGAGAAGTAAATGGATGGTTTAGCTAACGGCCAAATGCACCGTCCACTCAACCGGGGAAGCCCGGTTACATAAGCTCTGCATTAAAGTGAACAGAGCAACGTCAGAGCCTTCTATGAAAAGACTACAGTACCAATGTTTAATTCTACCAAGTGGTGGATGAAAAAGAAAGACATTTGCACCAGAGGTGGCCTGGATTTCCACCCTGGTTCAGACCGGGACAGCTGAGATGGAGGACAGTTTGCTCACAGGACGACAGCACAGGTAATCCAGGTGAGCTTGGTTCAGTTTAAAGGAAATGCAATAGTTCATCTTGTCTATAAGTAATGAATGTGACACACAGGTGCAGATAAACTCCACAAGCCATTCACAAACACTGAGCTAGGGTAATGAGAGCTGCTTCAGTAGGCATTTCATTCTAATGGGATTTTAAGTGTCTCCCCACTTAGTCTGATTAGGACCTTTTGGTGGAGAGCTGCTGGTCTGTCTGCAGGGTCTATTTATTCTATCCTTCTCTGAACTCAATTTTAAATTTGGTGAAATTTCATTACTATGATTTTTTGATGTAAAAACTTCTCAGGGAAGCGTTTACAAAAGGGTCCGGTAGTGGCAACATATATATAAATCTATAGTAAATTGTATAATGCAGTCAAATGGAGAAACAAGCTCTGCTAAAGCCTTGAATCCAATTTGAATCATTAGCCGTGCTAGCGGCGAGGCTTTAGGGACGTCAGTGTTGGTCAGTTGATCGTCCCATCACTTTTGCAATCTCTAAATCTGTTGTCTGTCTACTCATGAAGACTGTGATTGCAAGCTCTGGGGGGGGGGGGGGGGCATTGTCATTGCATGCTATTGGGTGGATTACCAGGATGAAGTCTCAAAACCTTGGTGTCACCTGACTATTTCTCTCAGCTATCCTGTGTGTGTTGAGTGTTAATAAGCAAAAGTACACAGTGAACATGGTGAAAAGTATACCTGCTTCATGTGTGTGTGCAGTGTATCAATCATGGATGTAACAGTATGGATTAATTGCACAAATACCCCCAAAAACTCTGGGCTTCTAGGCTGCATACAAAACCTTCTGTAAGGGCTAGGAAGACATCAAAGACATCACACTGTCACAAAAAAAAGTACAAAGCAGTACCTTTATAAGGAACAAGAGCTTGTCCCTGGGGGGGTACCCTCAAAGGGACATTGTTGGACCTTGAATAAGAGGATCACATTTGGACCTTAGCTGTTTGCAGGGCTGTAGTACTCGAGTCCGGTCTTGGACTCGAGTCCGGACTCAAGACCGTTTTTCTGTGGTCTCGGACTTGTCTTGGACTCGCTAGTATTTGGACTCGGACTTGTCTCGGTCTCGGCCACTGGTCTGGCCCAATATGGCTTCTGGTCTGGACCGAGTCCAGGTGTCTTTATTATGTTGATAATAATATTGGAGGGAAAGGGAAACCCAAAATGATTGTCTTGATACTGTCATGCATAAGACCTTTTTTCTGTCCTGGACTCGGTCTTGAGTCGGACTCGAACCTCTTTGGACTCGGTCTTGACTTGGACTCGACTAGTCCTGGTCTTGGACTTGTCTTGGACTCGATTAAGGTGGTCTTGACTACAGCCCTGCCTGTTTGTACCATCTAAGGGACAATATTAAACCTTTGAGGATCAATAATGTACCTTATTATATCATATGACAAATAAACATCTTGAATCTTGAAGATCCGTCGCATGGTCTAGGGAGGAAATCAAAAAAGTCTGTTTTTGATATAACACAATTTTTCAATCTCTTCACATAATGTTATTTATATATTTTTCATGGGCTAAAAAACAATTTTCTTTTTTGTGAGTTTGTGTCTGTGACCTGATTCTCCTGCTGGCTGCTCTGGTTTCAAATTAGAAGAAAGAAAAAAAACACAGTTTCTATGTGTGCATCTCACAAAGACACAGAGGTGACCTCGGGGTCAGCACCTCATCCTTCTTTAACCATTGTCCAGCTGTTACTCTAGCCCGGGTCATTTACTCGGCCCCATAGCCAATCAGACTAAGAGGCTACATGTCACCAAGGATACGGAGCGGATACAGTAAATGTCAGAAAATAAGGACCTGTCTGCTTGGAAACTTCTTTGTTTAATTTCTGTTCTTTCTCTTCCTCCCCCTCTCCCTGACACACATTAGGTCTCTCTTTTCACTGGGAACCAGGCAGGCGGCATACTTCACTCAAATCTAGGCCACGCCGTCACCCACATGTTGTCTGCTGCTGAATAATTATAGCCGGGACGTGAGCTGACAGTCACATCCACAAATCCTGAGCCGAAATTAAAAAAAGATAAATGTAAACCAGAGCACGCAGGCAGGGACACAGGGGCAGGACACCGTCATCTGCTCACTTCTATCCATTAATCTTTCATGTCTTAAAGCACCATTCAACTGTTTCTGACATGTTTTAGCTTGTTTGTATAATTTACTAGAAGCCATTTATTTGAAAGCGTACTGTATTTTAATGTTGTTGCAGGATTCCCAACTGCAAATAGAAAAAGAACCATTGTCGTGTTGTATAAAGTCATACCTGACCCTAAATTGAGACACACTGAGCAGTTTTTGCATGCATGCAGAAACAAATGTTAGTCATTATGAACCTAAACTTGTAGGGAATTGGGTTGGGAACCGGAGGGTCGCTGGTTCAAGTCCCCATATGGTCCAAAGTATGGTGGTATAATGTGTGTAATAGCAACAGAGTGACAACAGTGTAATTTCCTCTTGCGGGATTAATAGTAAGTAAAAACAAATCATTAAGTAAACATGGTGTAAGAGTTCACATCATGGTGTGTGTGTGTGTGTGTGTGTGTGTGTGTGTGTGTTGGTTCTCCTCTATGGGCAGATTGTGTAATAAGATTAGCGAGGTCAGCTGTAACATGTATTAATCAGGCTTTACATGGAGAGAGAGAGCGATGCCATGCACAGCAGTGTGTGTGTGTGTGTGTGTGTGTGTGTGTGTGTGTGTGTGTGTGTGTGTGTGTGTGTGTGTGTGCCCTTTGTACACCGCCATACTCTCATGTGCATAATCAAACACACACTCACACAGCTTTTAATTTCCTTTATGGGATGATTTCTATTCTTCAGCCTTTCATTTGGTCAAATAGTTCTTTTTTCTGACGTTGATGTTCAGTTTGTTCTGCCTTTTTCTTGATAATCGCTATTTATTTTGATTTCAACACATCCTAAAGTCTCTGTACTGACACTGCATGACATGAGGAAAATATGCGATATAGGGTTGTTGAATATCGTGATAAGGATATTACCTGTGATACTGTAAATAAACAGATAAAATGTACCCAGTTTTGCCTTTCTGCGAGTAGTATTGAAAGAACACAGGACTATCATCCATCCATCCATCCATCTATTCTATCTCTCTATCTATTCTATCTCTCTATCTATCTATTGTATCTATCTATCTATTGTATCTATCTATCTATCTATCTATCTCTCTATCTATCTATTGTATCTATCTATCTATCTATCTATCTATCTATCTATCTATCTATCTATCTATCTCTCTATCTATCTATCTATCTATCTATCTATCTATCTCTCTATCTATCTATCTATCTATCTATCTATCTATCTATCTATCTATCTATCTATCTATCTATCTATCTATCTATCTATCTATCTATCTATCTCTCTCTCTATCTATCTATTGTATCTATTGTATCTATCTATCTATCTATCTATCGTATCTATTGTATCTATCTATCTATTGTATCTATCTATCTATCTATCTATCTCTCTCTCTATCTATCTATTGTATCTATTGTATCTATCTATCTATTGTATCTATCTATCTATCTATCTATCTCTCTCTCTATCTATCTATTGTATCTATCTATCTATCTATCTATTGTATCTATCTATCTATCTATCTATCTCTCTCTCTATCTATCTATTGTATCTATCTATCTATTGTATCTAACTATCTATCTATCTATCTCTCTCTCTATCTATCTATTGTATCTATTGTATCTATCTATCTATCTATTGTAGATATTGTATCTATCTATCTATTGTATCTATCTATCTATCTATCTATCTATCGTAGCTATCTGTATCTATCTATCTATTGTATCTATTGTATCTATCTATCTATCTATTGTAGATATTGTATCTATCTATCTATTGTATCTATTGTATCTATCTATCTATCTATTGTAGATATTGTATCTATCTATCTATTGTATCTATCTATCTATTGTATCTATCTATCTATCTTAACATTTTTTTTACGGTTTTATTTTGAAGTTTGACTTTTTTTTTTTTTCAAGCTTTTTCCATTTTCTAAAAGTTTCTGTGTTTAACCAAAAAAAGAATACATTTTGAAATAATTTTCCTGACTGGAAAAGTAAAATGTTGAACACCTGATGATAAAAAAACAACAACAAAAAAAAAACAAATGTATTTTGCAGCCCTACTAAACATTAAACACACATATCCATCATCTAATCTGACTCTGAATTAGACCTGATAATGTCCTTAAATGTTCCTTTAACACAACACTGAGTTTTCTCCTTTAAGTGAGCCATCAGCTGCTTTGCTTTCCCCTTTTCTTCTCTTCTGGCCTGAATCTCTGTTGCACTGACTCGCCGCTCAGGACAGGGAGATGTGTTAATCTAGACACATGATTGGAAACGGACTGTGTGGTTGTGTGTCCAGGGGATCTTATCAGGTCAAGCAGCTGTTTCCTGCTTAAGCCCAGTGGGCAACAACGCAACAGTCACCGGCCACGGGGCAGATATATCATGTGTTTGTGTGTGGGAAGTAAAAAATAGATCATACGTCCATTTGTGTGGGTGTAGGGCAATGGGAAGGGTTATAGCTGTGAATGCAAGTGACTGTATAGGTGTGTGTGTGTGTGTGTGTGTGTGTGTGTGTGTTTAAAAATGATGGATTAGTGGTTGAGGATTGGAAGATTGGTAGAAATGTAGCATGAAAGCTCTGCCCTGGGGCGGAGACGCTACTGACAACTGGTGACCAGTGGTGTGTGTCTATGTGTGTGTGTGTGTGTGTGTGTCTATGTGTGTGTGTGTGTGTGTGTGTGTGTGTGTGTGTGTGAGTGCGCATTGAGGCATCATCTGTGCATCCACATGATGAGCTACAAATGGCCTTGAAAAACCTGGACACACTCTCACACACACTTAAAAGATAAAGCTGGCATCATTCTCTGTTTGTTTCTGTCCCCAAATCCCATAAAAAGACTTTGAGCTTGGGAAAAGCGCTATACAAATTTAATTTATTATTATTATTATTATTATTATTATTATTATTATTATTATAAAAAGACTCAAAGCAACAATGTGTGAGTCCGTCTGTCGATGCTTCATGACTGAGCCCATCGGTTATGATTGACTAAATGTTCCTGTTGGAAGTGTTTTGAATAATTATTTGATTTTGAAACATGTTTGCAGTGTTTTGTTAGACATAGTGTGTTGTGTTAAGTGTATTATTGTGTTTTGAAAATTAGTTTTGGAGTTTAGTTTACAATGTGTGAATTTAAGCATGAAATTAACCGTTTTGCCAGTTGTGTGTTTTAGGTGTGTTGGTGCGTTAAGAGACAGGAGGAAAACGTGCATTTGATGGGGACTACTTTCAGCGGCGGATTAATCCACATCTGCTCATTGTAGTTTGTATCCAACAAACAGGGGGAAAACGTGCATTTGATGGGGACTACTTTCAGCGGTGGATTAATCCACATCTGCTCATTGTAGTTTGTATCAAACAAACAGGAGGAAAACGGGCATTTGATGGGGACTACTTTCAGCGGCGGATTAATCCACCTTTCGGCGCTCCAGTGAGTGATTGTAGCAGCAGGATGCACATGATGATTGGGCAGACCATCCGGTTTGACTGTTTGAAATTGAAATGATGAGGGTTTCAGGTCTGTGCATGCTTCATAGCTTCGGCCCAGCGCGGCAGGTCTCATCGTGGCACATATCTGATCTTTTCACGGCTGTCTTAACAGGACGCAACCGCACGGAGTCTGATCTTTCTCCGTCCAGACAGGCGTGAAGAGATCAGACATGAGCCGCGAAAAAAGAAAGAGTCAAAACTCCAAGCGCAGTCAAAACTCAGTCTAATTAAATTAGCGCTGGGGAATGCAGAGTGCAGATGTTACGGAGCTTCAGTTCAGCTCAAATGTCTCTTTGTAAAGTGAAAATGATGATGTGTAATGATGTGTAATTGAGGAATCAGTCCATGATTACATGAGTGTATTTTGTGGACATCTCTCATGCTTTTGACATGACACCCTCTCTGTTTGTCGTCCATGTCATTTTTACTTTAATGACTTTAAGAAGGTGTCGACACCTCCAAGGCTATATTCAGTCATGCTACTGTCATTCTATCACCATAATAATAATAATACTGATAATAAATCATCAAGAAAAAAATCAGAAGAAGTCTGTTACACTGATTGATGGTGAGATACTTGTACAATACTTTTAAAAGTATTGTACAAGTATCTATTTACTTTACTTTAAGACTGCCAGTCAGCTTCACGCTATATGTTATATCTACATGAGAGTGTGTCTGTGTGTGTGTGTGTGTGTGCGTTTCTGTGTGTGTGTATGTGTGTGTGAGAGTGTGTGTATGTGAGTGTGTATGTGTGTGTGACAGTGTGTGTGTGTGTGCGTCTGTGTGTGCATGTGTGAGAGTGTGTCTGTGTGTGTGTGTGAGTGTGTGTGTCTGTGTATGTGTGTGTGTGCGAGAGTGTGCGTGTGTGTGTGCGTGTGTGTGTGTGTGTCTGTGTGTGTGTGAGAGTGTGTGTGTGTGTGTGAGTGTGTGTGTGTGTGTGCGTGTGTGTGTGTGTGCGTGTACGTCTGTGTGTGTGAGAGAGTGTGTGCGTCTGTGTATGTGTGAGAGTGTGTCTGTGAGTGTGTGTGTGTGTGAGAGTGTGTCTGTGTGTGTGTGTGTGCGTCTGTGTGTGTGAGAGAGTGTGTCTGTGTGTGTGTTTGTGAGAGTGTGTGTGTATGTGTGCGTGTGTGTGTGTGAGTGTGTGTGTGTGAGAGTGTGTGTGTGTGTGTGTGTGTGTGTCATTACAAATGCTGATTGTTATTTATCAGTTTTTTAAGCCTAAAGCTCAAATCTCCTTTTGGGCAATTAGAGTTGAATCAATCACTTTATTAGCAGAACATTGATTGGTAAAAATGCCCCAAAATCTGCTGATTTTGAGTCAATTAACTGTGAATATTTGTTGGTTTTGTTATTAATTTGTTAATTAACTGGGGGTCTCTGGGATTTGAGCCGTTTGTCAGCAGATGAAAATGTAACCTTGAGCCTTCAGAAATCAAAAACAATTTACTGACCCTCGATTACTCGCTAATTAGAAGTTAGTTGTAGCCCTGAGGTCTAAGAACTCTGCTAGAACACATCCCCCCAGTGTGTGCTCGGTTCCCTTTTGGTTCCCTTTGGTTCCCTTCTTTGTGTTTTGGGGGTTTTTGGGCAGCGACGCTCCTGACCAACGTGGACTTTGATTGTGAAGTTAAAACCCGACTGTTGAGTCATGCGGTTCACATTTTGGACATCTTACATATTGTGTCTCTATATACATCTGTTTATGTGTGCGTGTGAGTGTGTGTGCGTTTCTGTGTGTGTGTGTGTGTGTGTGTGTGTATGTGTGTGTTAGAGTGTGTCTGCATGTCTGTCTGTGTGTGTGTGTGTGTGTCTGTCTGTCTTTGTGCGTGTGTTCTGTGTGTGTGTGCGTTTCTGTGTGTGTGTGTGTGTGTATCTGTGAGTGCGTTTCTGTGTGTGCGTTTCTGTGTGTAAGTGTGTGTGTGTGTTTCTGTGTGTGTGTGTCTCTGTGTGTGTGTGTGTGTATCTGTGAGTGCGTTTCTGTGTGTGCGTTTCTGTGTGTAAGTGTGTGTGTGTGTGTGCGTTTCTGTGTGTGTGTCTGTGTGTGTGTGTCTCTCTGTGGTGTGTGTGTGTTCTGTGTGTGTGTGTTCTGTGTGTGTGTGTGTGTGTGTGTGTGTGTGTGTGTTCTGTGTGTGTGTGTGTGTGTGTGTGTGTGTGTGTGTGTGTGTTCTGTGTGTGTGTGTCTCTGTGTGTGTGTGTGTGTGTGTTCTGTGTCTGCTCATCTCTCTGTCAGCATGTCACTAGCTTCACTTCGGGAACATTAATGACAATGAGGTACCGGTGACGTTTCTCACTCTGACACCGGCCAGATGCACAAATAAAACGCCCGTGGCGTCAATGAACTACAACTGTGTGTGTGTGTGTGTGTGTGTGTGTGTGTGTGTGTGTGTGTGTGTGCGTGTGTGTGTGTGTGTGTGTCTCAGATCTCCAACTGAGAAGGTTGACAGAAAGGAAGTCGCCAGAGAGACAAGAGAGCTGTGGAAACAGAAAAGATACAGATAGGAAGAAGAAGAAGAAGAGGAGGAGGAGGGTTAACAAAAAGAAAACGATGATATGGAGAGGGGGAAAAAAAAAAGGGAAGAGAAAAAGAAAAGGAGAGCGACATCTGCTCCGGTTCCCTTCAAACACAATGTGACACATGAGGGAGAAGGTCTGAATTTATTAAACTAATAGGATTTTCCTCAGTGGCGCCCAAGTGTTAAACCAACACCGTCAGTGCTGGTCTACTGAGATCCCCTCAGAGAACCTCAAACATTATTCTGATGACTGATGGTCTCGCAAGTCGTTCTGAAAATCATGGTTGCAGCTGTCGCCATGGTCCCGCTACACGTTCCCTTCCCTGCCACGATCGGCGGTGCCCAGCTACGTCCTGCTACGTCCTGCTACGTCCTGCTGGGCCTTGTAACGCCCCACAGTGCCCTGCTACGCCATGAACTACTACAAAGAACTACTACAAACTACTATTATTTTGGGACTGTTATTGCCACTCTTCATTCTAACCCCAACCGGCCCGTCAGACTCCGCCTACCAAGAGCCTGGGTCTGGGTCTGGGCCTGGGTCTGGGTCTGGGCCTGGGCCTGGGCCTGGGTCTGGGTCTGGGCCTGTGCCTGGGCCTGGGTCTGGGTCTGGGTCTGGGCCTGGGTCTGGGTCTGGGTCTGGGTCTGGGTCTGGGCCTGGGCCTGGGCCTGGGCCTGGGTCTGTCCGAGGTTTCTTCCCAAAGGGAAGTCTTTCCTTGCCACTGTAGCACTGTTGCTTGCTCTGTAGGAAACTACTAGAACTGTTGGGTCCTTGTAGATTCTGGAGTGTGGTCTAGACCTGCTCTATCTGTAAAGTGTCTTGAGATAACTCTTGTTATGAATTGATACTATAAATAAAATTGAATTGAATTGAATTGAATTGAATTGAATAGACGAAACGGTAACTTTGTTTCAGAGAATTCTTGTTTCTTTTGTTCTTATTAATTGGAAACATCAAGTCCTCTTTGCTATTCAAGTTTGATGTGGTCCCACTTGGCCAGACCTTCCTCCACAGCGCTGCAGGGTGGGGTGGGTTGGGTTGGGAACCGGAGGGTTACCGGTTCAAGTCCCCCATATGTACCAAAGCATGGTGGTGGACTGGTAGCTGAAGAGGTGCCAGCCAAGGTTCTCTTGAGCAAGGCACTGAACCCTCAACTGCTCGGGGCACCTTTCCAATAAAGTAAAAGTTAAAGCAACTCATACTACATGAATACACAGTGGAATAACATGTAAAAGGTCCCATATCCAGGTTCATAACTGCATTTAGAGGTTGGACCAGAATAGGTTTACATGGTTTGATTTAAAAAAAAAAAAACACCATATTTTTGTGGTACTGCACATTGCTACAGCTCCTCTTTTCACCCTGTGTGTTGAGCTTTCTGTTTTGACGGTTTGAAAGGTGGATCAGTGTTTCCCAAAGTCCCAAGACGACGTCCTCAAATGTCTTGTTTTGTCCACAGCTCAAAGATATTCAGTTTACTGTCACAGAGGAGACAAGAAACTAGAACATGTTTACATTTAACACGCTGCAATCAAAGAAGTTTTACCTTTTTTTCTTCTTAAAGTGCCTATATTATGCTCATTTTCAGGTTTTCAGTATATTTAGGGGTTATATCAGAATAGGGTTAATAGGGTTGTTGACTGTAATTTTCTTATTGTTGTTGTTGTTTTTTTAGGGAGACAATTTTAAGATCTGTCCAGGGACAACGGATGAAAAATAGCCTTTTGGCTAATTCTGGTGCATTTACAGCAATCTTAATTAATGTACAAATAAATTAATAAAATAAATAAATCATCAAGAAAAAAATCAGAAGAAGTCTGTTACAGTGGAAAAAAGCCGGTTTAAGCAACTCATACTACATGAATACACAGTGGAATAACATGTAAACGTGTCCATATCCAGGTTCATAACTGCATTTAAAGGTTGGACCAGAATAGGTTTACATGGTTTGATTTAAAAAAAAAAAACACCATATTTTTTGTTGTACTGCACATTGCTGCAGCTCCTCTTTTCACCCTGTGTGTTGAGCTCTCTCGGGGACTTTGGGCTTTTTCACTTCGTAAAAAAGATATATAACACAACAGGAAAGGGAAAAAGCATAATATGAGCACTTTAATGGGATAGTTTGTATGAACTATTTCTCCATAGTCAGTCATCAATGTTATCAATGGGTATTTTGAGTAAAATAAATACATTTGCAAGAAATGATTAGATTTTTAATTATGAAAAAATTGCATTCTCAATTGTTTTTTGTCCGAGAATTGGAAAAGTAAAAGTTTAATATTGGGAAGAGCTTAAAATAAAGTAACGATAATAAAGGCTGTTTGTTCATTAAATCAGGGGTCTTCAACGTTTTTTAGGCCAGGGACCCCGTAGCTCAAAGAGAGTCAGATTATAGGGACCCCCATATATTGTAAACAATTGAGTTGCATATTAAACTGAGCCGAATGGATGAATAAAATTTGATCTTATGTATACATCATGTTGTAATGTTAAACATACATGTGGAAGGCACAGTGACTCTTTAAGCTTAATTGCATGGCTACCATAGTGGCTACCTTATAGGAAGCTTATCTGCAATGTGTCATTTTTGTTAATATGTAATATGTTAGATTCACATCAATGTATATTTTCAGAAATGTTTCATTTTTGAAAAAAGAAACAAATAGTTTTTTAAGAATTTGGTGGCCCCCTGCAGTGAGTCTGAGGACCCCCGTAGGGGTCACGACCCCCCTGTTGAAGATCTCTGCATTAAATAACAATGTTTTATGGAGAAAGGGTGGGATTAAGTAAGTGTATTTTTCTTCCATGCGTTTCCTGTGTGACAGGGTTTGGTTTTAGCTTTAAAGTGAACTCCCTGGCTTAGAAGCGCTGTGTTGACACCACACATTAGATTTTGAAAGGGGATTTCCTTCTTGCATGCTTTTTGTTGTTGTGCCTGATCAAAAAACACCCCCCACACCCACACCCCTTCTGCTTTATTTCCACAAATCGCACCCTGGGTATAGATACAGGAAGACTAGGAAAAAAAGAGAGCTCGAGACTTTTTCAAATTGAATTCCAAATGCTTTGAATACAACTTTGTTTCTTCTTTGAAAAACCAGAAAACCCCAGTTGGTCTTCCTGCTGTGGGCTTCTATAAGTGTGTAAATGTTGAGAGCATCTCGTAACACGGGGGAGGTTCGGCCCTGCGTATGCTTCAAAGGAAGTGCTCGTCAGGAAGTATTACGGCCTTTGAAACACCCTCTCCGACTTCCACGAGCATGAAAAGTAATGCTTTCATTCCTCACACAATTACTCAAGTCCATTTTCATGTGAACTACGGAGTGCTACACTACGAATGTGTTCGAGGGGAGACAGTCAGAAAGCCGTTATCGCCATTTTGTACAATTTATTATGTCGCGACTACAAAGACAAAAGAAAAAGACAGAACTGGAGATGGAGAAAGCAGCCAGGAGAAGGTGATGACAGCCGGCTTTTTAAACCCGTTTTCAAGGGTTGACATTCAAAATAAGTGGAAAGTACTTCGCCTGCAGAACCAATCCTGCAGCACCAGTGGTGTTTCTCTATTTATTTCAGATTTCTCTTTTTTTCAAAATCCATAAGTTTTTTCTTTTGGTGGAATGGTTGGATGGCACGTTGATCAACCTAGTTTGTTTGAAGCATAATAAGACCTTTAGTACCTGAACTAAAGGCCTAGTAACTAAGTACATTTACTCAAGTACTTTACTTGAGTCTCTTCTTTTAATGCTACTTTCTACTTTCAATTCAATTTCAATTCAATTTTATTTATAGTATCAATTCATAACAAGAGTTATCTCAAGACACTTTACAGATAGAGCAGGTCTAGACCACACTCCAGAATTTACAACGACCCAACAGTTCTAGTAGTTCCCTCCAGAGCAAGCAACAGTGGCAAGGAAAAACTTCCCTTTAGGAAGAAACCTGGGACAGATCCAGACCCAGACCCAGGCCCAGACCCAGGCTCTTGGTAGGTGGTGTCTGACGGGCCGGTTGGGGTTAGAATGAAGAGTGGCAATAACAGTCACAAATAATAGTAGTTTGAAGTAGTTCTTTGTAGTAGTTCATGGCATAGCAGGGCACTGTGGGGCATTACAAGGCCCAGCAGGACGTAGCAGGACGTAGCAGGACGTAGCAGGACGTAGCAAGATGTAGCAAGGCATCGCAGAACGTGTAGCGGGACCATGGCGACAGCTGCAACCATGATTTTGGAGCCTCCCTGATCCGAGGAAACATGCTGGGAGAAAAAGAACTTCTACAGTACTTTTACTCCACAACATCTCAGAGACAAATATTGTACTTTTTACTCCACTTACATTCATCTGACAGCTTAAGTTACTTTACAAATTAAGATTTTTGGACACAAAACACATGTACTTTACAAAATATGATGTTTTATTACAGATTAAACTATGCAAAAATATATGGGTCTACAAGTCCAGCTGTAAGGATTAGCTGATTAAACACTTAGTTGATTGACAGAACTGTTTGGATAGTTATTAGCAAGGGATTAACTTTGGGTTCAACAATTATCAGGTTATGGTGCAAATGTCTTTATTTATGTATGCGTTATTAGGTAATTAGAATAGGTTTTTGGGGTGGGTTGCACTGGCCAGTTTTAATTATGACCCCCCCCCCCAGTAAATAACGCCTATGGTTTCCACTTTCTAAAATGTGACAATTTCCACATTAAGTACTTTTACTTTTAATACTTTAACTACATATTCCTGATGATACTGACATAGTTTTACTTAAAGAACATTTTTCTTGTAACAGTATTTTTACAGTGTGGTATTTATTAGAGATACCAATCCTAGTATCAGTATCGCCTCCGATACTGCCTAAAATGCTGGTACTGGTATCGGGAAGTATACTGGAGTTTATGCACCGATCCAATACCACGTAATAAAGCCCAACATCTACGTTGAAGTAGTTTATTTATGATGTTTGGCCGTTATAACTGTCAAACTGGATAATAAAGAAAGTTCTGCTGTGTTCATTGTTTGTGTTTGTTTGAGGGATAGTAGTACACAGCTGTTAAAACATAATAAAATATATGACCCACTGGTATCGGATCAGTACTCGTATCGGCCAATACGCAAGCTCAGGTACCAGGATCGGTATCGGGAAGCAAAAAACGGTATTGGACCATCTCTAGTATTTATTAGTACTTTTACTTAAGTCAAGGATCTGAATACTTCCTTCACCACAATCTACCAAAGATCTCTTTTTAGAAGCACTATTTTAAGTCTGAAGGCGACTCCAAAGCGTGTGACGAAACCGTATCAGATAAGTTTTTAATTCCTGAGACGGGACACTGATTTGATGAAGTCAACAGTATCCAGTCACAGCCTTTTCCTGGCCGTCCCATCTCGGATTTTTATCATCATCACTGGCTAATTAATCGTCAACAGCGTACAAAAGCAACATGCAAATTAAACTAAACGGCCCATTGTGGTGCTGCGGGGATAATTAATGATGAGGAAGGAGAGGAAGAAGACGAGCTGATATTAGAGAACAATGGAAATGTTACCAAACTGTGCACAACACCAGGCGAGAGAGAACAAAAGCAATAATATATGGCCTAGTCTAGTGGGACCGGGTGGAGGGGGGTGGAGGGGGGGGTTGAGTGTGAGAGTGTGTGTGTTAGGGAGGAATTGGCTAAGAAGACGTGAACGAGGAAAACTGGTGAGGGCTCGAGCATTAATAATTTAGAGTGTGACACGCACGCACGCACGCATGCACACACACACACACACACACACACACACACACACACACACACACACACACACACACACACACACACACACAGAGTGGGTAAGCCATGACACAGATAATGCACCCCCTTTCCCTTCCTCCTCATATTGCTATAACTATATTGGGCTTATCGCCTGGACACAGGGCACCATTCACCACCACAATATCATCATTATTTACACCCGGATGGAGAGGGACTATTGTTAGTGGACACATATGTGTGTGTGTGTGTTGTAGATAGGGGAGGGGGTGAGTGCATGGTGGGAGGGTTCGGGGATGTATGGCGAGGCCACAGATTTATGTGCACCCGTGTCTTGACCTCGTGCCTCCCGTCGTCCATGGGAAGCCTCCTCAGGTCTCTGGGAGGGGAGTGGGGAGAGGGGCGCCACCGATAACAATGGGGCCGGACAGTGAGAGAGAGAGAGAGAGGTCTGGAGATCCCATATGGAGGCTCGGGGCGCGGGTGGGAGGTGAAGTTTAAGGTTGGGGTGCAGGGCAGGCAGAGAGACTTCAAAGTAATTGAAGGATGTGACCTGAGTGTTACAGTCTGCGCCGGGTTCTTAGACATAAGAACTTTGTGACAGTAAAGCCCGGTTGCCATTAGGGCCGGTCTGAGGCAGGTGGGAGGCCCACCAGGCTGTTCTCATGGACCATTAACACATATAAGGCAACACAGTGGCTAAGTGGCTAGCACTTCTGCCTTGCAGCAAGAAGGTTCTTGGTTTGAATCCAGTTTGTTCTGGCCCTTCTTTGCGTGGGTTTCCTCTGGGTGCTCCGGTTTCTTCCCACCATAAAAGACATGCCTCATAGGACTACAGTTGAAAAATAGCCAATTGGCTAACACTGGCGCATTTACAGAAATGTTCATTAATGTGCATTGTCCTAATCAAATAAATAAGATAAATAAATAAATATAACTATGAAAAGTAATGCACAATAAATCATATGAATTCAAGTAAATATTACCGTAATTATTATTAGTAATTATTATAATCACATTGACTGCTGCTGTATAAAAGTGTGGAGATCCACGTCGTGAGGCGGTCGGGGGGTTTGGGTGAATCCTAAAACATAGGGATTTTAGGTGTGACGTGTATGGGAAGAGGTGTTTGTGTCCCTGGAGTACTAATTAAGGAGGCCAGTGTTTTAAAGGTCCCATTGCATGAAAATTTCACTTTATGATGTTTTTATGGGTTCCCCCAGCCTGCCTATGGTCCCCCAGTGGCTAGAAATGGTGATAGGTGTAAACCAAGCCCTGGGTATCCTGCTCTGCCTTTGAGAAAATGAAAGCTCAGATGGGCCGATCTGGAAACTTGCCCCTAATGAGGTCATAAGGGGCAAGGTAACCTCCCCTTTCTCTGCTTTGCCAAGCAAGAAAATTTGGCCCCCCCATGTGAGAGAGACAAGCAAACCATGGCAGTTGGTCAACTCCACACCCCCACCCACTGTGGGGCCACTGTTGCTTAGTTACCTATGCGCATGCGTCATAGCTCTTGAAGTCTTGAACTGCAGCTCTCCTGGCGCCACTGTGGTGTCAGGTTACAGCCTGTTTCTACATTACTAAGGACATAACAACGGCAAATCATTTTATTGTGGAAAAAAATGACACTTTTAATGACATTTTCAACATGTTTAGAGGCTAGAAACACGTTTAAAACTTGCCCTGTTTAAGCCTGTTGGGTGCTAACGCTAGCAGGAGGATAACTCTGTGTCAGAAGCACCGATTGGTTTCATTTCTCTCTCTACTGACAGACCTCCAAAAGTCGTAACAACAGAGCTATGTGTTGAAATTGACCGGAGATCTCCTTTAACCCTCGTATTGTCTTCACTTTCGGGACCCTCTCGTGTCCCTCGGGTCAAACTAACTCGGGACTTATTTGGGGTTTTAAAAACAATTCTGAAATCAAATTTTACTTCATAATCTATTTACAAATATTGTCTTTATCTCAATTTCAAACAACTGAGATAACATATGTTTAGGGAATGCATCAGTCTCTACTAGCACACAATTAAACATGGAAGTGGGGTTAGTTTTTTGTCATAAGGTTATAATTCATCTTAAAAATCCACTATGGAAACAACATAAGTGTCATATCCAGAATAATTTTCTGAATTATTCTGAAGGTCTATCACAGAAAATAAGGTAAAGTCATTGATTTTCAGGTAGACAAAATGTAGCTTGTACCATTTTTCATCTTGTAAAAATTTGAAATGGGTCAATTTGACCCGACTACCATAATAATAAAAAAAAAACAGATATATTTTTATGATTTCCCATGTTCAATAGATTCAAGTAGAACAGCAATCAGTCCAATATCTTGACTGAATAAGAAAAAGTCGCTGCATTCAAATCTCACCCTACAGCTATGCTCTTATGCTTCAAGCGGCTCAATGATTTATGGATAACAGAGGACCCTGGAGGACCCCGTCAATCAAATGTGGGCGCCCCTTATCTGCCTGAGCACAAATCAAGTCCACATGTATGCAAAATAAATGTTGGAGAGAGTGCGAAGGGTTATCAGGCAGATCTGAGACGAGCTGAGGACTCTGGGAAAATCCCACAACTGTCTCCTGATGGCGGCTTTATCAAGTCTCTCTCAGATATGTATAGAAACTGATACACATGCCAAAAAAAACACACACTATCTGTCCTACTGGGTTTAAAATCCACACTTCAGAGATATCATCAGTGTGTCTTTACTTTAGCTGAAGTTATTAATTATATGTGAAAATGCCATGTGCTCAGAGTGGGGGCCTCAATCCACTTTATTTGAGTCTTATGTCTCATGTTTAAAAAGCTTAACTTCCAACAGAAACTGTTGAATCAAAAGATGAATGGATTCGTTGACAACTATTAAATCAATCGCCAATTATTACGATAATCGAATAATTGGTATGAGTCCTTTTTTAAAGTGCTCATGTCATGCTTTTTGGCTTTTTCCTTGAACAGTGTTCACAAACTGCTCCAAACAGCTGTATTGGAGTCCAGCCTTTACTTCAAATTCTAACTTCAAATGTGAGTCATGGTTACCTGGTCCTCAGATCTCTGCAAGGCAAATCCAGACAGCTAGGTAGACTATCTGTCCAATCTGAGGACTATGGTTACCTGGTCCTCAGATCTCTGCAGGGTAAATCCAGACAGCTAGCTAGACTATCTGTCCAATCTGAGGACTATGGTTACCTGGTCCTCAGATCTCTGCAGGGTAAATCCAGACAGCTAGCTAGACTATCTGTCCAATCTGAGGACTATGGTTACCTGGTCCTCAGATCTCTGCAGGGTAAATCCAGACAGCTAGCTAGACTATCTGTCCAATCTGAGGACTATGGTTACCTGGTCCTCAGATCTCTGCAGGGTAAATCCAGACAGCTAGCTAGACTATCTGTCCAATCTGAGGCCTATGGTTACCTGGTCCTCAGATCTCTGCAGGGTAAATCCAGACAGCTAGCTAGACTATCTGTCCAATCTGAGAACTATGGTTACCTGGTCCTCAGATCTCTGCAGGGTAAATCCAGACAGCTAGCTAGACTATCTGTCCAATCTGAGGCCTATGGTTACCTGGTCCTCAGATCTCTGCAGGGTAAATCCAGACAGCTAGCTAGACTATCTGTCCAATCTGAGGCCTATGGTTACCTGGTCCTCAGATCTCTGCAGGGTAAATCCAGACAGCTAGCTAGACTATCTGTCCAATCTGAGGACTATGGTTACCTGGTCCTCAGATCTCTGCAGGGTAAATCCAGACAGCTAGCTAGACTATCTGTCCAATCTGAGGCCTATGGTTACCTGGTCCTCAGATCTCTGCAGGGTAAATCCAGACAGCTAGCTAGACTATCTGTCCAATCTGAGAACTATGGTTTCCTGGTCCTCAGATCTCTGCAGGGTAAATCCAGACAGCTAGCTAGACTATCTGTCCAATCAGAGTTTCTGTTGACGACTAAAACTACGTCTGAACGTATACATGTTCCACCAAAACAAGTTCCTACCTGAGGCTATTTTGCAGAGGCACCGTGGCTCCGTCTGGCGCTTAGCGCCGCCCAAGACGATTCTAGTGCTATGAGTCTAAAGAATATCCAACCCCATTCTGCCCCTAACAGCCTCTGTTATTTCCCCCATGTCTGTCTAGCTCTCCCTCTCTTATTTTCTCTCTCTCTCTGTTTGTCTCTCTCCCACCCTGAGACCCGAGGTCAATAATTTAAATCTGAACACTTCACTCTGCACGCGAGCAAACACATTTAGAGTGCTCTGTGGGCTGCAGTTGCTTGTTGTGTTGAGCGTTGCAATTCGATTACACAGATTAGAGTTACACAATCCCTGCCCTCAATAACAAAAGCAATTTTGATTTGGGAGCACGAAGAGGAAATGGAAAGAAGAGGAGGAATGTGAAAGAAACCGCTCTGCAGAGGAGAGCCTGGAGGAGGGGGTGCCAACTCAGTCTGGAATCAGTTATGTTTATCCATGAATTAGAGGATAAAGGGATGGAGAAATAAATTAAAAAAAAGAGTGTAAGGCTTCATTTGTTGACAGCGTTGTCTGATGTTGATTAGCTTTTGAACTAATCAAGAGTATGGACTTTTGAAATTATTCCACAAGAATTTGTTTGACTCTGCAAAATGGTTGTAGGGCCTTAAAGACAAATAAATAAATAAAACGGAACATGAATCTCACAGATATGTATTGATATCACAGACAGAGCAGTAAAACCTCTAAAACACTTCTCATATGTCTTGGGAGTCACACTGTGAAGAAATAATCATTATAACTTATACAGTTAACAAAATACATACGTTTTTTCAAAGAAAGTTAAGACGCTTTTGCCTTCATGACATTTACTTATGCCAATATTCAACATATTAATGTCATATTTATTGATGTTACACCCACAGCAATGCTACACAAGCATTTGTGTGTCTAAAACAGTTCTACTATATGCAAAAATAATCATAATAAACATTATAACTCATATAAAGCACATACTATTTACATTACTTCAAAAAAGGCCCAAATACATGCCAAATCTCAAACTGTGGCCCCATTCTCCTCTTTAAACGGTAGATATCTATCTTGTTCCGCTATAGCATCTTTGATCGCACACTAGACTAATTTGACTCGGAGGATTGACCTCTTTCAGCTTCCATACTCTTTGGGTGACGTTGTCCCCACTCCATACCCTTTGAGTGACGTTGTCTCCCATATATGGGCATGCAACTTCCGTAAACAGAGAGCAGACACGGAGCAGCGGGAGCTAGCGGCATAAATGAGCCAAAACGCAATGCATTATGGACATAAAGTGGATAAATCTTGGATGTAACGGTTTGGATTTAATGCTCAACGACCCCGGAAAAGGCTGGAAGTTCCAGGCTGGATAGAAAATCACCTGTGGGGCTAGAAAGACCCGGAAGAGACCTCCGTAACCGCTAACTCATTAGCTTTTAGCTGCAACTTTCTGTGAGTTTCTATCTTTTATGGTTATTAAATGATTAAACTATGAATCAGAGGTGCTGTTTTTGCTTGTGGGCGAGTCTCTCGGGTTCAGAGGGTTAAGGAAAATTTCACAGTTGTAGGTGTTTTTTTCACTGCTGATTTATTTAACTTATTCCACAGTTTTTTAAGTTCAATAATTGCAACATCGTTCCAGAAGTCAACGAGTAATCGTATATGAAAATGTCGTGATTTTAATATTGACCGAAATAATCGCAATTACTTTTTTTCTCCATAATCGAGCAGCCCTGATCGGAAGCCATACATTAATTAGATTAGATTAGATAATACTTTATTCATCCCACAATGGGGAAATTCCATTATTACAGCAGCAGCGGTTTCCTACAGTAGAAAACTAAAAAACAAAAAACAGGCAAACAACAGACAATGAGCAAAAGGTATTGAATGAATGTAAAGTGGCATTAGATTAAAGGTATTGTCTGATCTGAGGACCAGGTAACCATAGTCCTCAGATTGGACAGATAGTCTTGCTAGCTGTCTGGATTTACCCTGCAGAGACCTGAGGACCAGGTAACCATAGTCCTCAGATTGGACAGATAGTCTAGCTAGCTGTCTGGATTTACCCTGCAGAGACCTGAAGACCAGGTAACCATAGTCCTCAGATTGGACAGATAGTCTAGCTAGCTGTCTGGATTTACCCTGCAGAGACCTGAGGACCAGGTAACCATAGTCCTCAGATTGGACAGATAGTCTAGCTAGCTGTCTGGATTTACCCTGCAGAGATCTGAGGACCAGGTAACCATAGTCCTCAGATTGGACAGATAGTCTAGCTAGCTGTCTGGATTCACGTCCATCCATTGGAGTTATCCTGGAAGTGGAACGTCAGACTACCTCACGCAGTTTTTTTAACCCTTGTATGGTATTCAAATTGACCCATTTCAAACTTTTACAAGAAGAAAAATGGTACAAGTTACATTTTTTTCTACCTGAAAATCAATGGCCTTACCTTATTTCCTGTGATAAACATGTATTCCTGACTCAGAACATTATTCTAGATATGACACTTATATTGTTTCCATAGTTGATTTTTAACATGAATTATAACCTTATGACACAAAACTAACCCCACTTCCATGTTTAATTGTGTTCTAGTAGAGACTGATGCATTCCCTAAACATAGATGTTATCTCAGCTGTTGGAAATTGAGATAAAGACAATATTTGTTAATAGATTATGAAGTAAAATTTTATTTCAGAATTGTTTTTAAAACCCCAAATAAGTCCCGGGTCAGTTTGACCCGAGGGACACGAGAGGGTCCCGAAAGTGAAGACAATACAAGGGTTAAGTTCAATAACTGCACGGGTAATCGTGTTAAATTGTGGTGATTTTAATATTGACCGAAGTAATTGTGATTATATTTTTTCCATAATCGAGCAGCCCTGATCAGGAGCCAGACATGCCGAGAAGGAGACAGGCTCTATGTTTTAATTAGAGACTCTCCAGCTGTGTTTGAACCCGCTCCTCTACAGAGTGTGTTCGCCGTGTTCGTGGTGGTGTTCCCCGATCTTTTCCTAAACCTAACTGTCCCGTTCTTGTGCCCAATGTCAGTTAAACAGTTAAAAACGTGAGTGGATCTAAACACACGGTTCGCAGGAGTCGTCTGTTCAGTAACGAGAGAAAGAAAACCTTCTCATCGTCGATTGGCAACAATTATTGCCATTGCTGATTTTTGTTCCGATTAATCAATTTGTTTGGTCTATAAAATGTCATAAAATGGTGACCCTCAAATATGGATCCGTGTTTCCCAAAGTCCTGAGATGACGTCCTCATGTGTCTTTCTGTCCACATGTCAAAGATATTCAGTTATTGTCACAGAGTAAAAAAGAAACTAGAAGATAGTCACATTTAACAAGCCGCAATTAAAGAAGCTAACCCTTTTTTTTCCTTATGCTCATTTTTAGATTCATTATTGTATTTAGAGGTTATATCAGACTAAGTTTATATGGTTTAATCTTCAAAAAACATCATATTTTTATTGTACTGCACGTTGCTGCAGCTCCTCTTTTCACCCTGTGTGTTGAGCTCTCTGTTTTAGCTCCAGAGTGAGACATCTCACTTCTGTTCCATCTTTGTTGGGAGTCGCACATGCTCAGTACCTAGGTAAGGACTACTAGCCAGTCAGAAGCAGAGTATGAGGGCCCTGACAGTACCTAGGTAAGGACTACTAGCCAGTCAGAAGCAGAGTATGAGGGCCCTGACAGTACCTAGGTAAGGACTACTAGCCAGTCAGAAGCAGAGTATGAGGGCCCTGACAGTACCTAGGTAAGGACTACTAGCCAGTCAGAAGCAGAGTATGAGGGCCCTGACAGTACCTAGGTAAGGACTACTAGCCAGTCAGAAGCAGAGTATGAGGGCCCTGACAGTACCTAGGTAAGGACTACTAGCCAGTCAGAAGCAGAGTATGAGGGCCCTGACAGTACCTAGGTAAGGACTACTAGCCAGTCAGGAGCAGAGTATGAGGGCCCTGACAGTACCTAGGTAAGGACTAATAGCCAGTCAGAAGCAGAGTATGAGGGCCCTGATAGTACCTAGGTAAGGACTACTAGCCAGTCAGAAGCAGAGTATGAGGGCCCTGACAGTACCTAGGTAAGGACTACTAGCCAGTCAGGAGCAGAGTATGAGGGCCCTGACAGTACCTAGGTAAGGACTACTAGCCAGTCAGAAGCAGAGTATGAGGGCCCTGACAGTACCTAGGTAAGGACTACTAGCCAGTCAGGAGCAGAGTATGAGGGCCCTGACAGTACCTAGGTAAGGACTACTAGCCAGTCACTATATAGTCCACTATAAAATACCCACAATGCACAGCAAATTTGAGTTTACATACAATGTACCCTACATTTTATTCTTATACCCCACATTGTGGCCGTGTTTTGAAGAAGAAGCAGAAGGAACTGTGAAAACTGAAAAGGAAAAATGGAGCGAGCTTGTGTTTCTAAGACGTGGAAATGTAACACGCAACATAAATTAAACATGTTCCTCTCCCCGTGGGTGCTGGCTTTGTTTCTGGGACGTACTGGAAGTATTTTTGTTTCGGTTTGTTTACAAGATACTGGGTGCGCTCCGTCTTTGTCACACAAATAACTTCCCTATATAGTTCACACTTTAATAAAAACTACATAGGGAATAGTGAGGGAATGAATACAGCTTCAGACAGCTACATAGACAGAGTTACTGGTCCCCCTCAGGACCCCCAGCAGGCATTTTGGGGGGCTTAAAGCTGACCGCCTCACTGCCTGATTGTCCATTTTATAGGCCTATTGATTTCCTATCAGCTCCCTGCATCAATACACCTCAGCTCATCTCTCCCTCCTTAACATGCATGGAGGTCATGATAAAAGATCTAATGGATGGGAATCCTATTAGAGGAAGAAAAGGGATGGAGGAAGGCAAAGACTGAGCCCAAGTTGGAGATTTCCGTTCTACTGTTTGCAGTCAAGCTGCTCTATACACATGGAAAGGGTCAAGGCACCCTTTTAAGGTAAATAATGCCCAGTTTGGAGGATGCTAGCCTGATCTAGTTGTTTTCTAGATCATGTGTAACAAAACAAAACATGAAAGAATTAAATCCCCCTTCTAATCCCATGGATGTAGTGCCACTCAGAACAGCCATGCCTTCAGTATCCAATGAAAAAGCACAACGTGGTGTCAACATACTGTACAACACAGCACCACAACGTGGTGTCAACATACTGCACAACACAGCACCACAACGTGGTGTCAACATACTGCACAACACAGCACCACAACGTGGTGTCAACATACTGCACAACACAGCACCACAACGTGGTGTCAACATACTGCACAACACAGCACCACAACGTGGTGTCAACATACTGCACAACACAGCACCACAACGTGGTGTCAACATACTGCACAACACAGCGCTTTCAGGTCGGAGAGCGGAGTTCACTTTGCAACAAAAAACAAAATTCTTTCACCCAGGAAATAATTAAGTCATCACCGCATGACGCTCACTTTTTCAGGCCAAACTCAACTGCCACGGCCCCTGAAAGGATCTTCATCTTGTGGCAGGGCTGTAGTCAAGACCACCTTACTCAAGTCCAAGACAAGTCCAAGACCAAGACTAGTCGAGTCTAAGTCAAGACAGAGTCCAAAGAGGTTCGAGTCCAAGACAAGACCGAGTCCAAAGAGGTTCGAGTCCAAGACAAGACCGAGTCCAAAGAGGTTCGAGTCCAAGACAAGACCGAGTCCAAAGAGGTTCGAGTCCAAGACAAGACAGAGTCCAAAGAGGTTTGAGTCCAAGACAAGACCGAGTCCAAAGAGGTTTGAGTCCAAGACAAGACCGAGTCCAAAGAGGTTCGAGTCCAAGACAAGACAGAGTCCAAAGAGGTTTGAGTCCAAGACAAGACCGAGTCCAAAGAGGTTCGAGTCCAAGACAAGACCGAGTCCAAAGAGGTTCGAGTCCAAGACAAGACCGAGTCCAAAGAGGTTCGAGTCCAAGACAAGACCGAGTCCAAAGAGGTTCGAGTCCGAGACAAGACCGAGTCCAAAGAGGTTCGAATTTCCTTCTCACATCTTTTCTTACACTTCCATTCCTGCCTTTTCTTCTTCTTACCTTTCATATCCTGTTGTTTCCCCTCCTCTCCACCCCTCCTCCCTCCTCCATTTACCGTCCTTTACTTTCTCCGTATTAGTAGCTGCGGCCCAACTAGCAGCATCATTACCTCCGCGGGGTTAAAGTTCAACACCATTGTCGCTCTCTTCTGCACACGCGGTGCATTTATCTATTAGTTTCCTCTTCTCTCATATCTTTTTTTAATACTCAACCCTCATCAGTCCTTCCTTCCTTCCTTCCTTCCTTCCTTCCCTCTACAGCTAATTAGCTGCGCCTGTATCCGAGCATCATTACCTCTGCTCAGGGTCAATGCTGAACGATCATTAACTGCAGCCTCCTCATCCAGATCACTCATCTCCACCGTGATGCTATCTATCTGTCCGTCTGGATGACTGCCACGACCCTTTCCTTGCATCTCTATTTTCAGCACATCTCCTTTCCTTCACATGCTACCCCCCCTTCCATCTCGTTTCCTCCCCGTTTTTCTCTTTGTGGGTTAACCCCTTGCTGACCGAGTCTTGAGTCAGACAACGGAGCTCAGATTAAACCAAGGCCAGACGGCATTACGCGGACAGCTGAACTAAGCCCTATTTGAGAGAGTCATTACCCCGTCTGTCTCGTCCTGCACGCACGTACAAAGACCAAATGATCTGTTATATAAAAAGAAAAAATAACCTTTTCCAGACTCCGACTATTAGTTGGTGAAAGACACCTAAAAAGGACATATTTACATTTAAAAAAAAAAAAAGTTAACTTGAACAAGACTAGAAATAAAGGTCGAAAGGAAGGTTTGATGGAAGCGAGGAAGGAGGGAAGGAGAGAAGGAAGGAAAGGAGGGATGGTAGCCTGACTGAACAACACATTCTCACTCCCATAGCCTCAACAAGTGGCGCTTGGTCGGGTGCCTTTGGCGTTTAATACCGACGCAAAACGTCTACTTCAGCATCTTATTTAGAGGCGCTTGGTCAGGACTTGAGGTGGTTCGGGCATCTGGTAAGGATGCCTCCTGGGCGCCTCCCTAGGGAGGTGGTCCAGGCACGTCCAGCTGGGAGGAGGCCTCGGGGAAGACCCAGGACTAGGTGGAGAGATTATATCTCCAACCTGGCCTGGGAACGCCTCGGGATCCCCCAGTCGGAGCTGGTTGATGTGGCTCGGGAAAGGGAAGTTTGGGGTCCCCTACTGGAGCTGCTGCCCCCGCGACCCGACTCCGGATAAGCGGATGAAGATGGATGGATGGATTGGTCGGGACTTTTGGCGTCACTTTTTGACACTCTGGGTCGGGACGTACGTTTAATTGACATTGGGCACAAGAACGGGAGAGTGAGGTTTAGGAAAAGATTGTAGGTGAGGTCTGACGTTCCACTTCCGGGATAGCCCCAATGCCGCCGGAAATTCTGCCCAATGTCCCTCATTTAGGGTAAAATTTCTTTCACCTTCTGCTTTCTTTGTGTTGATGCTCTAACATCCGGTGGATTTCTGGTCCTCAGATCTCTGCAGGGTAAATCCAGACAGCTAGCTAGACTATCTGTCCAATCTGAGGACTATGGTTACCTGGTCCTCAGATCTCTGCAGGGTAAATCCAGACAGCTAGCTAGACTATCTGTCCAATCTGAGGACTATGGTTACCTGGTCCTCAGATCTCTGCAGGGTAAATCCAGACAGCTGGCTAGACTATCTGTCCAATCTGAGGACTATGGTTACCTGGTCCTCAGATCTCTGCAGGGTAAATCCAGACAGCTAGCTAGACTATCTGTCCAATCTGAGGACTGTGGTTACCTGGTCCTCAGATCTCTGCAGGGTAAATCCAGACAGCTAGCTAGACTATCTGTCCAATCAGAGTTTCTGTTGACGACTAAAACTACTTTTGAACGTACACATGTTCCACCAAAACAAGTTCCTTCCGGTGGCTGTTTTGCAGAGACGCCGTTGCTCCGCTAGGACGTTAGTGCCACGTAAGACGATTGTGATTGGTTTAACCCTCATGTTGTCCTTGGGTCAAATTTGACCCGTTTTTAATTAATTTGTTTTTGTCACAAAAAATGGGCCGTCAAAATAAGTGCCGAATATGTCAACATTAAAAATATCAAAAAACACCAAAAACATCAAAGAAAGCACCCACAACATTGGAAAAGTGACATAAATGTCGGAAAAGCGATAACAATGTTGAAAAAAAGTGACCAAAATGTTTGTTTTTTTCATTTTTGACGGGAAGACAACACAAAGGTTAATCCTCATGTCCTCGGGCCAAATTGACCCGTTGTCCTATATCAATGTTCTTTTTAATTCCCCAAAATAACATGATTGATTCCACACAACGCTCTTTGCCAAGTACAAATCTCTACGTTCATTAATTTTGGGGCGTCTTATTCAATTTTATAGCATTGTAAAACAAATGGAAGTGTTTTTGAAATAGTATTGAGTAAAAGTTGACATATTCCAGTCTGTGATTATCATCAACATCCATTCCTTTAATTTGAGTCTCAATAATTCCTAATTTCTGCTTTTCTAACTCAAACATTAGGTATAATTTCCTATAAATGAGGTTTATTGACCATAAATTCCAAAAATAAAAGTGTTGAAAGAGTGGACAAAAACATAAGAAAAAGTTAAAAACATTGATAAAAAGAGTCCACAATAGTGTTGATTTTCAATTTTGACAAGAAGACAACACGAGGGTTAAAGAAAGGCGGATAAACCAGAGCATGTTCTCCCATCCCAGAATGTGGACTCACCAGACCTCCCTCCGCAGCACGGTGGAGGAAGGTCTGGCAATGCGAGACTATAGGTGGGGCCCCAAAATGTGCGTTTCAGTGACACAACCGGGACATAACCCCCCCCCAACCAACCTCGTTAAGCCAATTTTAGTTTTTTGTCCCACACATACATTAAATTTTGTTGCGTCGGCTGAGGGACACTGACCAAGCGTCAGTATTTTACGAATTCTGAAAAAAACTCCAGAAAGGTGACAAATCCCCCCCCCCACACACCAAAACTTTAAAATAAATTGTCCAAAAAAACTTAAAAATGTTCAAATATTTTCTTTTAATCTTAAAGGTGAAAAAAAACACAATATTGACAACGCGACCAAGCAACAAAAACATCGTAAATAGCCGAGTTTCGCAGATTACGCCTATGAAACACACACACACCAGAGATGGGAAGTAGGCTAACGAAGTACAAATACTTTGTGACTGTACTCAATTAGAATTTTCAGGTATTTTGACTTTACTTTACTATTTATTTTAGTGCCGACTTTTTACTTTTACTCATTAAATTTTAACAGGAATATCGGTACTTTCTACTCCTCACATCTTACAAAATTGGCTCGTTGCTTTAGTTTAGGGTGACCAGACGTCCCCGGTTTACGGGGACAGTCCCTGATTTTGGTGACCTGTCCCCGGCTGGATCTGTCCCCGGAAATGTCCCCGGTTTCCACTGTGACTGACAGACCCGATACTGGAATGAAAGAAAGAAAACTCTGACCAAACGGAGCCGATCGAGCAGCGCTGCTCAGAGCTCAGAGATGTTTTAGAAAGCCGTATTTTACCATGCTAAAATCACTGATTATTTACATGGAGTCTGGTGGAGATATGCTGCTCTATACACGCTAAAATCACTGATTATTTACATGGAGTCTGGTGGACTTTTATGTTTTAAAAAATTATCTTAATCTTTAACAGAAAGGTTGACCTCCTTAGAAATCCTTTCCATAATGTTATCAGACACTTAGAATATTAATCTGAGTCTGTCAGCAGCAAAACGAGCACTTTATGAACGTAAATACAAGCTGGACAATTATCCCATTAACTTCCATTGTAGCTTGTTTCTCTGCTGCCGACTGCAGCGATCTCGTTTCATACTGCATCAATGTCAAAGGAAAATCTTTCCTCAATAGTTTATATTGTATCTGATACTCAGCTCTAGGTCTAGTGTCCCCGTTTTAAGTTTTACAAAAATTAAAAACATGACGTGTTTTGGAGGTATTTACGCTTCTGAGCTGAAAATGTCCCCGGATGTTGTCTGAGAAATCTGGTCCCCTTAACTTAGTTTCAAATCATTTCAGTTGAAACTAATCGGATGGGACTATACGTCGCACTTCCGCACCGCTACAAGACGACTCAACAGTTTTGGCGGCAAATCATTGCGGCTTGATGGCGGCAACGTTAGCGTAGCATTATGGACGGCGACATGATTGAAAATGACGAAAACATTGTGAGTCTGACATATTACATTTATTATTATTATTATTATTAGACTCCGGGTTGAAAGATTTGCTAGCTCTCATTTCATTTTCTCATTCGCAAGGCTACTTTTACTTTTATACTTTAAGTAAATTTCCAAGCATGCGTGAGTACTCGAGTGAGTACTTTTGCCAACCCAGACACACACACACACACACACACACACATATACACACACACACACACACGAGCTGCTGGTTATGAAGAGGGAGATGAGAGAATGGATCGATGAGTCGTGATGAAACACCATCAATAAGCTGAGCCTGCTTTGCTTCTACACCCCCGTCACTCACACATTCTGTCTTTATGTATCGCAGCAATTACCGCATACTTCTACCTTCATCACGGTGATGTAGAACTGGTCCGTCTGGTTCCTCCGCTCGCTGCTAGGTGGACGCCCTGGCAAAAGCACAGCCAAAGGTATGACTGCTCTCGTTGTGGTTTGAAAGAGCTCAAAATGTATTTATTAGAAGCTGTTGCCAGGTTACGTTCAATGGATATTTTCCACATGAAAAAATAATTATCTTATTATTTTGGCTGATAGCATTAAAAACATTCTTTGATGTAGATACAGAAGATGAAAAAAGTTTGCGTATTTACTAGTACTAAAATAATAACTTTTAGCAATTAAAGCGTCCATATTATGCACATTTTCAGGTTCATGATTGGATTTTGAGGTTGTACCAGAATAGGTTTCCATGCTTTCATTTTCAAAGAAACACCATAATTTTGTTGTACTGCACATTTCTGCAGCTCCTCTTTTCACCCTGTGTGTTGAGCTCTCTCTTTTAGCTACAGAGTGAGACATCTCACTTCTATCCCATCTTTGTAGAAGCTAGAGGCTAGCGCTGCTAGCGGTTAGCCACCTCGTTCTGAATGGCAAAACGCTGCTACAACACACCCTAATCTACAAAAGAAATTGTATAGAACTACTTCCATGTCCCTCGTCTGCAGGTCTTCCACGCAAAGTCTGAAGTGCGCCCTGGTTTAGAAGAGGTCTCCCGGCTAATCCTGCCTTGTACTGGCCAAAGTTGGAGAAACAGCTAGCTGATGTGGTGTTAGCTAAAGTGGTTAGCACACTAGAGTGAAAAGACGTCTCGAAATCCAAGCAGTTGTCCCGAATCCCCAATCCTGCCCTAATTGTGACAAAAGTTAGAGCAAAGTCGCAAAAGCAGACTCTCAAGTAGTTCTAATAAAAACTGTTCATTGAGTGTGCCCAGGTTGGTTCAGTGGGTACAGCAGGCGCACATGTACTAAGAGGTTTATGCCTCGATGTAGAGGTCCAGGGTTTGAAGCCGACCTGTGATGATTTCCTGCATGTCTTCCCCCCCCCCCCCCCCCCACACACACTCTCTCTCCTAGCTGTCCTGTCAAAAAATTAAAAGCAGAAAAGCCCCCCCAAAAAAACAAAAAAAAACCTGTTCATTGAGTCGTCCTGCAGCCAGCTCCCGTTGGCTGCTCATTGGCTGCAACAGGACGTAGGCCCGGCTCAGGCGGGTAGGCGCAAATTTTAATACCTCGCATAGCTATTTTTCATTCATTCATTGTTGAAATGGAGGCTCAGGCCGATAAACGCGTAGCTAACAAGCAAGGAAAGTCTCTGCGGGTACCGGGAGGACCGGGTAGGGAAATACTCCTGGATTACTGCAGTTTTCCGTGATGCAAACAAAGCTTTGGCTTTGCAAGGTATGAAGGAAGGAGTTGGGCATTTCACACAGGGGGGGGGGGGATTCTTCTACAGAGGCAGTCAATGTGAAAAAATACAAAAAATAAGCGCAATGCTTACGAATTACGGTACTTTTCCTAGCTTTTAGAACAAGAGGCTGACTATATATACCAAAAAAGTGCAAGTAAAACTACTTTGAAATTGTCGTCCAAATCTTCAGCATACATTTATTATTATTATTATTATTATAATTATTATTGTTTGAATTTTTTTATGTTAATTTAAAGTTCAAACACTGGTTAACTACACCTAAAACAAGTCCAAATTTGTCACATATCTTTCTAAATCTATTGTATCTGCAGACAACCATACATTCTTACATATTTACACTCTCATATAAAAATGGTTCATACACAGCATCATCACAATACTAGTGTCCAGACTCAACAACGCAGCTAGAAGAGCTTTTTTGGTGTAACATTGTGGAATAATCTGCAGCTTTCCCTCAAAATTGTAAATACCAGAGGGGCTTTTAGACATCAGGTTAAGGCATTTTTATGGAAAACAGTAACCGATCCCGACCTTTTTAATTAGAGTAGACTGATTATTTTATGTGGTCTGAGATTTTCAGACTTTCTCTTGAACCTTGGATGATTTGTGTTAAATGTTATTGTCTTTGTCCTGCAATAAGTCTTTATCACATGTAAAGGACCATGTTGGAAATAAGTGTTCACACGTTAACATGTTATCCTTTCGATTATATTGTCTGTTAAATCCGAAATTAATCAAATTAAAAAAAACATGCAGATGCTTTTCCTTGGGGTAAACCGTGTCACTCGCTCTCTCAAAAGCTGTGTGTCGTGTCCTGATGTTACCTTCTTAGAAATAAACCCAGCAGCACTTTCATCATGGGCTGATCTGCAGCAGATAGACAGCACACTTCCTGCTTCATCACAGTAATCTGCTTTGCTACAGATGGCTGCCATTAAAGCCCAGCATTTTTGTCATGGGAGTGAGGTTTTATTTCACGCTTGAGTGGTTGAAGGGGTCTAAAGACAGACGATGATATGTGGGGATCGATCAGTTGATCCACAGCAGAAAGAACAATTATGAAAACTCGTTTTCATCATCTTCAGCAACTGGGAACGACCTGTACTGTTTGAGCCATCCAACACGCCAACGAACCCCCTAACGCAGATCTTCATACTACTACTTCATACTACTCGCTGATATCTGGGTGATATCTCGGAATATCATGACCGGAAATGATGGAGGAGACTGCACACATGACGAGTCAAATACATTTAGATTAAATGCAGCTTTATTCAATTATTGGGAAGGAAGATAACCGTGGCTACACACACACACACGAGTGTGTACCCACAAATTCTGTGTTCCAGTTGCAAGAGTATATAACTATCACAGTAGAAATATAAATAAAGAAATATAAGGAGTGTGGATATGTAAGGTATTTACATAGTTAAAGGGATTTTTATGATAGAGTATTTACATAATTAAGGAGTTGTATGGTGAACAGTAATAATGAATAAATAGTAGAAGCAGAGTATTGCACAAATTCTGCTTTTTTAAGTCAAATATTAGGTATATTTCTATATAAATGAGGGTTATTGACCATGAATTCCAAAAAGTAGTAAAACTAGTAAGGTGGTGTTTGTGAAAACTAAAAAAAGGGACAAAAATGTCAAATGTTTGTCTGTTTTTGACCCGGGAGGACAACACGAGGGTTAAGTAGGCATTAAAAATGATATATATTGATGAATAGACAGTCTATAACACTGCTGACATGTAACAAAGAGTCAAAATACAGTAAGTGCACATTGTCTAGTTAGAGATGTAGATGTAATGGGAAGATCGTTAAGTTAAAAAACAACTGACCTTTACTTTTATTTCAAACAAGAATCACAACAATTTGGCGCTCTTATATTTCGTCACCTTACTTCCTGGGAGCATGTTTTCAAGGGAACGGCAGTCTCGAAAACAGGAGCACTGAAGCTGTCCTCGAGGGTTTTCTGTTTTTCTGTCTTACAGTGACACTTCATGCTATCTGGCAGCTGTCATGCTCTTTCCTCACGCCACAAAAAGCTCTAAGTGCTGGCTGCGGTTCAGTTGGGGACACCGAGTGGCTGCTTGACCTCAAGTGTGAACATTTAATCAGCTTTGCATAACAACCCAGAAGCCCTCTTCTGCATCTAAAACCATACCCTCTGCCCTCCGTTTACACTCACACACAAACGATGCACTCATAACACACTGCATATAATGCACCTATGCACAACCAAACGCACACACACACACACAGACAGCTGACACAGCTGAAAGCCTGAAGAGCTTACAGGGGAAGAAAACACGCCAGTCATACCAAATCCTATTTAGCCCATGCTTTTAGTAATGTAAAGCGCATGAGAGTGCATGTAGAAGCAGGGGTATATACAGTATATGTACTCTGTAATATATGCACAAGCTCCAGTCGACAAAATGTGTGCGCATGTGTGTAACCCTTTACATGTAGGAGGTATCTGTGCGTGTACAAGAGAGATAAAGAGAGGGAGAGTAGGTGTGGTAAAAGTGAAAAATTCCCACTCTCAGTCTCTATTCCCCAGAGAGGGAACAGCAGAGAAAGTTTTGTGTTGGCAAACACACAGACAGGACAGAATAGAGGAGATTTCTAGCATGGTGTGCAGTCTAGCTTAGCAGCTTATTGCTTCGGTTTTTAATGCATTGATGTTTGAACCTCGGACAAAGTCGCCAAACTGATGAATTAAAATGTGGACTGTTGTGCATCAGCGATACCTCTTATGCCTTTATTCCTCCTTAGAAATAAAACAACGCTAGCCTGCTTTTATCAACTCATTTTCCAGGATTTTAAGGTCACACACAGCATACCTGTCTCATTTGGTGGACTGTGAAAACATCAACAATGGAAATAATACAACAGGCTGATATTTTTTGTTGTTTTTGTTTTGTTTTTTTGGGGCCAAGGGCAATATGCAATTACACATTATGCAATCAAGGAATGCAAATTTATTAATTTATTTTTATATGTATTTTTTAATGGTTTTGTGCAATTTTATTTATTTATAATGTAAATGCTTTGTGTGTCTTTTTAAACTTGACTTGACTCTCTGAGTAACAACCGCATAAGAGTTCCTATGTGTGAAAACACAAATGGCAAATAAAGTTCTTGAATCTTGAATGTTGTTTTTCATAAATCTTTTAGGAAGTTGAAAATTAACCAAACAGAAATACTGAGGTGGATGGGTTCATATAGAAGAGTGGGCCCATGGTCTGAAGTAGGGCTGGGTGATATGGAAAAAAAAAATCAAATATCACGATATTTTTGACCAAATTCCTCGATATCGCAACGATATTGTAGTGTTGACTATTGGTGCTTTCACAAAATATTCACACAATGAGATTTTTGATAAATATTCATCAGTAATGTCGATAAAATGACAGATACAACAGTCTGGTAAGGTCAGAAGATGATGATCACTTTAGTGTAATGCAGCCTTTAAAACCAGGAAAAGACACCATGTATGCCATTTTACGATATCCAAAATCTAAGACGATATCTAGTCTCATATCACGATATATCGATATATTGCCCAGCTCTAGTCTGAAGCATTAAGAAATCCAGTTTTATTCTCTGATGCATTATTCCACAACGACGCAGTGAAAAACCCAGCAAAGGAAAGGGATGACTACACAACTTTATCATCAAGTAAATGCAGAGCATCAATTCTGAGCAAAGAAATATAAGAAAATATAGAAGTTATAAGAAAACTCCTAAATATTGCACGAGGCAGAGGACCATTATCACACTAAGGACATTTATTGTTGTTGGCAGGCTCAGACCGGCAATCACCAACAGCACTGTGGGGTAAAAAAAGAATTACCCTGGTGTTACACACATATATAGTATAAGTGTAACGGAGTTAAAAATGTATTTTACTAATTCTAATTTCCAATTGATATTTTATTTAATTTTAAATATCAGTTAACGTTTTATTGGATATTTGTGAATTTCATCTCATCGAGTACAATTCATTTTATCACATCGCCATTGTTTCTGGCAAAGATGTTGTCCCTGCACTGCGCCTCCTTTGTGCCTCCTGTGTTGCCGTAGCTTCCGGTTTCCCCTCACAATAACGTCTTGTATTGCTGAGGTAGGTCGAGTGTAAAATGCCGCTGCGTTATTTTATTGTTTTCCTTGAAGATTGTGTTGTGACCCTTCAACATTTATTTTCCCAAAGTTAATACATGTTAACTAACTGCTTTGTGTCATTTTTACAGTTTAATGTAACTTGTAATGACGCATTGTCTAACTTTCTTTTCGCGCCGTTTTCGCACGCTTGTATAATGTAAACAACGGAGGTACATTATGAGTGTGTGAATTCTGTTGTATGGTGTTTAGGTGCAGATGCTGTTAACACTGGGAACAGACCACTGATGTGATGTTGTCTTCTGCGGGTGTGTGTGTCTCTTTGTTGGATGTATAATTTGTTATTACTGCGTTACTTTGTTCATTGAAGTAGTCAGAGTTTGGAGCGTTGTTTCTCAGGTAAACTGTTATAGCTCGGGTCGGGTTTTCCCCTCACAATAACGTCTTGTATTGCTGAGGTGCAGATGCTGTTAACACTGGGAACACACCACTGATGTGATGTTGTCTTCTGCAGACAAATAAATTTCAGGAAAAACGTCGATTTATGTGATTGTCTTTCATACCCTGTCCACATCCGTTACATAAGTAGTATACATTATGTATAAGTATAGATACTTGTGTGTGTGTTCTGTGAAACAGGAAAACACACAAAACATCATGCCTACTGCGGTTTCATGAGGAAAAAGTATAGAAGACGAAAGAATTCCCGTTGTTAGGTACTCGCTGTTTCCTGGGTCACGCGAAGAGCCCTCCACCTGACCCAGTGAGAGCAGGACGAGGGGGAGAGGTAGCGTGAGAGGGAGATGGAGAGGGCTCGCACTCCCACCCTGTGTGCGCTGCTTTTCACACATCAACACACACATGCACACGCACATCCCCCCACACACACACACACACACAGACACACACACACACACACACGTTGTGTCAAGCTCACTCTCGCTCTGCTAGGGATAAAACTCCAGTGAAGGAAAAACACATGTGATGAAGTGCTCTTGCGATGTATTTTCTCCAACAAGCTTCCAGCTTCACACACACACACATGCACGCATACATGCACGCACGCACACATGCACGCACGCACGCACACATGCATGCACGCACGCACACACGCATGCACGCACGCACACACGCATGCACGCACGCACGCACACACACACACACACTTTCCCTGGACTGAGTGAACTACTGTTGTGAGAGAGCTGACACATGTCAAGCTCTGTCACGCAACAACACTATGAGAGCCAACAGTGTGTGTGTGTGTGTGTGTGTGTGTGTGTGTGTGTGAGTGTGTGTGTGAGTGTGTGTGTGTGCATGTGTGTGTCCGTGTGCTCAGAGGGACAATGTGACAGACCAAACATTTTTCAGAGATAGAAGCTGACTGTTTGCGTGCCTCAGTTCATCACTCTGCAGAGCATGTTCTCTGTGGTGTGTGTGTGTGTGTGTGTGTGTGTATGTGTGTGTTTGTGTGTGTGTGTGTATGTGTGTGTCATCACTCGGGGTCAGTGTCTGCAGTCAGTCCCTCCAGGACATGGTTTTTCAACACATTCTCACTGCCCTCTCGTAAGATACGGGCGCTTGGTCAGGTGCCTCTGTCGTTATTATTGATGCTAAATGTCTCCTTTAGCGTCTTATAACACACGCTTGGTGGGGACTACCGGTCCCTTTAGTCCAGTTAGGTTAAGGGACAGGTTGTGGGGGGGCTTACGGTTCCGTGACACGCGGTAACGGGACGGTTAAGGACACAAGGGGGACACGAACCCCGCTCTCCTGGGTGAAAGTCCTGTATTTGACCAATCCACCCCCCCAGCATCTAGACCGGGTTCATAGGCTGAACCCGGTCTATATGCTGCTCTCCCCGGTGCATGCTACACACACGCCAGAGGGCGCCTCGGGGAAGACCCAGGACTAGGTGGAGGGTCGTCCAGCTGGGAGGAGGCCTCGGGGAAGACCCAGGACTAGGTGGAGGGTCGTCCAGCTGGGAGGAGGCCTTGGGGAAGACCCAGGACTAGGTGGAGGGACGTCCAGCTGGGAGGAGGCCTCGGGGAGGACCCAGGACTAGGTTGAGGGACGTCCAGCTGGGAGGAGGCCTCGGGGAAGACCCAGGACTAGGTGGAGGGATGTCCAGCTGGGAGGAGGCCTCGGGGAAGACCCAGGACTAGGTGGAGGGACGTCCAGCTGGGAGGAGGCCTTGGGGTAGACCCAGGACTAGGTGGAGGGACTTCCAGCTGGGAGGAGGCCTCGGGGAAGACCCAGGACTAGGTGGAGGGACGTCCAGCTGGGAGGAGGCCTCGGGGAAGACCCAGGACTAGGTGGAGGGACGTCCAGCTGGGAGGAGGCCTCGGGGAAGACCCAGGACTAGGTGGTTTGTCTAGGGTTTGGCTGGGGACCGCAGACAGGAGTCTGTCTCCCATAGTCAACGGGAAGACAACACAAGGGTTAAAAGAGGACAGCCACTGGCTCTGTTTCCATCCACACGTTTTTCATCCGAATTAAGTGACATCGAATGAAAAATGTATCCGGAAACAGTAAAATCCGATGGAATTTCATGAATATCGACGCAAAGGAAATACGTTCGGTCTCATCGGATTTTCTCTTGCAACGCTGATGGACACATTATTTGCTGAATGAATAATGAATTGTGATTACGTTTTAGGTCATTTTATGGTTTCAACCCGCCACAAAACAAAGAAGTTGTTGAAGAAGAAGTTGTAGGTAATTTGCAGCCAGTATTTCTTCCCTGTCTGCACACATGGCGGGCGTCAACACAGACAGATGGAAGTGGACGGACGAGGAGACGAGAGACTTTTTGAATTTAATTTATTGGTTGGTTGGTTGTTTTTGAAATAGTATTGAGTAAAAGTTGACATATTCCAGTCTGTGATTATCATCAACATCCATTCCTTTAATTTTAGTCTAAATAATTCCTAATTTCTGCTTTTCTAACTCAAACATTAGGTATAATTTCCTATAAATCAGGTTTACTGACCATAAATTCCAAAAATAACTGTAAAACTAAACTTAATAAGTTAGTGTTATGTAGTGTTGAAAACGTCAAAATAAAGTGACAAACATTGAAAAAAAAGCGTCAAAATACGTAAAAAAAAGTTTTAAAAATGGTTAATTTTCAATTTTGATGGGAAGACAACACAAGGGTTAAATAGTCTGAATTCAGGTCTGGAACATGCTTTTTACCTCCCTTGTACAGCGTCTTGGATCTTAACATTTTGTCCAATATTCTAGTTATTAATCTGATTTTAAGTGTCTGTTTTACTCAGCTGTGACGGAGGCCTCGGAGCACTTTATGAATATGCGTTAAGATTTATTTTGTGAGAGTTATATTATGAGCTGACGACACCGAGGAGAGATTACCGCCTCGTAACTGGTTCATGTATTTAGGTCAGAAAATATGAAAATATGAAGAGTGTGAAAATCCTGACAAGTGACAAGTGAGGAAAAGGATTTCACAGAGCGCTTAAATAAACTGTGTTGAAATAAATCTGTGTGTGTGTGAGTGTGCATGTAGTTGTGTGTGTGTGTGTGTGTGTGTGTGTGTGTGTGTGTCGTGCGTGGGGGGGGGCTGATTTTGGGAAACATGTTGATTTACCATTGCAGAGTAAAGCTTATATTAGTCAATTAACAAATTAGTCGATCAATAAAAAAAAAAATAATTGAGCAACTACAATGCTGTTCCATTATGTAATTTGTTATAAAAATGACAACATTGCCAGATTTCAGCTTCCTAAATGTAAATACTTGCCGTGTATTAGTCTGCTATGATATTAAACTTGATATATTTGGGCTTTTAGACTGTTGATTTGACAAAAACAAGCTCTTTATTTCTAATAAATGAACCTTGATTCAGCTCTCACCATCGAGTACTCCTTGCATAAGTGCTCCTTTTAAAGGAAATGTGTCCCGTCTGAATGTAATATCATGTGTTTTAATGTATGATTTTTAAAGAAAAGACCAAGACTTTGAAGGGTTGAGACCGAGACAAGACCAAGACTTTGAGGGGTTGAGACCAAGACAAGACCACGACTTTGAGGGGTTGAGACCGAGACAACACCAAGACCTTGAGGGGTTGAGACCAAGACAAGACCAAGACTTTGAGGGGTTGAGACAGAGAAAAGACCACGACTTTGAGGGGTTGAGACCGAGACAACACCAAGACCTTGAGGGGTTGAGACCAAGACAAGACCAAGACTTTGAGGGGTTGAGACCGAGACAACACCAAGACTTTGAAGGGTTGAGACCGAGACAACACCAAGACTTTGAAGGGTTGAGAACAAGACAAGACCAAGACTTTGAGGGGTTGAGACTGAGACAAGGCCAAGACTTTAAGGGGTTATGACTGAGACAACACAAAGACTTTGAGGGGTCAAGACCGAGACAAGACCAAGACTTTGAGATGTTGAAACCGAGACAACACCAAGACTTTGAGGGGTCGAGACCGAGACAAGACCAAGACTTTGAAGGGTTGAGAACAAGACAAGACCAAGACTTTGAGGGGTTGAGACTGAGACAAGACCAAGACTTTGAGGGGTTAAGACCGAGACAAGACCAAGACTTTGAAGGGTCGAGACCGAGACAAGACCAAGACTTTGAGGGGTTGAGACCGAGACAACACCAAGACTTTGAAGGGTCGAGACCGAGACAAGACCAAGACTTTGAGGGGTTGAGACCAAGACAAGACCAAGACTTTGAAGGGTTGAGAACAAGACAAGACCAAGACTTTGAGGGGTTGAGACAGAGACAAGACTGAGACTTTGAGGGGTCAAGACCGAGACAAGACCAAGACTTTGAAGGGTTGAGAACAAGACAAGACCAAGACTTTGAGGGGTTGAGATCGAGACAACACCAAGACTTTGAAGGGTTGAGACCGAGACAACACCAAGACTTTGAAGGGTTGAGAACAAGACAAGACCAAGACTTTGAGGGGTTGAGACTGAGACAAGACCAAGACTTTGAGGGGTTAAGACCGAGACAAGACCAAGACTTTGAAGGGTCGAGACCGAGACAAGACCAAGACTTTGAGGGGTTGAGACCGAGACAACACCAAGACTTTGAAGGGTTGAGACCGAGACAAGACCAAGACTTTGAGGGGTTAAGACTGAGACAACACCAAGTCTTTGAGGGGTTAAGACTGAGACAAGACCGAAACTTTGAGGGGTTGAGACTGAGACAAGACCAAGACTTTGAGGGGTTATGACTGAGACAAGACCAAGACTTTGAGGGGTCAAGACCGAGACAAGACCAATACTTTGAAGGGTCGAGACCGAGACAAGACCAAGACTTTGAGGGGTTGAGACCGAGACAACACCAAGACTTTGAAGGGTCGAGACCGAGACAAGACCAAGACTTTGAGGGGTTGAGACCAAGACAAGACCGAGACTTTGAAGGGTTGAGAACAAGACAAGACCAAGACTTTGAGGGGTTGAGACAGAGACAAGACTGAGACTTTGAGGGTTCAAGACCGAGACAAGACCAAGACTTTGAAGGGTTGAGAACAAGACAAGACCAAGACTTTGAGGGGTTGAGATCGAGACAACACCAAGACTTTGAAGGGTTGAGACCGAGACAACACCAAGACTTTGAAGGGTTGAGAACAAGACAAGACCAAGACTTTGAGGGGTTGAGACTGAGACAAGACCAAGACTTTGAGGGGTTAAGACCGAGACAAGACCAAGACTTTGAAGGGTCGAGACCGAGACAAGACCAAGACTTTGAGGGGTTGAGACCGAGACAACACCAAGACTTTGAAGGGTTGAGACCGAGACAAGACCAAGACTTTGAGGGGTTAAGACTGAGACAACACCAAGTCTTTGAGGGGTTAAGACTGAGACAAGACCGAAACTTTGAGGGGTTGAGACTGAGACAAGACCAAGACTTTGAGGGGTTATGACTGAGACAAGACCAAGACTTTGAGGGGTCAAGACCGAGACAAGACCAAGACTTTGAGATGTTGAAACCGAGACAACACCAAGACTTTGAGGGGTTGAGACAGAGAAAAGACCACGACTTTGAGGGGTTGAGACCAAGACAACACCAAGACTTTGAAGGGTTGAGACCGAGACAACACCAAGACTTTGAAGGGTTGAGAACAAGACAAGACCAAGACTTTGAGGGGTTGAGACTGAGACAAGACCAAGACTTTAAGGGGTTATGACTGAGACAACACAAAGACTTTGAGGGGTTGAGACCGAGACAACACAAAGACTTTGAAGGGTTGAGACCGAGACAACACCAAGACTTTGAAGGGTTGAGAACAAGACAAGACCAAGACTTTGAGGGGTCAAGACCGAGACAAGACCAAGACTTTGAGATGTTGAAACCGAGACAACACCAAAACTTTGAGGGGTCGAGACCGAGACAAGACCAAGACTTTGAGGGGTTGAGACCGAGACAACACCAAGACCTTGAGGGGTTGAGACCAAGACAAGACCAAGACTTTGAGGGGTTACAACTGAGAAAAGACCAAGACTTTGGAGGGTCGAGACCGAGACAACACCAAGACTTTGAGGGGTTAAGACCGAGACAAGACCAAGACTTTGAGGGGTTAAGACTGAGACAACACCAAGACTTTGAAGGGTCGAGACCGAGACAACACCAAGACTTTGAGGGGTTAAGACTGAGACAACACCAAGACTTTGAAGGGTCGAGACCGAGACAACACCAAGACTTTGAGGGGTTGAGACCGAGACAAGACCAAGACTTTGAGGGGTTAAGACTGAGACAACACCAAGACTTTGAGGGGTCGAGACCGAGACAAGATCAAGACTTTGAGAGGTCGAGACCGAGATAAGACCAAGACCAGACCAGTGCCAGACAGCCAGCGCTTCTCCTGTCTCTGGCATGTATTTTCTGAGAGTGTTTTCAGGTATTTTCGACCCTATTCTTTCCTTTCTATTGGATTATCTGAAGTTGAGCTTAGGAAAATATGGGATGGCATTTATTATCTATTTTCATACATTCCTTAGACCAAAAGACGACTAGATTAATCCAGAGTATAATCAGCAGAATTTATGGGATCCAAAACCGTACTGATACATAAGCATCATGTAACACTGAAGGGGAACATTTGACAGGGAAAAAAACCTGCAATGAACAGTGCAGACTCTGCAGCTGTGAAACGGGGTCAAACATTGTGTGGTGACATAACCGACTCAGACATGACCTGTCAAAATGTTTGTGTGCATGAAGAGGGATAATGTGCGACTACAAGAGTGAGAATATTTGATGCTGTGTATGTGTGTGTGTGTGTGTGTGTGTGTGTGTGTGCGTGCATAGTGTGTGCTTACTGGCAGCTGGGCTGTTTTTCCAGGAATCCCCAGGTGATGCAGGTAAAATGGATTTAAGAGAAGAGGAGGACAATGTTTGGGGATAATCACACACGATGTAAGCCTTCATAACAAATCCAGCAACCAGGCAGGGCGTCACACAGTGTGTGTGTGTGTGTGTAAAGAGAGAGAGAGAGAGAGAGAGAGTGGGGATCAGTGTTGCTGTCAAGACCACCTAAACCGAGACATTAACAAGACCAGAGTTTATCGAGACTTTGAGGGGTTGAGACCAAGACAAGACCAAGACTTTCAGGGGTTGAGACCGAGACAAGACCAAGACTTTGAGGGGTCGAGACCGAGACAAGACCAAGACTTTGAGGGGTCGAGACCGAGACAAGACCAAGTATTTGAGGGGTTGCAACTGAGACAAGACCAAGACTTTGAGGGGTTGCGACTGAGACAAGACCAAGACTTTGAAGAATTGAGACCGAGACAAGACCAGGACTTTGAGGGGTTGAGACCGAGACAAAACCATGATTTTAAGGGCTTGCGACTGAGACAAGACCACAACTTTGAAGGGTTGAGACCTAGACAAGACCAAGACCTTGAGGTGTCGAGACCGAGATAAGATCAAGATTTTGGGGGGTCGACAACAAGACAAGACCACGACTTTGAGGTGTTGAGACCGAGACAAGACCAAGACTCTGAGGGGTCGAGACCAAGACAAGACCAAGACTTTGAGGGGTTGAGACCGAGACAAGACCAAGACTCGCAGCCCCCTCATTCTGACATCTCTCTCATTACTGCAAATATAGTACCTGAGCATGTGTGTGTATTTCACGCCTTTGTGTGTGTGTAGTGTGTAATAACAACAGAGTGTAAATTGTTATTTAATTAATCGGATTAATGAAATACAATTTAATTTGACTGATTTCTAACAAATTAGAAATCAGTCAAACTATCTGAAGCAGGAAGTTCCACATCCAATCACAGTACTGACGTTACACATAAATCAGACAATGCACAGGCTACTGTCCCTGAAGCAGTGGTGGAGGAAGTACTGAATCTCAGTACTTAAGTAAAAGTACAAATAACCAGAGACTTATTTACTTTAGTACAAGAAGAAGTACCACAATGACAACATACTTACAGCAACTATAAGTAAAAAGTACTGGGTTTTAAATGTACTTAAAGTAAAAGTAGTATTAAAGTAAAAGTACTTGCATAAGGATTTATTCTCTTAATGTTTATATTCTAAGAATTAAAAAAAACAAAACCAGTACGGGCTGTGACATTTTAATGAAGTTAGTTGTAGATTAATGTAATTATGCTTACCATCTGTGGCCCACTTTACATTCAGACTTATAATCCTGCTTATCTATCAGGGTGATCTGCCTGAAGCTCGACTTTACATTATTTCCCAGGGGACAGTGAATGCAGCACACGTTTATCTAGCGAGAACAGCTTGGACAACAAGTACGTGGCTTCCACAGCTGAGGAGGACCGGGAGTGTTTTTAAGATAAATATCCGGGATGTACTGTATATTAGCCCTATGTGAACGGATGCTTCACATATGAACAAGCAGGGTATTCTCTGGGTGGGCAATGCACAGAAAGGGGAGGTAACCTTGCCCCTTATGACCTCATAAGGGGAAGATTCCAGATTGGCCCATCTGAGCTTTCATTTTCTCAAAGGCAGAGCAGGATACCCAGGGCTCGGTTTACACCTAACTACATTATCTTTTTTTTTTTCTCTTTTTTTCCTTGTCTTTGTTTCTCTTTTTTTTAAATTTCTTTTTGTCTTTTCGTCTTTGGCGGTGCTAAGCACCGAGAAAAGCCAACAGAAGTAATCAGAAAACTCAATCCTCATCAATCTACCCGAGTTTAAAATGCCAACACATCCTGTCGGTGATTGGCTGGAACGTGGTTAGCTGTATTTTGGTGCACAGCCTGTGCCCCTAGTGTTTGACATTTACGATCCCCGTGTTGTCTCCCGAGCCCGGGCGTTTTCACGGTGCGTTCAGGGTCCGGGCAGCTAGCGGATCGAGGAGAGAGGACTACGATTTGAAACTAAATAAAACCATGCAGAAAATACTGGCTTTAGCATTGTTGTCAGAAAAGATAATATTTCAACTTAGCATGTTTCCTTAACATCTCATGACGGGTCATTGGGGTCATTTTTGGATTTTTATTACAGTAAATATATTACATATTGGACCTTTAAAATGACTCAAACCATTGTTTATTAAAGTAGTGGGTGTTCAATTTAATAGACAACTAGTCGATTAATCTTGCAGCGCTACACGAGTCCCACTAGACATTCATCAACTCTATGTTAAGAGTTTACTCGCCGGGAACATCGGCGAGTAAAAGAGCTGACCTTTAACCCAAAGATATTGATGTGGCCGTTTTATCGTGTAATGAGGCTGTTTAGTCACCAAACTCTGAATGTCTTCTGCTCCGGATCCACACAACAAAGCAGGGTGGCCAGAATCCAGACCGTCACAAATTCTGATCTGGCCTGCATACAAATGACGGTTGTAAATTCACTGCGGCCCTTCTGGTCGCAATTAGTGGTAATCTCAATGTTTTAGCTGCTACACAATGCACACTGTGGCATGCTTCCTATCAAGCGGCTGCAGCTCTCGCTCGTTACACGCCGATGTACCAGGCAGCTCAGAGCCTCGGGGTGGAATTCATCCCAAAAAAGCGACAAAAACATAGAAAAAGACAAAAAGAAACACTGGAAAAAATGACAAAAATGTTGCAAAAAAAAAACCCCACAAAAACTTAGAAGCTGCCAAATGCCAAAAAAAAGCAACAGCAAAAAAATGATATTTTCATCATCCCATTTACAAGATTGACCTGTGTTCAACAAACACAGGTCAAGTTTGGGGTCCCCTACTGGAGCTGCTGCCCCCGCGACCCGATACCGGATAAGTGGATGAAGATGGATGACCTGTGTTCAACAACGCATCATATTTTTCAATGTGAAATTCATAGAGGGGTGAGTTTTTTTGTCGCTTTATTCAAAGTCTTTGATGCTTCTGACCTATGCTCTCCTTTATGGTGTGTTGAGGATAAAGTATAAGATTGTACTGGCAGTTATATTACATTACATCCCATTACATTACATTACATTACATGTCATCCAAAGCTACTTGCAAACATATGGCAGAGGTCACACGCCTCTGGAGCAACAATAGGTGAAGTGTCTTGCTCAAGGACACATTGGTTGATGTACAGCAGTGGGAATCGAACCCCGATCTCCCACACCAAAGGCACGTGTCATGTCTATAAAGGTAAACATGGTGCAAAAGGTGACAGCTTGTAGAACAAAAAAAATCTGAACTTGTATGTTAAAATTTGCACTTGTAAAACAATCAGAAATGTGTTGATTGATATTTGCATGGACACAATGACGGCTGCAAGCGTGTAGTGCAACATTTACTTGTGTAATTTTTTTGTATTCGAGTTCATTTTCCATCACAACCACAACTCAGTGATTACAACCTCGAGAATCTGTCTCGGCAACTTCACATACGTGCTCTCAGATAGATTCAAGAAGTTGTAATGGAAAATGAACCCAAATACAAAAAAAGCACAGCTGTTACGGAAGAGGATTAGGAATATTATTATAAATATTATAATATTATAACTGGTGAAAAATGTATGTGTATATATAAATATAAATTATTATAAATTTTATTCTCAGAATTCTGCACTGTGTTCATGCAAATATCAAATATTTTTATAGGTGTGTGAATATTTTCTACAAGTGTAAATTTCAATTTACAAGTTCCGATTTTTATTACAGGCTCTCGTGGTTTTTTTTTTTCTTTGTGTGACTTTAAATTCAGATCACATGTGTGTGAATATTTTTTGCAAGTGCAAATTTCATTTTTACAAGTGCGAATTTTAACATACAAGTTCATATTGTAGTGCAAATTCTCACATCGTATTCTACAAGCTCTCACCTTTTGCACCATATTTACCTTCATATACCGGTGTATTAGCGAAGCAAGCTGCAGTCATGGCCCAGCACAAGACCCAGAATTGAGCCAGGGCCCACCTGCTGCTCTTAAAGCAGAGAGGGAAAAGCATGAACAGGTTAATACTGGAACTGAGAGGAATTCAGATGAGGACGGAGGGCTGAATCAGTCCCGTGGACCTACACAGAGAGACTGGAACAGCAGGATTGGAGAATGGGAAAAGAGAATGGGAGATAAGGATGCTCAAGTACACTGTCAAAAAAAGAGGTACAATACAGGTCCATTTTTGTTCCCTAAGGTACAAACTTAGCAAATGTTCCCTTAAAAGTACAAAAATGTATCTTGAAGGTACATTTCTGCACCTTCCGTTGTACAGTGTGTACTTTCTGAGGTGTAAGGTACATATTTGTACCTTTAAGGTACATTATTGATCCTCAAAGGTTTAATATTGTCCCTTAGAAGGTACAAACAGGCAGGGCTGTAGTCAAGACCACCTTAGTCGAGTCCTAGACAAGTCCAAGACCAGGACTAGTCGAGTCCAAGTCAAGACCGAGTCCAAAGAGGTTCGAGTCCGAGTCAAGACCGAGTCCAGGACAGAATAAAGGTCTTATGCATGACAGTATCAAGACAATCATTTTGGGTTTCCCTTTCCCTCCAATATTATTATCAACATAATAAAGACACCTGGACTCGGTCCAGACCAAAAGCCATATTGGGCAAGACCAGTGGCCGAGACCGAGACAAGTCCGAGTCCATATAGTAGCGAGTCCGAGACAAGTCCGAGACCATAGAAAAACGGTCTTGAGTCCGGACTCGAGTCCAGGATCGGACTCGAGTACTACAGCCCTGCAAACAGCTAAGGTCCAAATGTGATCCTCTTATTCAAGGTACAACAATGTCCCTTTGAGGGTACCCCCCCAGGGACAAGCTCTTGTTCCTTAAAGGTCCTGGTTTGTACTTTTTTTTTTGACAGTGTAAGAGCATTAGAAAAAAGATCAGTAAATTCTCCAGTGAGGAAGAGAACATCTGTAAACCATTGGGACAGTTTCAGGTAACGTCATTGCATTCATGTGCCTGAACTCACTCTCACACACGCAGTTTTTCCTGGTGTGTTATTTCTTCTGTGTGTGTGTTAAATGTTGCCAATACGTCAGTCAGTAAGGCCGTGCCTGGGAAAAAGCTGCTACCACAAAGAATGAGCTCGGCTGACAGGGACAACATGCTCTCTCTTTTTCCTGGTGTGACCTCGCCCTGCTGAGAGCTCCAAAATAAAACAACAAAATGTAGGTTTCCATGTGGGGAAAATTCCCAGGATCGTGTCAGTTTGTCAGCTGCTGTGAAAACATGAACATGTGGGTAGCGCTAGACAGTTTGTCAGTGAGTGAGTGAGTGAGGGAGTGTGTGTGAGTGTGTGTGTGTGCATGAGAATATCTGTTTGTGTGTTTGGCTGTGTGGCTAGGGGGCTGCAAATGTCTTTTTTTTCTCCCTCTTTTCTTTAGTTTTAGGTTTAGTAGGTGTTATTTTCATAGTATTAGGCAGTTATTTAGAAATAGCTGAAATCTGGAGACCAAGCAGAGTTTAGAAACAGACAAAGAACACATGCAATCAGACAACCAGTCAGTAAAAACAATCCTCCTCAGACTGGAAGAGGCTCAGCAGGTAGACCAGGTCGTCCTTTAAAGGGATAGTTAGGATTTTTAAAAAGTGTGGTTCTCCATACAGATAGATAGATAGATAGATAGATAGATAGATAGATAGATAGATATTGATTCCAATAAAATGGGATATTATAGTGTTACAGCAGCAAAATCAGTCACACAGCACAGAATATAAATATAGATGAAATACTAGGATACAATATACATGAATTAAAAATAGGAATAAAATACGAGAACAAATATTTAAATATATACAAGTTGGGAACACAAAAATGTGCAAATGCTTAAATAGTATACAAGAGTAAATAAACCAATTATGCAGGTTGTCAGTGTGTTAGCTAGGGCTGCACAATTAATTGCAATTTTATTAAAATTGCAATATGGACTTGTTAAATATCCAAATTGTGTGTGTGTGTGTGTGTGTGTGTGTGTGTGTGTGTGTGTGTGTGTGTGTGTGTGTGTGGGGGGGAGTATTGTGTTGCTGCAGAGACGTCCCAGCCTATGAATCGTATCTTATAGACAAAAGAAAAAAGACTTTGTTCGGCATAGATCCTCACAAAATCACACTATAACCATTTGAATTTTTATATATTTTATATATTTTTATACTCTCCAATATCGTGAATTATTTTGGGCAGCACTTGATCCGATTGAATGTAGTCGGACTTCTTTAGAAGGTTTTGTCTTTAAAAGGTCCTGTGGTATGAAAATTTCACTTTATTGTTTTTTTTTATCATTAATATGCGTCCCCCCAGCCTGCCTATGGTCCCCCAGTGGCTAGAAATGGAGATAGGTGTAAACCGAGCCCTGGGTATCCTGCTCTGCCTTTGAGGAAATGAAAGCTCAGATGGACCGATCTGGAATCTTGTCCCTTATGAGGTCATAAGGGGGAGGGTTACCACCCCTTTCTCTCCTTTGCCTGTCCAGAGAATTTGCCCCCCCCCCCCCATGAGAGAGAGACATCATGGCTTTCCTACTCAAAAGCTACAGACTCAGAAATGGAACATACTAAGGAAAGCTCATTGTGGGACTGGCTCTAGTGGCTGGAATTCTGCACCAAGGCTGAATTTTGGGAAAGAGAAAATCTATAAGGACACAGGTCAGGTTTTCTGGCACCCGTGTAAACATTGTGTGTCCCCTTCACCTTCTTTATAAGGCACGACAAAAAAATTGGGACACTACCAAACAATATTTTATAGATCATGGTCAGTCTTGACATAGTAACGCGAAATTCAACCGGGAGCCAGTTGAGCTCAAAAAATTGTGATCTACCTATATGAGACCTATGAACCTAAGTGAAAATGAAACCACTTATTCTGGTAGAACCTCAAAATACAATTATGAACCTGAAAATGAGCAGAATACGGGCGCTGTAAGCATTACCGGGCAGTGCCGCTGGAGAGGAGGTCTCCAATGGCAAGGAGGTTCTCAGGAAGAGACATTGAAAATTACAGCTCAGTGCGTCCAAAAATACACACATAACTGGTTATTTTCACAAATGTAAGTTGAACGATAGCATATGTCCTGTATATTGAGAATGAGGTGCATTGTCTGAGATTTCGGACATAAATCAAATGTAGTAATTTACTCCTTTTTGTACTCCCTGAGTCTTTGTTCCCTTAAATGTCGGTGATTTTATGATTTTATGAGTGCTATCGGACAAGTGACAAAAATGTGCAGATTTACTTTGCCATCCACTTATTCCAAGAAATCCACTAAAAAGAATTGATTCCAGGGATTTAGTCGTTATAAAAGTGTCCTTGGCATGACTCTTAGGAAGGTGGGCTCATTTTCTTTTACACCTTCCAGTAAATCCTAGAATGAGTTAATGGATTAAACGTTCCAAGTAATCTCAGCAGTAAACATTTTGAGTGAAATGTTCAGTGTGATTAAAGGCAAAACCCTTGTTACATAAATTACATGTTCCCTTCAGTCAGCTGATGGAAACAAAGGCAACTCAAACAAAGCTGAAGAAACTGCTTCAAAAACAGCATCTGTGCAGTTTGTACAACAGGGTTTACTTTGGATTTTGTGTATTTCAAGCTCCGTTCTGAGTCATTGTCATGTTAGGAATAAACCAGTGTGTGTGTGTGTGTGTGTGTGTGTGTGTGTGTGTGTGTGTGTGTGTGTTTGTGTCCATGTGCGTGCAAAGAAGCAGAAAGATCTTTTTGCTCCACACATTCCTCTTTGACAACATCATTTGCAGCTAGGTTGAGGGAGGGACAGGCTGGGCACACACACACACACACACACAGTATATACAAACCTTAATGGGCAGAAGTACACAGTATATAGTATATAGCAAGTATAATAGATTAGGTGCCAGATCTTTAGCACTGTACAACACGTGAAGACACGATGCAGCTCACTGCACGACATAGAAAACATGTAACAGTATCACTTCAATTTAAACTAATGCAAACAAGACTTTGCAGAAGGTACAGTACATGTAATTTTCTTTCTCGTATGAGAAGGCTGAATATTCACCAGATGTGGGAAGATATTAAGGACAAAAGTATGTGGAGACTATGTGATATATACTGTATACATCTTATTCCAAATACCATGCATTAATTTGCTGCTCTACAGGCCTCTTTTCTGGTAGTCTGTCCACCAGATGTTGAACCTGCTGCGGGGATGGGAAGTAGTACAACACCAAAGTGCATCTTGGGAGCTGTAGGTAAAATACAGAATGGGGAAAGTACTTTCTGGAGGGTTCAAAAGAAGCTTTGGGCTGAGGAGTGATGTGATGTGATGGGCTTATGCTGTTGTCATTTACACATATTTATTTGCAGAAAGCAGAAATTTAAGATATTATTTAAGCTTTTTATCTCCAAAACATGTTATCCAGTAAAATAGGTATCCCAAAAAGCGTAAGTGTGTGTAATTCAGGCTTGTGTGTAATGTATGTAATACCATCAGAGTGTAAATTGTAATTAATTTGTAAGAATTTGTTTTGACCCACCCACCTATCAAAAAGGAAAAATGGTATTTTGCCTATAGTGTCTCCCCTTAAATGATTAATGTTTTCACACACATTTATGGATTTGGTAATTTATTGGTTGCCACCCTAAAAACTAGAATTCACTGTCAGAGTGTTTGCAGACACCTGATTTTATTTATTTAACCAAAGCAATAAAAAAAAATGGACTGAGCAGAGAGACATGCCTCCGTGTGTTCATTTGATTATTTTAAGATATGACATTTCTAAATGACATTTACAAAGAATGTGCAGGCACCTAATTGACATTTTTTAGTCACATGCGGGGTCAGGATAATTAACCCTTATAATCAGAACTCTGTCCTTGCTTTATCGCTGAGTAATTGCAGACTTCTAATCCTCATTTAGAGTAATTAATCACATGTGAACACAGAGCTGCTGCCAATTACTGTATGACGCATAATGAGAGCTCATTATGCATCCATCATTTTTGCCTAGCTCTTCATCATCAACATTATTCTCTTCCATCTTCTTACTCTCTCTCTCTTCATCATCATCGTCATCTCCATCCACAACATCAACACCAATATTCCACTATTATAATATAATATTATTATATAATAATATAATAATAATAATATCCAATAATAATCACGTTATCAGCATATTCCTGTTGGATTTTCCAGGCCTTTTTACAAAAATAGCATTTTCCAATTAAGTGGGCTATTCTGGTATTAATCAGGTTTTAAAGGCATTCTTTGGAAATGTATATAGCAAATTCGGAATATTTGTCAGAATGTTTTTTTTTTACGGCAGTGTACGCCCAGTTTACACAAGAGGGTCAGTCTCTCCTCTCTAAGCGTAGCTCCCATGGCGCCATTTTAATGCTACGAAGCCATCACCTGCCGTTAGCATCCCATTGACTCCCATTCATTTTGACGCCACTTTGACAGCGAATAACTTTCAATCTAAAGCGTTTAAAGACTCTATTTGTCCGTTGTTTATTTCTAAAGAAACACAACAATGTATAAAAGGCTCCATTAGCTTGTAGCTCAATATTATGCTCACATCCAACGTTTTTATAAAAATAGGACACGATTGTGTCATAACCACGCGACTTACTGTCGCATAGTCAACAAATCACCGTACTGTCAGGAGAAGCTTGCAGACAGTTTGGACTTACATCAGCTGTTTAGGTTTAATTATTAATGTTAACTAGCATGTTAGTTAGCAGTATTTAGCCCGTGCCTATGTTAATGTTAACTAGCATGTTAGTTAGCAGTAATTAGCCTGTGCCTATGTTAATGTTAACTAGCATGTTAGTTAGCAGTAATTAGCCTGTGCCTATGTTAATGTTAACTAGCATGTTAGTTAGCAGTAATTAGCCTGTGCCTATGTTAATGTTAACTAGCATGTTAGTTAGCAGTAATTAGCCTGTGCCTATGTTAACGTTAACTAGCATGTTAGTTAGCAGTAATTAGCCTGTGCCTATGTTAATGTTAACTAGCATGTTAGTTAGCAGTAATTAGCCTGTGCCTATGTTAATGTTAACTAGCATGTTAGTTAGCAGTAATTAGCCTGTGCCTATGTTAATGTTAACTAGCATGTTAGTTAGCAGTAATTAGCCTGTGCCTATGTTAATGTTAACTAGCATGTTAGTTAGCAGTAATTAGCCTGTGCCTATGTTAATGTTAACTAGCATGTTAGTTAGCAGTAATTAGCCTGTGCCTATGTTAATGTTAACTAGCATGTTAATTAGCAGTAATTAGCCTGTGCCTATGTTAATGTTAACTAGCATGTTAGTTAGCAGTAATTAGCCTGTGCCTATGTTAATGTTAACTAGCATGTTAGTTAGCAATAGTTAGCCTGTGCCTATGTTAATGTTCACTAGCATGTTAGTTAGCAGTAATTAGCCTGTGCCTATGTTAATGTTGACTAGCATGTTAGTTAGCAATAGTTAGCCTGTGCCTATGTTAATGTTAACTACCATGTTAGTTAGCAATAGTTAGCCTGTGCCTATGTTAATGTTAACTAGCATGTTAGTTAGCAGTAATTAGCCTGTGCCTATGTTATTGTTAACTAGCATGTTAGTTAGCAATAGTTAGCCTGTGCCTATGTTAATGTTAACTACCATGTTAGTTAGCAGTAATTAGCCCGTGCCTATGTTAATGTTAACTAGCATGTTAGTTAGCAGTAATTAGCCTGTGCCTATGTTAATGTTAACTAGCATGTTAGTTAGCAGTAATTAGCCTGTGCCTATGTTAATGTTAACTAGCATGTTAGTTAGCAGTAATTAGCCTGTGCCTATGTTAATGTTAACTAGCATGTTAGTTAGCAGTAATTAGCCTGTGCCTATGTTAACGTTAACTAGCATGTTAGTTAGCAGTAATTAGCCTGTGCCTATGTTAATGTTAACTAGCATGTTAGTTAGCAGTAATTAGCCTGTGCCTATGTTAATGTTAACTAGCATGTTAGTTAGCAGTAATTAGCCTGTGCCTATGTTAATGTTAACTAGCATGTTAGTTAGCAGTAATTAGCCTGTGCCTATGTTAATGTTAACTAGCATGTTAGTTAGCAGTAATTAGCCTGTGCCTATGTTAATGTTAACTAGCATGTTAGTTAGCAGTAATTAGCCTGTGCCTATGTTAATGTTAACTAGCATGTTAATTAGCAGTAATTAGCCTGTGCCTATGTTAATGTTAACTACCATGTTAGTTAGCAATAGTTAGCCTGTGCCTATGTTAATGTTAACTAGCATGTTAGTTAGCAGTAATTAGCCTGTGCCTATGTTATTGTTAACTAGCATGTTAGTTAGCAATAGTTAGCCTGTGCCTATGTTAATGTTAACTACCATGTTAGTTAGCAATAGTTAGCCTGTGCCTATGTTAATGTTAACTAGCATGTTAGTTAGCAGTAATTAGCCTGTGCCTATGTTATTGTTAACTAGCATGTTAGTTAGCAATAGTTAGCCTGTGCCTATGTTAATGTTAACTACCATGTTAGTTAGCAGTAATTAGCCTGTGCCTATGTTAATGTTAACTAGCATGTTAGTTAGCAGTAATTAGCCTGTGCCTATGTTAATGTTAACTAGCATGTTAGTTAGCAATAGTTAGCCTGTGCCTATGTTAATGTTAACTAGCATGTTAGTTAGCAGTAATTAGCCTGTGCCTATGTTATTGTTAACTAGCATGTTAGTTAGCAATAGTTAGCCTGTGCCTATGTTAATGTTAACTACCATGTTAGTTAGCAGTAATTAGCCTGTGCCTATGTTAATGTTAACTAACATGTTAGTTAGCAGTAATTAGCCTGTGCCTATGTTAATGTTAACTAGCATGTTAGTTAGCAATAGTTAGCCTGTGCTTATGTTAATGTTAAGTAGCATGTTAGTTAGCAATAGTTAGCCTGTGCCTATGTTAATGTTAATTAGCATGTTAGTTAGCAATAGTTAGCCTGTGCCTATGTTAATGTTAAGTAGAATGTTAGTTAGCAATAGTTAGCCTGTGCCTATGTTAATGTTAACTAGCATGTTAGTTAGCAATAGTTAGCCTGTGCCTATGTTAATGTTAACTAGCATGTTAGTTAGCAATAGTTAGCCTGTGCCTATGTTAATGTTAACTAGCATGTTAGTTAGCAGTAATTATTACGTCTGTTCCATAGAAACAAGCCGCAAATGTTTAAGCAGCTTCTACGTGATGCACATGTTCTGTTAAATGTAAATGTTCCAAACCTTTGTTAAACCAAAGTTGAACTTAGCAATCTTGACTTATCTTGTGGAGTTTTTGACCTCTAGCAGTGTTTTAAAGAGCCCTTCTATGGGCTTGTGTACTGTGATGTGTCTGCAAGGGTGATGAGCTGTGAGGGGATAAAAATTTACGAGAGACGTAACTCAAGACCACAAGTGTTAAATTCCTGACCCTGTAACCTATTTTTCCAAACGATTCTTAATGGTATATTAACAACTCGTGCATGATATCTGCAAGGTCTGCTGCTTTACACAAAAGCTATAACAATTAAAGGAACAAAGCGCAATTAAAGTGGCCTTTTCTATGAGCTGCCCAACACAATATCATATTCACATTAACCACTGAACTGAGGATCCTTAAACCCAGTGCCCCTCAAACTACCGTCAAGCCTGTGAGTCTGCAAGTGCATCAGAGTCCGGACATTTGAGCCTTAGTGTCTGGTGTTCTGCGTTCATGTGCACAACAATGCACATGTAACAGTCCCAGGGTGGATGCAGTGTACATTCCTGCAGACAGCGTTGATGCATATCAACATTTGTTGCCTGTAATGTTGCGTAGAACAAAGTAATGGGCAGATAAAAGAAGAGGAGGCCATAAACCGATGTAAGTAATGCGGGTTACACAACATTTACCAAAGACTTATTTGAGGTGAGAAACAAGTTCAACAAGTTCAACACGTCTCTGCTCATTTGTCTTTTTGAATCGTTGTGTGTCTCTGCAAAGTCTTATCAGCTCAGTGACTGAAGCTTGGGGATTTTTTCTCTTAATTATCTACCAATGTACAGTATGCTGCTCTGAGTAGTTTGTCAAAGTGTGTGTGTGCGCGTGTGTGTGTGTGAATATGATATAAGATATTGATCATCTCTATAAGGAGGCCTGGCCACAGTTGTCGGCTGCCTTCTCACTTATTAAAAAGCCTCGCTATGGATCTCTGAGATGAAAGCCGACTATACCTCAGGAACTCTGCGGCAGCCGGCTCAGTCAATTCTCAACCTCAATCAATGAAAAAGTTCTTAAACTTTTGACAGAAGCATAATTCAATACGAGCTATTGACACCAAACGAGTCCAAAAAAGTGCACGATAAGACAACAGAACAACACTTTGGGTCAAGGAGGAGCCCCATTGCTCATGTCATGGGGTGAAAACTGGCCCGTGCTTCCCTTTCACACTCCTCTTTTCTTTTTCTTCACTGTTCTTCTTGAATAATAAATAGATACAGAAATAGTGTGGGCTGCCAGCTCCTTCTTTACATAAAACATTGATGCTGTCTGCAGATTGAAACTAAAACAGTCCCTCTTTGAATCTATACCGGCGCCCACAGGATACAGCTCGTCTGACAACGGGAAGAACAAAGCTTCCTTTGAACAGTGACCCCGTCACTTCCACATTTTTATTGACTCCAGAAAGATGCCGCTTGGCTAAAAACCACCAACACCTACAAACCTTCGCTGACATCCAAAAGCTTTAGCTCCCTGCCAACTTCTCTTCTCCTTAAATCATCCTCGTTGCTTTGAGACATGGTGATTGTCCTGCTGGGATTTGGAGCAACACCTTTAATTTATTTATTTACCTTTTATTTAACCAGAAAGAAAACTCATTGAGATTAAAAATCTCTTTTCCAAGAGCGTCCTGGTCAAGATAAGCAGCAGCACAAACAACAAGGTTGCAGACATATAACAAATAAGATATATCATGAACATAAAACATAAAACACTTTATACTGTTAATAAATAGTGAATAACACTATTAACCCTGTGAATTAACCCTCCTGCTGTCCTCGGGTCAAACTTGACCCGTTTTCAACCAGTTTCTATATCACACATTTGGGTTTTCTTTCAACCAAATCGTCAAAATAATAACGTGGATGGTTCACTACAACTAGTAAAGTCCTATCATTGAATTTTGGTGTTTTGTTAAACGTCATAGTATTTGAACGTTAACAAAAAAAGTGTCCAAAATTTCGGAAAAAGCTCCAAAAACGCTGCGAAAAACATAATATTACACAATATTAATCTGACAGCTTTAGTTACCTGTTGCATTACAAATTAAGATTTTGGCACACCGAACACATGCAGTTTATAAAATCGGATGTTTCATTAAGACAAAGCTGAGATGACTATCATGTTTAACCTGTGTTACACTTTGAAACTAAATACACAGACACATGAGTGTGGCGTGGTTATTGTATATTCGGTAATGTTTGGGAAGGTTTTAAACAGAGTGACGGATTGATGAATGCGGCAGTAGCATGTAAATCACCGTAGTTTTAGATGTTAAATGTTTAAGGAAATGAATGAACATGTTAAACATATACAGGCATATAACCGCTATATCAGTCTTTGGATGAAATAGGTAGCGCACAGAGGTGGGTAGTAACGAGTTTACTTGAGTAAATTGTACTTCTAGGAGTAGTTTTAAATCACTATACTTGTACTTGTACTTGAGTAGATTAGTGAAGAAGAAGCTGTACTCTTACTCCGCTACATCAGGCTACAATG